>OZ020559.1:8422533-8985033 GCA_963971465.1 Lepidochitona cinerea
GGTTTGTTGAAAAAAATAATAATAGCCGATTGACGTTTTATTTTGGTAGTTGATGCCACTTTAATATTCGTAAAAATTTTGTTTGACACCAGTTGTTACTCAAACATTAAAATCCAGTTTGAAATCAACAAATGATCATTGTAATAAATATTTTTTTAATAATTAATTTTTTTTAATTCTAAAGATTATTGAAATTAATAAATACTTGGGCAGCTCATTGCACTTAAAAGAATAGTTTTAAAAGAACAAAAATTAGGAACTGATTGAAGTATTTTCATCTGGACTAAAAACAAGTCAACGTTAATTTGTTTTTCTTCATTTTGCCTCAGACTATTTTAAAAATAAACCGAATTTTCTTGAGAATCATGTTTTAATGAGTTGAAGTCGTTAAAATTCGTTAGCGATAATTTACATTTCTTCGTAATGTCTGAATATTTTTAAAACTAAAAAAAAAAATGACAAGAAAAAAGTTTTAACCGGTAAACAGTCCACACTGGGTGGGTAGACAGTGTTAAACTCAAAACTACATGAAAATCGTAGACTTAACAAAGTACAGTAAGAATGGGTGCCAGATTTCCCCTTTGAGGGCAATCAAGTTCCATGTTTATGTATTTAACACCTAACTTTGATGAAGTCGTTCAAACCAACTCAGGCAGAATCAAATCGAGGCAATATGGTCGCCACATTTTAGACCTCATAAAACCTTGTCGTTTTTTGGGGCTGGACCATATTTCCAAGATACTCTTCTGCATTGTTTTCAGTTGCGATGATTATTCTTCTGCGCTTTTTTCCGAAGATTGAATCAATTATTTCCAAGCATTGCCACCAGGAGGCAGCGGTCACAAATAATAAATATCTTCAATCATTTGCCGCTGAACAAAAAAGTTTGGCTCTGACAACATTTTTTTTTCTGGACTACTCAACGCACCATATCCCTTTTCGAAACTTTTAAGGCTATATATTATCATTTAATTTTATTAAATATATCAAAACTCAGAATTATTTAGAACTTTTTAATCCTCATAAATAAGTGTTTTAAGTTCCTTGAAAAAATGATGAAATAAATCTACCTTTTAATTCATGCTGAATGCTTCACAAATTTTTAGACGAAATTTTTATATTCTAATTTCGTTAAAAAGAAATTAATTTGACACTACATGAACCTATTTCCAAGATCATTTGGTCAACATATTTGAATTTTTTTCTTACGCCAGACAATCTATCCAAACTTCCCATGATGCATTGTCAACCATCATGAGACAGCAATGGAGTCTCAAGGTATCAACTAAAGCCATTTTTGCAAAAACATAATACCCGCTCAAAACATTCACAATATAATTTTTACAATATGGTCACCACATTTGAAGATTCCGAAATTTTTTCTTACGCTAGACAATCTATCCAAGCTACCCACGATGCATTGTCAGCCATCACGGACATTTTCAAAGCTGGAAGTCGTTGAGATTTTTTAGATAAGACACTGGTTAATATTTACAAGATGTGAGCCACACATATGGAAATAAAACCTAAGCCGTAAAGTTTCCATTCAAATCCCTTTAAACGTGCATCAAGCATTATTTCTACTTCAAAATTTGTCATAACTTTAAATTTAAATAAAATTTTATATTTTACTTGTTTCGGAAATTAATTAATTATTATATTTCCTTGCTTTGTTTCCATTCAAATCCGTTTAACGTTCATCAAGCAATATTTCTACTTCAATATAAGTCATACATGTAATATATTTTGTTTTTCTTATTTTGGAAATAAATTATTTTTCTTAAGCATATTTAGGTGCAAAGAATTTTATTTATATTTATTTCAAAAATTAATTGTTACTTTTTCTTGTGTAATGAAATTCTAAGAATATTTAATTTTTGTTGGTACATACTTTTTAAAACCCATAATTATTTTTACTATCTAAATTTATTCGCAGTTTGTTTTTTGGGGGTGTGGGCAAGCAGAGGGGGATTTTTACTGCAGTAAGTACTATGTCAATACAAAATATAATTTTTGTTCTTCAGCTTACTAAAACTTTGAAAAACAAAGTTATGAAAATGTTACAATGGTTTTTTAAAAAGTTAAATAAAATTAGCATTTACTTTAAATTTTGGAGACGGGCAGCTTGAGAGTTAAGATATATTAGATCAAATCCTTGATGTTAATTACAGTAACAGCGATTCTTTCTTTAGGCTGAAATTTTAATGTTTTCCACCTATCTCAGCAGTTTATTCACTTTCAAAAACCCTCTTTTTGAATCCAACTTTCGACTAAAATTTTAATCTTTTCCACCTATCACTGAAGTTTTTTCACTTTCAAAAATTTTCTTTTTGAAACTAACTTTTGGCTGAAATTTAAATCTTTTCCATCTATCACTGAAGTTATTTTCCTTTCCAGGAATTCTCTTTTTGTCTATAACTTCGGCTGAAAATTATATGTTTTCTGCCTATCACTAATAATTATTCACCTTCTTTTTAAAACTAACTTTGGCTGAAATTTTAATCTTTTCCACTTTTTATCCCTCATGAATATTCACTTTGATGAATCTTCTTTTCGAATCCGACTTTTGGCTGAAATTCTAATCTTTTCCAGCCTACCTCTGATGTTTATCTATTGCACAAATCATCCAAGGATATTGAAGGCTACTGAAGTGGCGGTCGGATCGGATTTCGCTGATCTTTGCCAGATGCTGAATTTAATTCATCAAATAACTTCAAGATGACCAAGAAGAGAGAGTCGGTAAATAACTGGGGTCGGTTGTTCAAAAGAAAATTAGCTTGTTCAAAAGAAAATTAGCTTGTTCAAAAGAAAATTAGCCTGTTCAAAAGAAAATTAGCCTGTTCAAAAGAAAATTAGCCTGTTCAAAAGAAAATTAGCCTGTTCAAAAGAAAATTAGCCTGTTCAAAAGAAAATTAGCTTGTTCAAAAGAAAATTAGCTTGTTCAAAAGAAAATTAGCTTGTTCAAAAGAAAATTAGCTTAGCGGCAGGTTAAATGACGTGGTGTAAAAAAGAAATCCCTTTGTAATGCAACCCCATCTAACCTGCAGTTAAGCTAATTTTCTTTTGAACAACCGGCCCCACAAGAGTTAGCGTCCCTTAAATAAAACGGGGTTGACTTTACTAGTCAAAATTTTTTTGTAAAGTTTTTGAAGACAGCCTATAGGAATAAACATTTACTGAAATATTTTGTTTCTCAAGTATCAAAATAATTCAGGTAATGTTTAAAGAAGCTCTTCGTGTTTGTTTTTTTTTTAGTAGCTCAAACAACTTTAACAAAGTCAAAATAAAAAGAGGGTCGCTTCGGACACCCACTTTGGGACAAAAGCCGATTTGATTGGGAAGAGGGGAAATAGGCTCATTATTCAAAGGAAATCTCGGACTTCTAGCAAGTTTCTAAAAATACGTATCTCAGCTAGACGTTAAGTCAGTAATAAATAAGTTGAAATAAACAAAAATCCCTGGTATTTCCATAGTTTGAAGACAGACAGGAGTTGATTTGATAGGAGTAAGATGCCATTCTTTTATTGTGTCTAACTGATGTTGCCTCAAAAATAGTCATTAATTCTCGGATGAGATGTGTAAAAATGGTTTGAATTGATAAACCGAAATATCGAGTCAAGAAAGACAGGAGTTGATTTAATATGAGTAAGATGTCATTCTTTCATCGGTCTTAAATTCAGGTTGCCTAAAAAATGGTCATAAATTCTCTAATGAGGTGTGTAAAAATGGTTTGAATTAATAAACCGAAATATCAAGTCAAACAGAGTTCCATGCCATTCTTCGAATCGCTTACAGTGCTTTATTAAATTCTCGGATGAGGTGTAAAAATGGTTTGAATCGATAAACCGAAATATCAAGTCGAACAGATTCCCATGCCATTCTTCGAATCGCTTACAGTGCTTTATTACGAACAACTGACAGCTTACCAATATAAATTAATGAACACTAAAACACACGGGCACAGGGAAAATCTTCTTGTCTAAAATAACCATGGAGCTTACCCATATAATATGAGGGGTCCCCTCCATAGAGTGGTTTTGGGGAGGTATATCTGGGAGATGACTCCTGGCCATAGTCCTCTGGGTTTTGTGAATACACCTGAAAATACAACAGGTAAAATACAGGTGAGTACAGGTTAATTACAGGTGAGTACAGGTAAATAACAGGTGAGAACAGGTAAATTACAGGTGAGATAAGGTTGATAGGATGTTATGTGAATACACCTGAAAATAAATAGGTAAATTACAGGTGAGAATAATAAATAACAGTTACATGTTCTGAGGATACACCCAAAATTAGAACAGGTAATATTTTATATAAATAAAAAAGGTAAATTACAGGTGAGAACAGGTAAATAACAGGTGAAAATAAAGTCGACAGGATGTTACACCTGTACATAAAACATGGAAATTACAGGTAAGAATAATAAATAACAGTCTTGTTTTGTAAATAAAAGGGGTAAATTCACCTGTAATGACAGGTATATTACCTGTGAGAAAATTTTAGAAAATATTTATGAACACTGAACGTAAATAATAGGTAAGGAAACAGTAAATAATGACTAAAAAGTTGTTTTTAAAAATCCTTTTTTGAAATTTACCAGAACTTTTTGTTGAAAGAAAAGCGATTTAATGTCGCTTTCAACAACTGGCTACCCGCCCAAAATTAGTTCTGCCCACTTTAATGATCTAAGAAATTCAATCCAACACCTTACAAGAAAACTCACTAAAACCTATTTTCAAATATTCTAATTTGTAAGATTTGATATTTTAAATAACTTACATTTCCTAGTTTAGTAGGTAAGTACATAAATGGGCGGTAAAACGGGTACGAACAATACATTCTCGATGGATTTTTATCCGGAGAGGGCCCCGGCTTCTTCCAGTAATCCAGGGTGGCAAAATTATTTCACGGAAGAAAAATAAATTTTCTTTCGCCTGCAAAAACGTTGCAGATATTTTCAATTGCACTGGCTGAGGTACTCCATTTTTTTTCTCTCACACTATTTTTTAAAAATCTAACACAAGGTGTTTCTATGAAAACCAAATCAGTGTTGGTTTAATCCGAAGAAATAGGCTCCAATATGGAGATGATAATTAAACGTCTTGAAAATGATTGCTCGTCGGTATAACTCAAGTTAAATCCAAGAAAGTTTTCAAATATACGTCGCTCCCTGTTAAATCCAAGTTGATCGTAAAATATGAAATTTCAAATTATGAACTCAGTATCCAGACTGCTTAAATTAATAAATAATCCAGACGAATTTCACAGAGATATAAATCCGGCTGCCTATAAGAGAACCACGAACAAAACGGAAAGAAACGAGTCAATTTCCAAGCAAAACACAAACAAAAAATTTTGACACCAGGAATTTTTCACTTGAAGCACTATGTTTCCATAAACTGAATGAAATATGATCCCCAATTTTGACTGCCGTTGTTGTTGTATAAATCCATAACGACAAAGGCGGAAGGAAACTCCAGGTGGCCTTTATTAAAAAGAGAAAACTGGTCAGCCAAATTTCCAATTTTTTCAGGCACAATTCTAAAACTTAAGCACAGGATCTCACGTAAATCAAAACAGGTTAACAGAAAAACCGAAATTGGCTGATTTTCTTTATGACTTTCCCAAGGATTTCATACAAAGTACATAACTTCGTAGAAAAGTTTTCGTAAGTTGTTTCTCCGTTATAAGCGATATCGTCCTGCTGGTAAGGTCAGACACACTACCCTGTACACAGTAAGTAGATTGGTAGAAGGAACCTTTCAAACTGTACAGCTTTGATGGATGGAGCTATCCCCCAAAATAGGGGTGACAGGATGTGCTTCAGCTTAGCACCTACTAGACCCCCTGGGATGCTGCAAATGGACTGTTCTAACAGTGGATGGATTAAAACCACCAGTTCCATTAAAACCTCATCACATCAGAAAGTTGGAATGTTCAATTTTGGCTTAAAAGGGGCCACGGGATATGGTAGAATGTCAGGAATCTCAACATGGGTTCAAAGGGTCTGGCTAAACTTTCACAAAAATCCCCCCTACCAACAGGTCAATTCACTTAACCCCTTAGTAACCAACAAGCATGAATGGAAAGTGACCAGCTCTTAAGAAAACCTGACTCACCTCCCCCTTCTTCATCTTCCCTTTGACCAACCTTTTGCACAAGTTCAAAATCTTAAGCATAAAGATACTTTATAAAACATTTCAACATAAGCCCAACCCAACAGTCACAAGTTGACGATAACGTCCAACCTTACAAATATTACCACAGTCGGCAAAAAAATGTTCACCACTTGAAAACACTACCTGTAACACTTAAGCGGGTATTATATGAAGATACCATTTCAGAGCTTAGAAAATGCTCGTTTTTTATATATTGAATGTGAGGTTCCCTTTCAAAAAAAAAAAAATTACCAATTTTTTTAGTGATTTTTTTTTCTCTTTAGTAAACTACAAAACAAACTTTGACCACCAAAGACTAGGGCTAACAAATCAGCAGCTGTGTGCTAGAGAGTTCCCAGTAAGGGAGGTAACTGATATGGGGTAGTATGGAACATGTCAGTCCTCACCTCTTACCACCCTGCTTACTGTAAACCAAAACTGTGGGATATCGACAAGATTACAACATATAGTACCACGGTCCAGAATTGTAGGGGGGAATCTGGAGCACATTTACTATACTAAGGCCCACTAAATAAAAGTTTTGGACTATTTCACCAACTTGGTATACCAATATTGGACGATTTCACCAACTTAGTATACCACATACTTTTACAGTCCATAATTAAGATGGTGTGATCTTAGAGAAAATGTAATATTGTGGGATATAACTTGATAAGCAAATTACAATAATATGCCATAGATTGATTGATTGATTGATTGATGGTTTACTCAACAGTCTAGATTATTTCACTTGTAGAAAGAGATTAAAATAATTCTTAACCAGCCAATTTGTATTATATTTATGCTCCAGTTTAGATTATTTCATTTGTAGAAATAGAAGAAAATAATCTTAAACTGACCAAATTGTTTTCTTTTCTTGAACAAGACGAAAATGTTACCAAACACTAAGGCTAAAAGGCCGGGTCTAAATGACACTCTAAGATGTCAGCTTTCAGTTACTTCTTAACCAATCAAAATGACAAAATACAGGAAAAGAGGCTAATCACAAGACTCATTGGTGCATGTCCAGGGACCTCAGCTGCCATATGCCTGAGTGATAATGACTTTCCAGCTCTCCTGCACAGTGTATATAATCACAATTACTAATTAAAGTCACATACTGCTGTCATCCCTGAGAGGAGAGTGAATTAGGTTGATGGTAAAGACAGATTAACTATTGTCCTTAGACTATTTTACTGTAAATTACGACGTTTCATTTGTACACCAGGTTTTGAGTCCCTCACTATGTAAGTAGGCCCTATACCAATTTTGGACCATCTGACCAACTTTTTATATCAATTTCACCAACTTGGCATACCAATTTCACCAACTTTGAATACCAATTCCACCAACTTAGTAACTCAATTTTGGACCATTTCACCAACTTAGTAACTCAATTTTGGACTATTTCACCAACTTTGTATACCAATCTTATCAACATAATATACCAATTTTGGACTATTTCAGCAACTTTCTATACCAATCTTATCAACATAATATACCATTTTGGACCATTTCACCAAATTTGTATACCAATTTTGATTTTAATGTTTTCTCAAAATCACTTTAAACAACTTAAACGATGATATGTTATTTGTTTTACACCAAAAAAAATC
This sequence comes from Lepidochitona cinerea, assembly GCA_963971465.1. NCBI lineage: Eukaryota > Metazoa > Mollusca > Polyplacophora > Chitonida > Tonicellidae > Lepidochitona > Lepidochitona cinerea. The sequence continues at coordinate 8,430,311 of OZ020559.1, forward strand.
TATACAATTTCTTGCATAAAATATACCATATTTTTCCCTATAAATCTATTAGATTTTTACCCTATCAAATACATTTTCATGAGTGTTTACTTGGAGGCTTAAGAAGTAGGCAGAAAGTTATTTGATTTGCTTGTGTCAGATGGTAGTGATGAGAAAAGCAGCTGTGTTGAACTAACGTCACCAAGGTTACATCACCACAGCAATGAATGTCATTTCCAGATGATGTTCATAGCAAACACAGCTGGCCAACCAGAGTTGTCCCCCTTGGATAGTCAACTACCACATTTGGTTAAGTTTTATTTAAAGGATCATAATGACCATTTTAGACAAACTTTACTGGGATATTTGATCAATGACAGCTAATAAAACACTCTTTTTTCACTTTTTTTCAAATCAAATTAGAAATTCTTGTTTAAACAAATATTTATTTTTGACTCCATAAGGTCATGTTATATGATGATAAATCAATGACCATAAAATTCATATCTTGAAAAATTAAATAAATAAAAAAAAATAAAAAACTTTACACTTTGAATCTACAAAAAATCTACAAAAAAAAATGAGCATAAGATAGCAATAAAAGTTTGAACTTGACTTAATCAATTTGTCTAGTTATATGATAATAAATTTACAACCATAAAAAATTATCCAAAAATCTTAAAAATCATATCTTCAAAAATTTTAATTAAAAAAAAAATGGGCAAATTAGTAACGATGTCCTATGTTTGTTCAACTAAATACTTTCACAAACAGGGCTAATAACGGACTTATCACCCTGTTGAAATCATTCACCACATTGTGACCAGCTGTTGAAAGTAGACATGTAATATAACCTTAGTAAGTCCATTCCTTACACAAATATCACTTTATGTCAAACCCCTAGGCATCAGAAATTTCAATGACAGGCCATAGGATTTCACAGTAGCAATCTATTTCTAAATCTGCGGAAACGAAAAACTGATCCCCATCATGAAAGCCAGTATATATGGTATGATGTATACTGAAACTACATGTAGCGTCGGTACCGTTTGGTTCCCAGCATTTTAATAATATACGGAACCTATTCAATGTTTCAGACTACTCAAATTTTGTGGCTTGCAATGACATTTCTAAGGATTTGTTTGTTGATTAGGGTTTTATGCCACACTCCAGAAAAATTCACTGATATAAAACAAGGTTGGTAGGCTACGCTTAAAGGACGTAATATTTCACTAACAAGTGAGCGAAAGAAGATTTGAGGTCACTTTGTGGGTTTGAACATTATTTCAGTCTTATCGTGACTAGTATGGCTTGGGGGCTGTTTCTCAACACGAGCGTAACGTTGTGCCTGGTCGTAACGTAAAGTTGAAGGTACATGTATATGTTGCCATGAGAGTTAGATCTTCGATCGGTCTTAAATTTGTTGAGAAACAACCCTCAAGTCCATAGACGACTCGATGTCTGACTTTGTTATTAGTATTTTAAGCACCATTGTCAATTACCCAGCATGTTCATTAAAGGCAGAAGCATGATGACCAACACCCCTCCCCCCTCCACTAACCAACTTTTTTTTATTTTCAGTTTTATATGATACAAGATGCAATTCCATTTACAAATACTGTCTTAAAGAGGCATTCAGAAATTGAGGTGAGCATATTAACTTCAGGTTTATGGATAAGCTAATGAGCCTACTGGTGTGACCCACCACCACCACCACCCTTCCCCCACATTCACATGTCCCATACTAAATTTAAACACAAGGGACATCAATACAACAGATCAAGGTTTTATTATGACAGACAGCATAATGATGTCTTAACTTTAGCTCGCACCCCATTGGGCATGCACATAGGTAAAAGGGCATGGACCCACTCCCGAGGCAACAGCTGGTCAGATACAACCATCTGTTGCTGAAGTGTAATACGGGGGGATCAGGTATTCTTTTTATATTGATCACTGATTGGTTGGGTTTGCAAGGTTTAGATAATGTGAAAGGGGAGGATAACTGGTAAGGAGGGAGAGGGGGTCTATTTAGACCATGCAAGGTTTAGAGTAGATAGGGGGGGGGGGGGGATTTGGATCATTGATTGATGTTTTACGCACACAGACTTTGAACAAAATCTAAAACTTCAACATATTAAAACTTACATTGTTTTGATAATTTGACATTAAATGTCATTTATTTTATTTTTGTAAAATGGCGTATTGCGCAGAATTTCCGAGTGACCCTCCACAAAGATGGGCCTGATGATAAAGTTTGCATTTTCATTTTTTTTTTTTTTACCAACAGGTATTACTACAGCATAGGAAATCTGTGCTCCTCTTCAAGAATCCTGACAGAGGCCTCACAAAAAGAGGTCAAAGATTAGCCCATTATCTGATAACCCTTTATCAGTTCCTATAATGAGTCTGACATGGAGTGTAAGATGAACCCTTTTTTATAGCCCCATCTGGTGGTGAGGTGCACTGATTTACACACATGACCTGAGAGAAAACTGATACACTCAACACCTGTTTTGAACCCACAAAAAGTACAGCAGAAAACAAATGAATGATAATATTATGTATGCTCTTAAAACTGCTTGCCCAGTATCAGTGGGTGTGGGGTGGGGGAATCTTTCAATTTCTGTAGATTGACCTAGTGTCTGTTCTATGGGTTATCGCCTTTATTTATCCACCCTAGTATCATTGTCTTTGTTAAGTTAATTTTAACTTTGGCTTTGAACTGGTGAATATATTTATCTATGCTTCACCCCTCCCTCGGGAGTCTCCCTTTCAAGAGCCTCCTTTTTATAGCTAAGGAATATATGGACACCCCCACTATAGACCCTCGATATATATTTGGACCAAATCTCAGAATCAACATCTGGGTTAAATCAAACCAGAGAAAGGCGAAGAAAAGATTGATGGTGGAGGGGCTGAAGAAATGATGAGAAGACTGTTACAGTGATAGATTGGTTGATTGATGTTTTAAAGTTGCACCCAAGACAGGCTCTAGGCTTTCACGGTAACATGGGTTCTGATAGCCTGTTGTTACTGTTGCTTTAAAACATGGCCGTATGTGGAAGAGTTGGCAGGTACTTGGGGAAGGACAGGGGTTTTCTTCGAGAAAGAACCCGGTTTTCTACCCCCACTAAACCTGGCAATGCCGCAGTGCAACGTAAAGCATCAATCAACCAACCAACCAATCTAAAATATGGAAACAGAAAACTGTTACCCATAATGAAAGCCAGTATATGATATGATGTTAAACGAAAATAGTATCGGTATCGGTTGGTTCCTAGCATTTCAATATATGGAACTGATTCAATGTTTATGACGGACACCGATATTATATGACCATCAAAGATTGTTTCACTTGTAAGGGGCGGTTGTTAGGTTTTATTCTTAAAAATCTTACGACTTTGTATTTGGCAAAAATACTTGTGCAAGAGTTTGATAGGAATTATATTGATTTGTTTAAATTGTATACAAGTATAATTGACTGTTGAAAGGTCGTCGATTCGCTATCGTTGAACAAAACAAAATTTGAATCTCCAGAAATAAATCTAATTTTCTGATTAGTCTTATCTTGTTAATTAAAATACGTTATTTACAAAATAAATCACAATCAAAGTTTTTACTATTTTTTTTGAATTGAGAGTTATCTGCTCTGCTTTAAAATGTCAAAGCGTTTTGCTTTTTATTGAGTCAGTCTGAAAAGTGAGATTGGAGATATATATTTTTATTTGATCTTTATCCAAAATGTCAAATATATATGTGGAAAAAGTACCATGGATACATATATAAAATTACTAATGTTCATAAATGGACCACCACAGGCTACTGACATATTCACCCAAAAAAATTATTGATTTTTTTTTCTACTAGTAACGTGCCCAGCAAAATATAAAAAAATATAAATTCACGCACATTAAATGAGATAGGTGGAGATTCGATCAATTTACGGATTGCTTGATGACGTCACTTGGAATTTACGCTCAAAGCATTTCGGCGGATTAAGGGATGTTCATATAATTTTAAAATATGGCAGGAGGAATAATACTGTATCCAGAGGACGTAAATGGATTAAAATCACCAGAAAAATGGTGGATAAAAACATGTTATGTCACCAACGTTTTCCAAAGAAGTGACATCTTGCTAAGTACTAATAAACAGAATGGCGAACTAAGGTACATAGTTTACCCAGAAAGCTTTGCTTAAATCTATGTGACTTCATCAGGCTCAGTTTTCTGTCGCGTTAAATAAATAATGTTAACCCGCTGATGATGTTTGATACTTGAAATACTTCCTTATTACAATCGAAAAAGTCAACGATGAAAAAATTGCAAATGGACAACCAACAGCAGTTAGATATACTAACAGACTGTTGAAATTATTGCCAATTTTTATTTCCCTGTCCTTATAAACAATAATGAAATAGAGATTCATATACCGTACTTAAGTGATTACTTGTACGTCCTCGTAAAAAATGATGGGATAGAAATTGTTACTGAAGTGTTTTTTAAGTGCCATTCACAAAGTCTCGAGTACTTATGTTATTTTTACAATCCTCGAGTGAACGCTTTTTAATCGTGTCTAGCCAATCTTCGGTCTATATCCTATTTCTCACCGCTGCGATGGTCAATCAGTCAGTTCCCCGTGGACCGTCACCATTTCGTCACAGGTGGGAAAAATCAGTTTGTTCTCGTTTTGTTACAGAAAACCAGGTGTGGTAGTAGGCCGTTAATAACCCCTTCGTCTCCAGTGATTAAAAATGCCCTTCAGTTTAAGTCCATAAGACGATATCGCGAGCAATTTTTGATAGCATCGTCGATTATCATCATCTAAGGCTTTCGGAACGAAATTTCCGCAATTTCGTTTTCACATGAAAAAACTTTTAAGAACATATCATCAGGGTCTTTAGAGACAAAGAAAATCCTGAACACTTATCAATATCAAGGATCCAAATATCCTGCGGGAAAAAACAGCAGACATATTTTTTTTCGTCAAATGAACTCAGGTGTGGAGCCAGAGTGGAAACTTCAGGAAAAATTTGTGTCGTTTGTGCTAAATATTTTTTCTGTGAGACAGGAAATTTCGCAAATCAGATTTAGTTTGTGCTCAAGAGTAAGACATTTTCAAAACATGCTCTTGGATAGATCACAATAAAATCTGACAAAAATCAAACGGAAAATCAATCGCCATAACTCAATAAAGTTTAAAAATCATATCCCATTGAAATATCTTCGTTTATAGAATTGAGAAGAAATATGATAAATAATTTTGTTTATGTCGAATCATAAAGTCTTCAGCCATCTGCTGCATTTTTTAAATCAAATTTTTTTCAGTCTAGATATTCCACGAAAAAAAAAATTTACTGAAATTTGTTCGTAAAGATAAAATGCCTAGATTCCCTTGAATTATTTCTGACCCGAGAATGGAAGTCAAATTGAGGTCAAGAGACTTTGATAATTGGCACAGCCACTTGTAGGAATGAATCGACTGACACCTGTAACATAAATATTACTTCACGAGTTCAAATTCCTTTCATAGAAAATGGCGGCCAAAGTGACCCTGGCAGCTGTGAAGGTTAACACTTATGACAATCAGATGTTCGGAATTCTTTACGAAGATTATAATTGTTAGCAGACATAGGTTATTTTCTGTAGCGTCAGCTGTGGTTTGTAACACACGACTTGTACTCTAACAAATGTACCAATGACGCTAGCACCTGGCATAGAAACACAGAAGAGCTACAACTGCTTCGAACGTATGATATGTGCACCTGGACTAAAATCGAGAGTAACACAGACACGCTACCACTGTTTCCAGAAAATGATGTCTACAGCTGCAAAACTGAAGTAGAGCAATTTCTGAGAAATGGTGTCAACCTGTGGTGGCAAAACTATCCCCGAAATGTAAGATGGTCTGTATCAATTTTTGTTCATATTTGATGGAATGATAATGATTTGTTAAGTTGAGCTTTGAATTAAGGGAGGGGCGTAACTTTTCCTTGATGGAACTGAAACATATTGTAAGAGCCACTACTAGGGGAGGGCGTTTCACAAAGCAGCCGCCAAGTGCTATCAATCCCAGTTGCTGTGACATTGTACCTCTTCACAATGGTATCCATTGGCAGTCAGGCTTCGTTTGCGATGTGACTGGCTATTGCAGAGGGGCCTCTGGAAAACAGAAGTTTCAACTTTTCCTTGATGGAACTGTACAATCTCATGCAATAAACACAAGGTCTGTCTAAAAAATCACATGAAAGTTTGAAAATACTGCCTTCTTTCAATAGAGAGTACAACAAGGGGGGTAACTCCTTCTATTGCAGATGGGCCTCTGGAAAACAGAAGTTCCTGCTATTAGTACCAACTGACTCTTGTTGGTTGTCTCTAACAGCTGCCATAGTTTTGTCTTGACATTGCAATCCAGACACCATCTGTGTTCTAGCCCAGATCCTTATCTACCAATGTCAGATGTTTGTTTCCTACATTTTGTAGAAGTAGACCATCAGTTCTTCTCCAACCACCAGAGCAGAGGAGTCAGAAATACAGAGAGTCTACACAGGAACTGAAAGTTCCAGTAAACGTTCCTCTACAAAGTCTACCAACAGGACAGAGGAATCAGAACAGACAAACTTAAGGCACAAGTAAAAGTTTCTCTACAAAGTCTATCACCAGGACAGAGGAGTCAGAAATACAGTGTCTACAGAGGAACTGGAGGCACAAGTAAATAGCAGTTAGGAATACCCTCTGATCAGTTTGTACAAGCATTTCCTTTCAGAATTTTGCTTTTAACCATACATACATGCCGCTATACTCGGACACGGCCTCCTCTGGTTGGCTGAATGGATAAGGCAGCCGGCATTTAGTGCTGGCGATAGGTGCTCTGGGACCCGGGTTCAATTCCCATTTCGAGAGACACCCAGAACCGTAGAAGAATTTCTACCATATTTTCAAGAAAGTGTAATCCCAAAAATAAGGAGAATATTGTTATATTCACTTTCTTAAAAGACACTAACTAATTAAACTCAAATCTTAGAAAAGCCTTACATGTACTTTAACCTGCAAAAGTTCTTGGATACCCCAAAGAGTTGGCAGTTAGCATTTTGAGAGGAACAAGCAATCAGTGTTTCATACATCAACAGGAGCCAAGAATAAAAACACAAACCTCGCCCAAGCCAATCAGTGTTTCATATATCATCACCAACAAATTGAAGTCCAAATCTATCTTCTGAACCTTGAGTTTTCTGATATCATCACCAACCAAGAATAAAGTCCAAATCTATCTTCTGAACCTTGAGATTTCTGCAGTCATAGGTTCTACTTCTTGCTTGTACAAACTAACAGTTATACCTTTGCAGACCCCTGGGTTGCTAATATGGGAGCATGGAAACTAGAACCATTTCCACTGAAGACAAACTAAGCTTTGGCAAAAATAATATTACATTAAGGACTCCTGGGAAGAGAGATTTCCAAAACAAACATCACTTATTTTGTACCAAGTTAACAAGATCTCTTCTTCTAGGTTTGCATATCTGGGTAGAAAAACAACTTTTATCGAGCAAAGTCGACTGTAACAGAAATTACCTGCATAGCTTGGAACCGGGCGTGAGCGTCCCTTAGTTCAAAACCATGGCTTCTCGGTATTCCAAAAATGACCCTTGGAACAAAACTCAGATTTTTTGGTTCTTCACATGGTCGTTTTCGGAGACACTGCCGTCAAGGGTTTGTTTTTTTTTCTCGTAAAGGTCTAGGCACTGATTGTCTTACATACAGTCTGACATAAAAACTGCGTCTCGATTTCGATGCCGTGTTTTTGTAGCCAAGAAGGAAGGATTCTCAAGACACGACTGTAACCTAATTTTAGCCGACTTACAAAAAAATAGTAGGCAGTGATTCACATTCAGTATATGTCAGACAGTAATTTGTGTGTGAAACTGGTTGAGAAAAACATAAGTAGCCTACAGAGCTGAGAGAGTAGGACAAAGGAAAGGGAGAACAAATGCTAAGACTGTGATAGTTGGAAAAAAAATGGTTTCTAACTCTAGATATAAGTGATGGATTGCTTGATGTTTTACACCATATTCAAATCATTTCACTTAATAATAGTGAAAGTGAGTTGCCAGGTTTAGTGGAGGAGGAAAACAGGCTCTTTGCCTGGAGGAAACATTTGATCTTAGGCGAGAACCTGACCCACATTAGTAATGACAGAGTACGACAGAATCTAAGGATTAAGCCGTTCCTAACAGGGACAACAGGTAGCTCAGTTGGTAGAGCGGTGGGGAGGGTGAGTTCGATTCTCACCCTGCCCTGGAATTTTTTCAGGGTCATCAGTTTTGGTTATAATATATACCAATTCAATAACTCAGTGTGAGAAATTCACTCAAAAATTTTATTTGGACAGGGTGGAATTAAAACCAATGACTCATCGATGGAAGGCTTATGTCCGACCTGTGTCTGCCGACTGAGCCAGTGAGGCCCCTTGGGAAGTTCCCGGTGGCTAGGGGTCATACCAAAGGGCCAGGTAATGATACAAATGAATGAAACTCTTTGACTGTGTGTGGTCTACAAGATGCTAAGCCACTGTAGGTCTTCTGAAGTTTATAGAGTTCATTTTTTTACTGTGTGATGTTTTATCATTTCTAAAAGGGAAAATAAAAGGGGTTGGGTAAAGAAGGGTTAGGGGTAAAGAAGGGTTAGGGGCAAAGAAGGGTTAGGGGCAAATAAGGGTGTGTGGGGTAAAGGGCTATACGAGTGGGGTAAAGACATAGAATAAGGTTAGGATGTGTGGGGCACTGTATATTAACATTGTACATTAGCTCCAGATTCTGTCAGTTATACCAGGCACAGGGTAGCCAGGTTAAGTTTGGGAAGAAACCAAGCTATTGCCTCAGTTGACTTCAAAGTAAGGGTCATTTCTCTTCCATCAAGCTTTTCTGTTTGGAGACCCCCACCCCCTTCTAGCCTACACCAAACTTATCCCTCAGCAAAATTACATGCCCTTACCACTTTCGCGTAAGGAGGGTGAATCTGTACCCCCACAAGTTGGCCACAACTTGTAAGGCAAACTTAGCAAGGTGAATTCCCCCCTCCCCCAACCAAACTTCTTACCAGCCAAACTAAGTGTCCCCCCCCACCCCACCCTTCCATAACCTAACCTAACCTAAGCATGACTGAATTCAGACTGGCCCAGCTCCTCATCCCTCATCACGGTGAAATCTTACCCACCCCATTACTAAGCCGCAAAACTTAGTGCCCCCCCCCTCCCCAAACTAAGTGCCCCCTCCCCGAACCTAAGCTAAACATGACTGAATTCAGACCAGCTCTCTTTCCCATACAGTGAAATCTTACCCACCCCATTAGTAAGCCGCTAAACTTAGTGCCCCCCCCCCCCCCCTCATCCTAATGGCGACCAACTCCAGCCCAGCTCTCCTTGCCTCAACACCATGAAATCTTACCACCCCACTACTGTATATATACCAATGTTGTTGCTAATGTACCTCACTCCTGATGATGACTGAATAAAAGTCAAAATATTGAGTCAATATGAAGTTTTCGTTTTTCGGAATAACACTACTTGTGTACCACTACTAAGCCGCAAAACTCATCCCCCCCCCCCCCCCCTTCATCCTAACGCGGACCCACTCCAGCCCAGCTATCCATCCATCAGCATGTAAACAGCCTTAACCATTACCAGATGTGTCTAACCATTCAATAACATTCTTAGGCTCCTTCTGTACCAGGGAATGGATGAAGTATTCTCTATGCTTGACTCGAATAAAGCTACTGACAATTTTCTATTTGTAACTGCTAGGTCTAAAAGTGCTGTCGGTTGGAATTTTTTCGTTGAAATAATATAAGGATTGTAGGATCTTCTCAAAAACTGCAAATCCGTAACTTTCTAAGTTTGATTGATTGTTTGGGGTTTTACGCCGCGCTCAAGATTATTTCACTTCTATGGCGGCGTTGCCAGTTTTATTGTGGGAGGAAACTGGCAGATCTTTCTAAGACCGCACTATGCTAGAATAAATTGGGCTGTGAGTGCGTCTGCAGCGAATAATTATTCAAGATAAGATTTTTTAATAACTTTCATCAGGTTTGTTGCGTTACACTTACAAAATTTACATGGTTAAGTGAATAACATTGATTTATTGATGCATAGATATTAATTTACTTATAAGGCACCGGTCAGGTTTAGTGGGGAGGAAACTATAAACAGTCGGCAACCACAGAGTCGTGGAAACAAAACTATATGAGCTGACGACTAAAGTAGAGAACTTAAATATATAAATTTCTATTCCTTTCTGAAAGAAGTTTAATTTTTGCAGACCTGTGTAAAGGCGTTCAAGATTGATGTTTTACAAGATTATTTCTTTTCAAATTCTACGGCGGCATTGCCAGGTTTAGTGGGTGAGGGAACCGGGCTCATTGCCAGGGAGGAAACCCCCGACCCTACAGCAACCAAGAAAAAAATAAAATGCTAAATAGAACAAATTCATGAAATAATCATTACAAAAAAAAAAGCAATCCCACAAACGAATAAAACCATAAACAGATGTCCAGCTTGTATTTTAGCTATTACGGTATTTCCCTATTCTATTTTAAGAAAACATCGGTAATATATTTAGCCAGAAAGGCACCTGGCTTGCCAGTTGTACACATATAAAACACAGATGGGCTTATGACATATGTACATGAAGGCTGGAAGAGAAAACAAAATGGCCGACATTGCCAGGTGCCGAAAGGGAAACAAATTGAGAATCACAGATGTCTGAATCTCGACATCTGAAAATGTCTGACTTCGACTGCGGCATATGTTTTGGTGTAACCCCAGACGAGACCTAATGTGATTGACCCCAAATGACCTCATAAGCTTTAAAACACCTGCTTAAATCAACAGGTACATGTTAATAAAGATAACAAGTCGACGAGACCTATATTTCTTAACGAGAAATGTAGTGTAGTGATAATCAGATGCGTTAAAATAAAAATGGAACGTTTTTCTGGTGAATTTAAGCAAAAATGTGCTTATTTCTTCACTTACGATACAAACAGATATGGCATTTTCGAATATGATTAAACATTTTTTAGAGCCAGACATAACGAGAGTCACCCAAAATGGTCACAATAAGCTTCGATATTTATGAACACTAAAACACACAGGCACAGGGGAATCTTCTAGACTAAAATAACTATGAAGACAAGTTTCTAATTGTGTTAAAAAGAGGGTACGTCATTTAGACCTTTATACCCAATCATAAGTTGTTATACATAAACCAAATCCTATGATATTTCATTAGGTTGAAGACAGGCAAGAGATTGGGCTTAGTCAATAGATGTTGGAGTAATTTTTCAGCAATATATTGACAGAGTTGTAAGGGTCTTCAGCTTAAATGGGTAGAAGAACATCAAAAGATAAAATTGTTTATTTCTCAACTGGAACGGCAAAGAAATGAGTAGAACTGAGGAGTTTCCTAAACTATGACAGAGCCACTGTACAACCTGTGAATTCCATCTGCCACTGATTTTCAACATAAGAGTAAACGGAAAAAAAAGCACATTTTCGGCTATAAGATAAAATTGGGATCGAGTTAAGATAACAATTCGCCAATTCGAAGCCAAGGGAGGTTATTCAGCAAGGAATGACGTCACTCTCCCAAGCCCTATAAAGCTAGGTATTATCGAAGTGGAAAATGATCAATATCCACAATTTCTCAGCGAAGAGTACAAACAATTGCTTTGAAGTACATTGTCTGAGTTGTTACGAGTGACGCCGGCAGAATTTGAACAAAAATTAATTTCATAGGTTGCCCTCCCGATAAATAGGATAATTTTGGGGTCGCCTACCTAGTGTATTGCATATTTAACATACTTAAAATCTTGTTGCCTTTCCAAGCTGCCAAAATGTGAACTTTTTCCTATTAATACAAAATTTCTAAATTATCGATAAGTAACACAAATTTATGGGAAAACAAACTTCTATTTATTACACCAGCAATGTTTCGGTGTCGATACTAACACTGTTTTCTCACCTATTTTACACAATAAGTTTGAATTCAAATATTTCTGGTGATAAGTAGCGTTCAATAGTTACTTTGGAGTAAAATGAAGGCTGTTTAAATAAACCAGTTATTTAAATTTCGTTTGATTTTTGGATACTATTACAGTTCACAGCCTATGAAACTTCCGTATTTCAACTTCAAGCAAAAAATAGTTTTTCAATGCGCTTCAATCCATCTAACTGCCACGACAATTAAAATTTTGTAAGAAGAAAAGGTTTAATTTTTGGCAGTTCATAATCACAAGTTTTTCGAAGCACTTCAATCCCTTTCAGTGTCTGTACAATTAGAATTTATGAAAAGTGAATTTTAGCAAAACTCATGCCATTTTAAAATTGTCAACCTTTGCTATGTAATTCAGGATAACAAAACACAGAAAGCACATCTGTCTTTTGATGGATGACGTAAACAAGAACACACCTGAGCTTTTTAAGAATCGTTAAAATTGACCCGCTTACCTGCAACGGTTTAAGTTCCGTGTATTCCTGCTCGTAATCGGCAAAATTCATCGAGTAAAGCATCGAGGCAGACATGTTGACTTGTTGACTCTATCGAGAGACAGTTTATCCACACAAATGAAACAGTTTTTACCCCCTTGGAGACACACAACTGCTCGTTAAAAAGTGATCTGTAATCTACACAAGGTAATTACAATAAGCATTTCAGATTTCCCGCAGACGGAGAAATCCGAGAAAAATAGTTCCCTGGGAGTTGGATAAATGTCACGTTACGACGAGGAAAAAAAAAACTATACTCGGATACTCATTGGTGAGAATTTTTTAAAATGAAAATTTGCGAAAGTCTATGGTACGTGTTTAATCCTCTAAGCGAAGACTCTTAGTATATTCGCAAATAATGTGTCTTATCCTTTACACAAAAACTTAAAGTACATTCGCAAATAATCCACAAACAGTCAAGGTAAATCGCCTCAATATAAACGGTTGTTAACGGAGAGTTTATTCCCTATTTCTAACCGATTTTGTTCCGAAAAATTTACTAAGAAAATTCCATGCTTAAAGAATATTCAAATCTGTGAACAAAGGTTTCAGCAAAATGGTCAATGTTGAAAAAATATCGCGAAATTTCAGGACTGTCCACAGAATTAAATTTAGAAATTTCACAATATAACAACCGAAATAAAATTATTTCGGAATAATCCTTGCTTAATATCCGCCTAAAGTTTCATCCACAAGTAATGATAATGTAATCCACATTGGTTTAACTTCCTGGAATGTTGCTTTTAAAATCTTTTCATCTTGACGATTAAAGAAAAATTAAAACATTTTTCACCGTAAGCTTGAGTTGGCATAAAATCCTTTGTAAATTTCACATTTAAAAATCCAAAATCCTCTGTCACAAACGAAATCCAATGAGGACCAAATTGAACAAAACCTGGTCCTCCACATGAAATAGTGGTTCACAAACCGGTCACAGACACAGAACAATAAGTTTCAGAATTTTCTCTTGACAAGAAGCCCAGCCTCCCCTAACTTGTTGGATCTGATATACAAGGATATAGTTGACAGCATGGAAGTCCCCTTGTTATGTGTATATATATATGGATATGTATATATAGTTCTATAATAGCTCAACTAAAAATCAATTCTCAGTTTATACATACAACACAAAAGCCTCAACTGGCTGCAGGGGCCAACATACAGTCATATTAGCCCAGTACATCTCAGCATGCGTTTCTGCTATAGGCAACAAGTGAGTTCGTTCTTCTGTCAATCCACTAGCAGCATGAGTTCATTCTTCTCTCCATCCACCAGTACAATTACTGAAAACTGTTTACAGTGTGTTGTCTAGCACTAAATCGAACTCACAGTACACTTACTGAAAACTGTTTACAGTGTGGCGTCTAGCACTAAATCGAACTCACAGTACACTTACTGAAAACTGTTTACAGTGTGGTTTGCACTCAATCGAACCCTTGCATGTTCGAAACTGCCAATGGTTTGTTTTGGACTAGTAAAAACTCAAAGTTTGTAGAAAACCAGAAAAAATGCTGGTCTGACCTGTTACACTAGAATAACAAAAAGCTCTTTAACGGATTTGTATCTAGTAATAGAGTTATCCTAAATTCTTTAAGAAAACAACAAAAAACTGACACCAGCTTGACCATTCACAATGAAGGGTTAATCCTTAATTCTTAAAGTATTTTAGATAGATTGAATGAAAGACAATTAAATTACTTAAGAACAAATTTGAGAAAAATTTAATTTATGTAAAAAAAAAATAGCATAAACTATCCGCAATGGATACTGTTATGAAACTGGTTTGTCAACTTTTTAAAATACCTAAAATAAGTCAATCCTGAAATTCATTTAAAAAGAATAGAGTAGCCTATTAAGACAGAACTTTTTCGCTTAGACGAAATTTCTCTCGATGAATTATCACTAGATTCCAAGAAAGCCTTATAGATAAGAGAACAAAAACTACTGCCGACGATATAGAATTTCTTCTTCACAATAGACAATTCACGAACTCTTCGAAATTCTACTTCCTTACATAATATTTGCAGACATAGCTACAGATAAATTCTTGATATCTACTTCGTGAACAATTGAAAAATTTATGGAGCAAAATGTCAAATATTGCAAGCTACAATTCTTGACTTTAGCTATTCCAACTGAATTCAGTCTGACTTTTTTTATCAATTGTTCAAGTCACAGCTGTTGCCATCGAAATTCTGGAAATAAAAATTTGTTCTAAAAAAATCGACTTGACTGTATGATACAAATACATGTATCAATACAACCTCTTGGAAAGTGAAAATGCTTAAAACGAGAAAGAAGAAATTTGATTAATTTGATCGCAGCAATATTGGTAGACTTGCTAATTCAAAACTAAGGTAATATTTCTTGAAGACAGCCTAGATATTTTCAAACTTGTGAGTGAAGTCCTGTACCTTGCAGATCTTTTTTTATTTAATTATTTTAATTCCAAACCTCCATATCAAGAAACAAAACTCAAATTCACACTATTTTTGTTTAGAAAAAGGTTGAAATTTCCTAAAATCTAGTTATAAAATTGTTTCAAAAGCTTCAATAAGCAGATAAAAATGAATAAGAATATTGCTTTTTTCCTGTAAATAATTGATGGCTGATTCACTGATGACTCAGAAAGACACTTTCTACATTATTCAAAAATATTAAATATATTTTAAATGCCACAAAATCTGATCTCTCCTGATGATGGCAAAACAAAGTGCCGAAATATTGAGTTGACACAGGTCTTAGGTTTTTCACAGTGACACTACTCATGTATTAAGAAAGACGCCTGTCTGACAGGTTTCACTAGCTACCATTCCAACCAAAATGTTCAAACTGTCAAACTGAAATCAAACTGAGTTAAAAATCACAGGGGTTTGAGCGTTCAGCCAAACTGTCAGAATCCAAGTCTGAACTACATGTATAATAATATGTTTTAATTCACTAATTAAACTTAAATCAAACCGAGTTAAAACAACAGGGGCTTGAGCTTTCAGCAAAACTATCAGAATCCAAGTTCTTATAATCAAAATATGTTTTAATTCACTAATTAAACTGAAATCAAACCGAGTTAAAACAACAGGGGCTTGAGCTTTCAGCAAAACTATCAGAATCCAAGTCCGAATTATCATAATAGGATTTGAATCACAAATTAAACAATTCACCCTGTAGGGTTGTCTCCCTTTGCTTCATCTCGTCTGTAAAAATATACCCAAATTGTTGATCAATATTGTTTATGCTTTGATAATTGGTATTCTTGTGCCCATGCACTCAAAGTCTTACGTCCACGTACTCAACTCAAGTACCCAGGTACTGAACTCTAGTCTTGTGCCCATGTACTCAACTCAAGTCTTGTGCCCACGTACTCAACTCAAGTCTTGTGCCCATGTATTCAATTCTAGTCTTGTGCCCATATATTCAACTCAAAGTCTTGTGTACCCAACTCGAAGTCTTCTTTTCCCATGTATTCAACTTGAGCATATACAATAATTTAGGTACTCCTATCAGCTTGTACTAAGTTAAACCTTGTTCCTTATTTCTGTGGGAATGTAGTACAAGAGTTTCTTATTCCCCTGTAGTTTTGTGACTATGTACTGGGGGTAAAATTGCCCCTTAGTTTGTGAACTGTACAAGATTTGTTTGGTTTTAGAGGAGAGTCTAAGTACAAAGAGATCTGGGGAATACTTGGCATGTTTTAGTCCCAAGATAGACAAGCACTTGGGGCTGGGGGTAGAACGACCAGGGGGCTAAGGGCTTCAGGGTGGGAACAGGAAGGATTCTTTCCAGGAGCAGAAGCCCAATGGGTAATAAAAGAGAAGGGTAGAATATGATGTAGGGGAAGGGAGGGGGGGGGGGCCCTTTAGTGCCATCATAAGAAGGCCGAGTAGTGACTGACAGGGAAAGCTCAGTGACTTGAACAGGAATGAAAACTTTTAGTAGACAGTTTCAATAGTCTGAGAGAAAAAATATTGCATTTTGTTGAACAATCAACAAAAAAGACTAACAGATATTTTCTACCAAAATTCATAGTGACTCAATATTTACACTTTTATTTTGTTTCAATTTATATTTTAGACTTGTGTGGACCCACGAAACCCAACAAAACGGAGATTTCATACGTTATTTGTTATAAGTCCATCTTAAAAGTATAGACCGGCCAAACCAAGACGATGAGCATAGCATATTATTCACATAACTAAAACACCAACTGAGTTGAACAAAGACAGGCTTAAAGATGGGCTTGGGACAGTCAATTTTATTCAGCCAGGATCTCCAACCTTGTTAACACCAACTGAGAAGTGGCCTATCCAATTGCACCAGCACCCCTGCCCCCCCTCCCCCTTCCAAAACGCTGTTTCACCCACTCCCATTTCAAAACTGGAAATGGATACAAAGCCCCTCACAGCCTGTTGCTCTGTGGGAGTGTGCCTGCCAAAAGTGTGCAGAACAAAAGCCCCTTTGATAGCCCCAATTATCAACACCTCTAGGTTAATCCACCCCATGGGGAGCCCCAACATGTATGCTGCCTGTCACACTTAGTGAGGCCCTACCCCTTACCAGAGCTATCATTGTCCATTATATGGTATCGCAGATGCCCTTTCCGCTCTTTTCTCCTGACAATTGCTTAATCCAATACGAAGGGACCATCCTAGATTCTATTTTTTTTATTTTAAGAAACCAGTTTCACAAAATGAATAAGTCACCAATAAGTGTTTTTTAAATCTAAATTTTCGAAAAACTGTTACCCAAATTGACCCATTTCCTTTCGCATTTAAATTAATTCAAAAACAAAATATTTAAAGACTAACCTACTTGTTAATTTTCAAAATATACTTTCTATTGAGCTTTTTGTTTAAATGCTGTTGCCAAGGTAATAATCCATTTGACAACAAAGCCCCACACTCCATCGATAAAAGCCTCCTTTCAAAGAGCCCCATACAGCATTAACAACTCTTGACCTTTGACACTTGACACGCTCACAGTGTCACATGGGGATATTGATTGCCTATCAATCATAAAGGTAGCACGCGTCAAAAATGAAATTAACAACCGCAAGGCCGTCGCAGTCAACAGAACATGATCAGGCAACAAGCATTAACAAAAAATAATTGATAGCCGTTTTCAGTGGTCATTTTAAAGATATTTTGTCAGCATGACAACAGGAATGATTTATTAGGAAGATAGCCTGTTTAACGATCATTTTCTTTTTTTATGAAATAAATATTGTTCAAATCAATCATTTATTAGTGAGATGGTACATGTAGCTTTAAGCTGTTTGATAAATTTTTAGAAAAAATGATACCCCTGTCCTTCAACAAAAAAGGAAAAAAAGACCCATAAAAGTAGGAGGGGCATATTTACGGTTCTAACAGCGATAAAAACCAAAATGCAGCAGACGCTACAGTTTTCTGAAGGATTGGAAAAAAACAGTGACCTGTACAAAGCTGAAAACGGACAAATTTCAAATAACCAGGATACACGTTCATATTTCAGAGCTTTTGCTGCTTTTAAAAATGTACATTCTGAGATTGGTTACAATGGGTGTATTCTGTATATATTTCAAAATTCTAATAAGTTTCTAACATTTTGATCTTTATTCACATTCATATGAACCAAAACCCATAATACTTCATTACCGTACATTTTTTAACACTAAAACACACGGGGAAAATCTTCTTGACTAAAATAACCACGGAGACAAATTTCTAATTTTGTTAAAAGAGGGTATGTCATTTAAATCTTTATACCCAGCCAAAAATTGTTGTAATAAACTAAAACCCATGATATTCTGTATATATTTATTTATGATCACTAAAACACACGGGCACAGGGAAAATCTTCTTGTCTAAAATAACCATGGGAAATATTCTGTATATATTGACATTACACTTGACAAAGACACCGATATACATGTAGATGTCGAAAGCTTGTGTTGTTCACAAACAGCTAACTTTGTGGCAATGCGTTAATAATTTCTCATAAGTATAATATTATTAGCCCCCCCCCCCCCCCTCCTAAAAAAAATCCACTATCAATTTGCCAATTCTGGTTCTACCAAAATTTATCCTTATATAGCAGCTCATGCAAATAACCATTTTCATTTCTCACAGCCATCTAACCATCAATCCTAAACTAACAGGACGAACAGGACGGGGGTTGGGGGGGGGGGGGACATCAATAACAATTTATTATCGTAAACCACATGTATGTACGCAGGGTGGGAGGGACGGCCCCCATTGATACTTATACACAGGGATTATTTCCCTTGCAACAGATGGCAAAAAATGACTAAATCCTTCGATCCTGTTGGTCAACAGCTGCGAGCATTTTCATTGGCTGATGACAATCTTGCAGTACGTTCTGTAATTTGATTGGCTGTGACGGGGATGCATTGTTAAGGCTTTTGTTATACTATATGGGATTTAGAGTGACTATATTAAACGTACTGTGCATATTAACTTAGTATTAAACAAAATATAATTTTACACTTAACTCTAGATGAAATGAACCCTTTCAAGGTTTTATCTTTCGATAAGATAAAATCGACCATAAAAACGAAATAAAAAAAGAATATTAACCAGAATTACCAGAAGTGATAAGAATTTCATATATTTTTTTATTTTTAAATTTCCTGAAGCAAAAAAACCTCGGTTAAATTGTATCATAAAACAAAATTGACAGAAATATTAATTTCATGATATACACTTCGAAATTTAAATATTTAAAATTTCTGAAAGGAAAAAAACTACATGTGTCAAATGATTTTCTAGAGGCAAAATTATATTCGGGATTACAAACCATAAAGTAATATTTTTTTGATCACTTTATTTTCCATACATGATGTTCACTAATGGATTGTTTGATTTATGTTTTACACAGGCCACACTCATAATTATTTCAATTATATGTCGCGTTGCAAGGTTTAGTGGGGAAGGAAACCGGGGTATGTTTTCGACAGAAACCACCAAACTTCACCAGCCACTCTTTTCCATAGGGCCATCAACTTGTGGAACTAAGATTTTATGAAAGCTGCTTCAAATGTCAATTGACCGATTGCTTGATTGATTGCGTGGTGTTTAACCCCGCACTCAAGATTATTTCACTTGTATGGCGGCGTTGCTAGTTTTATTGTGGGAGGAAACCGGGCTCTATGTCAAAAGGAAACCCACAACCTTCCGGTGGTAACTGGCAACCATCCCACATAGGTCGTTCAAATGAAGCGATTGCTTGATGTCACTTGAATTTTAGGGGCAAAGCATTTCAGGGGATCGAGGGATGTTCATGTAATTTGTCAAAATGGTGGCAGGACTAATACTGTATTGAAAAGACGTGAAAGGCGCGAAAGTTACCAGAAAAATGTGTGGACAAAAACACTTCATGTCACCAACATTTTCCAGAGAAGAGATGTTTGCTACATGTAAGTACAGGTAAACAAAATGGCGAACTGAGGTACAAAGTTTACCCAGAAAGCCTTGCGTAAATCGATGTGACGTCATCAGGCTTGGCGGTAATTTTCAGAATTTTTTGAAAAACAACTTTGTTTATAGGCCACTTTTAACATGAGAACATTTAACAAGAGAAAGCCATTTCTTTGGTGGTGGGAATAAAGCTCTTCTAGGGTGGGGAAGAATTATTGTCAAAAGTGAGTGAAAGTCACATTAGGAGCAATTTCTTTGGTGGTGGGAATAAAGCTCTTCTAGGGTGGGGAAGAATTATTGTCAAAAGTGAGTGAAAGTCACATTAGGAGCAATTTCTTTGGTGGTGGGAATAAAGCTCTTCTAGGGTGGGGAAGAATTATTGTCAAAAGTGAGTGAAAGTCACATTAGGAGCAATTTCTTTGGTGGTGGGAATAAAGCTCTTCTAGGGTGGGGAAGAATTATTGTCAAAAGTGAGTGAAAGTCACATTAGGAGCAATTTCTTTGGTGGTGGGAATAAAGCTCTTCTAGGGTGGGGAAGAATTATTGTCAAAAGTGAGTGAAAGTCACATTAGGAGCAATTTCTTTGGTGGTGGGAATAAAGCTCTTCTAGGGTGGGGAAGAATTATTGTCAAAAGTGAGTGAAAGTCACATTAGGAGCAATTTCTTTGGTGGTGGGAATAAAGCTCTTCTAGGGTGGGGAAGAATTATTGTCAAAAGTGAGTGAAAGTCACATTAGGAGCAATTTCTTTGGTGGTGGGAATAAAGCTCTTCTAGGGTGGGGAAGAATTATTGTCAAAAGTGAGTGAAAGTCACATTAGGAGCAATTTCTTTGGTGGTGGGAATAAAGCTCTTCTAGGGTGGGGAAGAATTATTGTCAAAAGTGAGTGAAAGTCACATTAGGAGCAATTTCTTTGGTGGTGGGAATAAAGCTCTTCTAGGGTGGGGAAGAATTATTGTCAAAAGTGAGTGAAAGTCACATTAGGAGCAATTTCTTTGGTGGTGGGAATAAAGCTCTTCTAGGGTGGGGAAGAATTATTGTCAAAAGTGAGTGAAAGTCACATTAGGAGCAATTTCTTTGACGGCAGGAATAAAGCTCTCATTGGGTGGGGTAAAGGGAGGAAGAATGATTGTCAAGAATGAGGACAGCTAAATCCCCAGTTAAAGAAATTTATGTCAACACCTTAGTAAAAATAACTGCACACCTAATCTAATGTCAAATCTGCATGTTAAACACCTGCCCTAAAGAACACAGGTATTAAAGCATTTACCTGAACAGGTGTTTTCACAGTGTGTTATCTGCACCGACAGGTATCACTGATTTTATGCTTGGCCGATCAACCAGGACTACAATGTCCTTAAGATCTGATACTTCGCGCTAAAATAAATCTAATCAGTGTCAGTGATTAAATGGAAGGGAATTGGGTCGACTGAATTAGTAAATTAACCAACGCTGATTGACCCGAAAAAAACTCCGGGTGAGAATCGAACTCCCAACTTAAAGCTCTGTATTTTCAGCCAACCCTTCAGTTATATGACGGCTTCGCCAGGTTTAGCGGAGGAGGAAACCAGGCTATTTGCACGGAGGAAACCCTTTCGGCCAATAACTCTTCCACTTTGACAGAAAATCTAATGGGGTTGGTTTAAGCTCTGCGTGTATAAGATAATCTAACAAGCGAACCGTTATCAACAGGGCCGGGTAGCTCAGTTGGTAGAGCGGCGGGACCGGGAGTGGTGGGACGGTTACCCCAAAATCAAAACTGGGAAAGAGAGGGAAAAATCTGCAGACTCAAAATTTTCATTTGGTCAAAATTTAGCAATATGTCCCTGTCCAGATTGAAATATCAACATTAGCATCGATAGATCCTTTTTTTGAGCAAAAATGCATTCTTTTGAAATTCACATGAAAATATTCTTATAACAAGGAAAATATACAGCATCAATAAAATTCTAAATTATATTTATAAATAAATTCTTTTAAGCAAGCATAATGAAATTTTATAGTTCCACTTGTTCTGATATATTATCAACACATTCATCACATATGTCATTGAGTGCACAGAGTTATGTCCCCTTGGCTGTGAAATGTGACCATATGTGGTAATGTTAAACTTTTCCACATAAATGGCAATAAAATGAAAAACCTAGTCAGAATGGTGGAAATTAAACAAAATACATATAAAACTTATTATGAAACACAGACAAACCAAACGTTTAGTATACTGTACTAAACAGTAGTTAAAGGATAGAATTATATTCCAAGCCATTCTACATTTTATAGGTTCCTAAAAACATAAAATACAATCCAAGAAGAGAGATAAAATTCATCGCTCTTTTTACTACCTACCTGTTTCTGACATATATATAAATCTTGCTCAATGTTATTTTCTGTTGAGGGCGGAGTCGCAGCCTTTCATAGAAGTTCAAATTTTTGTGGCCATAAACCTAATTTTCAGTTATTTTCAAGTCCAATTGAGTATTTTAGTTGCCAGAAATTGAACATTTCTTTGCAAAATTAACTAAAATTTAGTTTTTTAGGCAGTGATTTGAGTTTTTATGGTCATTTTGAGTCAGATATTCGACCTCAAAACTTGACTTCCAGGAAACCCTGAGTCGCCAGGTTTTATAGCAGATTGATTGATTGACATTTTACCCAGAAATCAAGTTTAATCTACTTTTTTCTTGAGGGTGTAGTGGGGATGAAACTGGACTCATTGCACAGTGACTACCTGGCAACTTTTCCATATGTACAGATCTCCGAGAGTGTCAATAAAAGACCAGCAAATCTTGATAACGTTAAATATATTAAAACCAGTACAGGTGTACTGAAATTTAAGACGTTTATCTTATACAGACAAAAAATTGGCTAGCCAAACTGCTCGCAGGTGTGTGAGTTTAAGAAAAATTTAAGGTTGCTTCAGTCTTACCGCGTCGACAAGAGATTCCGAATATACTTGAAATGTCAAAAATTCAAATTTTACAAAATTTATGAAAACATTCACACACCTATGAAATATACATGAAAAATCCAATGACCTGGAGCCTGTTTCACAAAACAGTGTAGATGTATTTTCGGGCGGAACTTTCACACCAACGTATCTCTACAGCATGGGTTGCTATGGCAGTTACGTGAAAACTTACGCTACGCCGCTTTGTGAAACAGGGTCCTGTAGCTTGTTTCACAAAACAGCGTAGATGTATTTTTGGGCGTAACTTTCATACCAATGTATCTCTACAACATGGGTTGCCATGGCAGTTACGTAAAAACTTCCACTATGCTTTGTGAAACAGGCTCCAGGGGTTAAATCATGCATCTGTCAACTAAGGCAAGGAGCCTGTTTCACAAAGCGGCGCAGACGTATTTTTGGGCGGAACTTTCATACCAGCGTATCTCTACAGCATGGGTTGCCATAGCAGTTACGTAAAAACGCTAGGCTTTGTGAAACAGGCCCCAGGGCCTAGTTTCACAAAGCGATCTTAGCTTAAGGTAATCTTAATTACCAATGCCATGTTTAGATTAAGCATTGGTTGCCATGGTAGTTAAGATCACACTTAGCTAAGATCGCTTTGTGAAACAGGCTCCAGGGGTTAAATCATGCATCCGTCAGCTAAGGCCAGGTGGGGACAGTAAAAAGTGTAAATTAAAAAAAAAGAGGCTCACCATATTTTTTCTTCTTTTTGTAGCAGCTCCAGGTGATGTATATTTCATATTTGGTCTTCCACCTGTAATCAAATATGTAAATTAGTAGGTGAATATAATTAATTTATGCAAATTGACTCACAAGTTTAATACATTTATGACATTTTGTTGCCAAGTTTACTTTTTTGGATGATGGATTGATTAATTTTAATTTCATGAGGACTCTAGATTATTTCCCTTAAAGTAGCATGAGCTGCTAGTCTCGAAAATATACGATAAAGTATTGTTTTGAAGTAACTTTGACGTAGAATGAATGAATGGTCGTCCCGGTTATTTAAATTTTGTTTACTTTTCGAACCTGTTTTTGGTTTGTACAGGCCACATTTTCCTCATTTCTTACTGTCGTGACGATCAAAAATTATGAAAAAAGTGTGAATTTTGGCAGCTCATGCCACTTTAAATATAGAGCATCGCCACGTTTAAAGGGTAACTAATGGAAACAGACTGTGCCCGGAGATGCCCAGACCTTCAGCAGGTAATTGGCAACTCTTCAACTCCCCTACAAAGGTTGATTAATTGATGTTTTACGCCGCTCTCAAGATTATTTCACATAAGGCGGCGTGGCTAGGTTTAGTAAGGCTGAAAACCAGGCTAAATGCTTGTTCGGTCACTACAAACAATATCCCTCTTCTAAACCATAATTTTTCCATGTGACATCAAAAAGTTTGCAGTCACTACAAACAATATCCTTCTTCTAAACCATAATTTTTCCGAGTGACATTAGGTTTGCAGTCACTATAAACAATATCCCTCTTCTAAACCAACATTTTTCCAAATGACGTCATTAAATTTGCGTTCACTACAAACAATATCCCTCTTCTAAACCATAATTTTTCTGAGTGACGTCATTAAATTTGCGTACACTACAAACAATATCCCTCTTCTAAACCATAATTTTTCCGAGCGACATTAAGATTTCGGCCTATAAATTACAGATAGGGTTAATGACTATGATAGAAGTGTTCCAGTTATGTGAACTTTAAAATTCATCAATTTGCTAAAAAAAAATATGGTCAAAATCTTTTCTAAAACGTTGATTTATTATCACAGCGTCTAAGCAGACTGCTATAAGGAAAAAAGAAATATGTCGTTAAAAAAAAAAAAAAAAATAGAAACGCAGTATGTTAAATGTTCATTTTTTTTTCAAATCAAAAATCTCCTTAAAAGTGAGATATAACTGGAAAGGAAAGCGGAGTGGAGATTCGACTAAAGCATCTAGACGGTGTTATTTGAGATGTTGCCGTGGCGATAAATCGTTGTTGATGAGCGTCCAGACAACCAAAACACCTGAGGCCCTGAACGTCTTCATTTAAATGTAATTATGTCGCTGTTAACGAGATATCGTTTAGTTTCAAATCCTCAAGCACGAACTAAGCGTTTACGACAAACGCTCAGATCAACAGCATGAGAATAATTGCTAATCAAGTTCTTTTGTTCGATAAATTATGTTCCATAACAGTATCATCATAAAAAGTATCGAGTTTCAAGCCAAAGAAACATCCAACCTTTTAAATGACCATTTTGAAAAATTATAATTAAACAGAGCATTTTCTGTGTTTTGAAGTTTTTATAGAGAAAATTTTGTAAAAAAAAAACCCCATTAAATAGGGAGAAAAATGACCATTAAATGACCAATAATGACCATTTAGAAAAATTATAATTAAACGGAACATTTTCTGTGTTTTGAAGTTTTTACAGAGAAAATTTTGTGAAAAACCAAAACATTGATTGATTTTTTACGTTGCACTAAAGATTAATTCATTTATATCGCAGGATTACCAGGCTTAGTGGGGAAGGAAACACCCGACCTTCGGCGAGTACCTCTTCCACATACGGCCACCGAGTGAAAAATCCACTCAAAATTGTTCAATTTTTATTTGGTCGGTCACTTTAAGCGACTGGGCCAGTCAGTATAAAGAACTATCACTAATATTCGAATTCCCACTGATAGTCTAGCGTAATAGAGCAACGTAAGCACTCCGAGAAAGTATCACTAACTCATAAATTGTAAGGTTTGCGCCGCATTTAAGATCATTGCAACTGCTTCCTAGGTGGGGAATAAAACCCTAAGAGGATACCCCCGATCGTGAGAGAGTACAGGATTGTTGTCTGGACAAAAATATGCCGCTATATGCACCCCTACCCCTCTGATATCTTTTTTCCGACATACAAGTTTAGTGGGGAATGAAACCCAAGAGGATACATCCGATCGTGGGAGAGTACAGGAGGATTGTCGTCAGGACAAGAACATGCCGCTATACGCCCCCACCCCTCTGGGCCCACTTGCACAAAGTGGTCATAACTTAAAAGGACTCTTAGCATATCTCTACAACATGGAAAGTTTACGAGCACTCTTAGGTCCCATGTTGTAGATGTTGTAGACATACACTAAGAGTACTCTTAGTTAAAGGGGCATGAGCTGCCAAAATGTTGATATTTTGATGTTACAACATAATGTTGAAATTATTGGCTATTTTTGTCAAGACGTATAATTCAGAAGCTTTTTAGTGCTTCTAGTCTCGAAAATGTACGATAAAGTATTGTTTTAAACTAACTTAGCCTTAGAATGAATGAATGGTCGTCCCGGTTATTTAAATTTTGTTTACTTTTCGAACACGTTTTTGGTTCGTATAGGCCACATACTGTATGGATTTTCCTAATTCCGACGCCAATCATTTAGTTTTTATATGACCTTCAAAGCCTCTGACTGTCGTGCCGATCAGAAATTATGAAAAAAAAATGTGAATTTTGGCAGCTCATGCCACTTTAACAGCGCTTTGTGCAAGTGGGCCCTGATATCTTTCTTTCGACATACAAATGTAGGTCTTTACCTCTGATCGACTCGTCAACGGGTCGTTTACTATAAGGGTAATATGGAGAACTGGGTTTACCTGCCGGAGACAGCGAATCAGGAGACATAGGTAAGTTATTACCCATCATGCCCTGCAAAAAACAAAATCAAAACACATCGTAAATAATTTAAATCAGTCAACGAAATATAAATTACACAGATTGATTGATTGTTTGGTGTTTTACGCCACGCTCAAGATTATTTCACTCATATGGCGATGTTGTCAGGTTTAGTGGGGAGGAAACCGGGCTCATTGCCCAGTTGATTGATTGATTGAAGTTTTACGCCGAGCTCAAGATTATTTCAGTTATATGGCGGCGTTGCCAGGTTTAGTGGGGGAGGAAACCGGGCTCATTGCTCGGAGGAAACCTCTGACCTTCGGCGAGTACCTGGCAACTCTTCCACATAAGAGATTGAAGGATCTCAAAGTATGCTAGCATTGTATATATATATTTATGAACACTAAAACACATGGGCACAGGGAAAATCTTCTTGTCTAAAATAACAATGGAGACAATTTTCTAATTATCTTAAAAAGAGGTATATCATTTAGACCTTTATACCCAGGCCACAATATGGGGACCCTTTGGTTGATTGATTAATTGATTGTTTACGTCTCACACAGGATTATTTTACTATTTGGGTGCATTGCCAGGTTTAGTAGGGGAGAAATTTGTCCATTTCTATTTGGTCTGAGTGTGCATCGATGGAAGGTCTGTGGTCCAATGGGTTAGAGTGATCGTCCCTCAGTCCCACAACAGACCTTCCATCAATGTGGCGTGGGTTCGAGTCACACTCAATTGAAATAATTTCTGGGTGGATTTTTCATCGGTCACAGTATACTCGAGGGTTTCCTCTGGGCAATGAGCACAGTTTCCTCCCCCACTCAGCCTGGGTGCGGCGTAAAACATCAATCAATCTAAGATGTTTGATTTTGGCACATGCATTCTGATGTGCTGAGTTGTACCTAACCCAGATACGCTCGGCGAATTTATCGACTAACAATTCCAAGAATTAATTCGCCTTGAAATTTGCTTAGGGTACCCACCACATAAAGCAAGTACCAGGACCCTGTTTCACAAAGCGGCGTAGCGTAAGTTTTTACGTAAATGCCTTAGCAACCCATACTGTAGAGAAACGTTAGTATGAAAGTTACGCAAAAAATACATCTACGCCGCTTTGTGATTGATTGATTGTTTGGTGTTTAACGCCACGCTCAAGATTATTTCACTTATATGTACGCCGGTTTGTGAAACAGGCTCCTGGCAACTCTCCCACACAGGCCGAATCAAAGATGTATGGACTATTTATCTTTTTCGAGTCGCAGGTGCGGAGTGCTCGCCACTGATAGGATTATAATGACAGTCGCATTGCAAACTTTTTAGTGGCCAATCAATCAGTTATCCAAGAACGAAACCGTCATCCTGACGGGTTATGATGAAAGAAAGCTATGGCCCGAGGTATAAAATCAACACGAGAAATTCGGTCAAAGTACAACCTGGTTAAAGCGACCAACTAAGCCAATAGAAAAGTACTGGTCTCATAAGGTGCGGCAAAGTACAGTCAAACCTGGTTAAAGCGACTAACTAAACCAATGGAAAGGTGCTAGTCTCTTAATCCAGGTTTGATGCGACATGGATTTCCTACTGCAGTAGGATTAAGCATGCGCGGTAAAGCCGCAGTGTTTGTTTTTTTAAGACCATGTAGAGAATTTTAACGATTATAGAGCCACGTTTTGATAGCCTAATACAGGTTTTGTGTATACTTTATCAGCTTCATAGCTGGTTGCGGTCAAGTTAGACAGGTGATCGCTCCACAAAGCGGTTGGTAGCTGTTTACAGGTGACCGCTAATCCAGGTTTCTCGGTATATCCGTTAAAATTTCAAGTTTGAATTTTAGCTTAACAGAATCATTGCTCAATGATTGATTGTTTGGTGTTTTACGGGGCGCTCAAGATTATTTCACTTATATGGCGGCGTTGCCAGTTTTACTGCGGGAAAAAAACGGGCTGTATGCCCGGAAGAAACCCATGACCTTCCGGTGGTAACTGGTCATTGCTCTATGATGTCATATGGTAAACGGCAAGGTACACTAAGAGAAAATAACACAGCAAATAAATAGAGGATATTTGTTGTTTATCGGTAAATACCATTTATATTTCATCGAGTGGATTAAAAAATATGTATTTTCACGATTGGCGAAGCCAAGAGTGAAAATACAAGATTTTTTAATCTACGAGATGAAATATAAATGATATTTACCGATAATACATCAAATATTCTATTTATTATATAATTATTAGTGAGATTTTCGTGTATTTTCTGCGACAAACTGAATGATTCGCGGTCGTCACTTGACCTAGAAAATGACCCATCACTCATAGGCCTGTACGGCGTAAGAAAAAATAGCGCATTATTTGGGGGGTTCAACACAACAAAAACATATAAATTTGCATCGAAAATTCTTACTTTCACGTTGCAATTCATACATGTAATGAATGAAACAAGTTACAGTTAGAACAAAATACTTATTTCGTGAGAACAACCTGCGTTTGCCTGCGCGGAAGGACACACAGTGCACGTGCGACAACAAACATCGAGGTTCGCTGTCATCGACGGTGAAGTTGAACATTTCGTATACTTCAGTTTCTAATTAAATCTTTAAGTGGCGAAGTCTTGTTATTTTAAAATGAAGATTTACTAGATTAAGTGTGTTGAAATGTGCTAAGATAAATTAGATCTTTAATTTCTCGTTACCAGAAGCAATCGAGTCGCTTCTTTCACACTGGCATTTTCGCCCAGAGCGAGCGTGACGATCAGGCCGCACTCAGACCACATCCCACTGTCTTTGGTTGCAATGATTTGCGTCGGTTCTCGATACATTTTCTATATTCTTAAAAATAATTAATTTCAATGTTCCAGGTGTACTACATTGTTTTGCATTAGGCCCTATAAAGTGGGGTAGCCTTGCAACACGTTTTCATATAATTAAGCGAATCTTGCTGGCCCAGGTCTAAGACTAAGTACGGTAATACAGAAAGGCCAAAGCGAAAAAAATGTTTGGTTTGTGTAAAATTGTTTAACACCCAATTTATAATGCTAGGAAGTGTTTGATAATATATAAAAGGAGACTTGATTACAAATTTTAGCAATTTTCACAAATTAAAGATTCGATCATGAGAATTCCAATGAAAATAGTTCCGGCACTGGCAGTGATGATATAAATGTTATCGGTAAAAGTGGTGATATCACTTATATCAGAGCTGTATAACTCAATATCTCACTACTAATTATATAATAAAGGCCAGTTCTTACACATGCGATTAAAATGGATGTATTTGATTGGTTGATAAATCTTTGTGGCCGATCTAAAGCATCCATTTTAATAGCATGGTACAAGTCAAAGTGCGACAAATCACACTGCGTGAACAGTTAGTTGTTCAGTTGAATAAAGATTTAAATAGGTCAGGTTACAAAGACATTTCATTGTAACGTTGGCAAATTAAAGTGGAACGGGCTGCCACAAAATAACCTTAATTGGAATTTTGGCAAAAACAAAAATTAAATTTTCTACAGTAGTCAATTTGCCTTCCTAATATCTCATTACTTAATACATTTTTTTTATTATAAATATTTTAAATAAATTTCTTTTATGCGGTCTTACAGGATGATGCAAAAAAAACGTTCTCATTTAATTTTTAATCTTTTAAGTTTGCCTTCTCAATTCAAGATTTAAAATTCTGAATGTCAAAAATCACATTTATATATTTAAAAAATCCCTGCAATTTGCTAAAGATAAAAATTTCCTCCATTTTTTTTTTCATTTTCGGACACCAAATATTTATTCTCTTCACACAAAACCAATTCTTCATATATTAATGATATTCCATTTCAACGAAATTCTAAAAGCTACACTCTGAATATGTTTATGGGTGTTATTAAAGGGTCATTTTTTTTAAGGTAATGATATTTTTCTTGCTTTGAGGGAAGAGAATAATAATTTATTGGGGTAGCTCAGTTTGAAGCAAGCAACAAGCTCTTAATAATAAAGCCCTTCAAACTGATGTATTGGCGCCCTTTAAAAACGAGAAAAAAATAAAAAATTTGCTGCTTAAAATGTCAATTTTTTTTAATGAAGTCATTTTTCGTTTTATTTTGATGAGGGTATCTTTTAAACAGGAAAATTTCTAAATTATTAGCGCTTCCTAAATCTTCTCAATTCTCCAGCCAAAAAATACAACTGCAAGTTCATTGCCATCTTGTACAAAAGAGTTCCGATACAAGGGGAACGACTGAACGGTGACAGGAAGTAGCAGCCAATTAGTCGGAAGAGCCCCATCTGCGCCCCGTAAAATCAAATCACTAGGGTTTTAACAAGATGCGGTGCAAAAACTGCCGAGTTGACAGAATTTGCAATCTGAAGATGAAGATGCTATGTCAAGATTTCTGCGGTATCGGACTGTTAGGATGATGCGAGGACGGAAAAAGCGACAATTGAAAACAAAACAGAGAGACGAAGAAGGACAAGGGAATAACCACAAGTCCGCTAATTGGGCTTCCATAAAGGGGGAATTAACGAGGCCGGGCTAAGAGGGGTGTTATTCCCCCTCTATGAAAACTATCAATTAATAAATTGATTGATAATGGACGACTTCACAGTTAATTAACTGCGCCCTTGGGTGTTGAAAAGGGCGACGATGGAGAATAACGAAAGAAACCTCTAAGTGTGCCGTCCACTGTTTAGATACTGTTGTAATCTTTAATTTAAAACTGACCAATAATAATTTCCAAATAAATCTCACACAATAGTGAATTTTGATTTCTCTTCATAAAAATAATTACTTTTATAGCAATAATTTTTTTCAAAATTTTTTAATTAATTGCATAATTAATAATCATATTTTGAGCTAATAGCTTTTTTTCAACCAGTTTTCATTGCATGAATAATAACAAATTAACTTAACTTTTGAGGTAAACCGTGAAATTTTTACATAAATTTTAAAAATATAATTTTTTTCCATCTTATTAATTTATTTGTATCATTGGAGATCAAAATAAAATAGTAAACATTTTCAGTTTATTTTATCATGCTTTTCAGATTGATCTCACATAGGGCGATCAAGTGAAAAATCGACTGTGAAACTCTTTGATTTTTCTTGGGTTTGAGTGGGATATGAACCCTGGGATATGAACCCTGACCGCCAACTGAGCAAAGATAATATAAGTGATTACTGAGATTGAAGCCAATAGGATCATGGGAAAATCAAAATGAAAATTTAGGTTCCCCCAGATATACCCAGGTAGAAGACAGACAAGGGAGTTTAGCTTTGACTTGTAGAGCTACAAACTGAGCCACGAAAATTCTGATTTAAAAAAAAAAATCTGTTAAAAAAATCAAAACAAACCTGAGGCATACTCCCATCCCTTGATGAGTATGGTCTGCCATAGCCCATATCTGTATTTTTATCTGAAAAAAAGATTGAAGAATTTGTATTGATTAACCAACAATGACGCCAAAAATTCCTTTTGCTTTTCTATTATCTATGTTATTGCACCTTTGCATATATTTACGTCCTTTGTACTTGTCAAATCATTTTGCCTCTGGGAAGAACAGTTGATAACTGACAAAGCTACCCTCAGAAAATAAAGTTTTATATATATATATGATGAATTGATTGATGTTTATGCCATACTCAAGAATATTCCATTTATACGGAGACATTTCTTAAAACATTTCACCAACATGACTGGGTGTTACGATGAAGGCATATGACAGTTCTTGTCCCTTGTTAAATTGATTGATTGATGTTTAACACCACACTCAAGATTGTTTCACTTACATGGCGGGGTTGCCAGGTTTAGAGGTGGAGGAAACTGGGCTCTGTCACAAGGAAACACATAGCCTTTCGGTTGATTAATTGATGTTTTACTCTTCACCCAAGATTATTTCACTTACGGGTATATAGCGTCGTAGCCATGGTTCGACTGGCTCAACTGCAAGAAGTTTAGAGGTGGAGGAAACCGGGCTCTGTCACAAGGAAACACACAGCGGTTGATTGACTGGTGATTTACGCTGTAGCCAAGATTATTTCATGGAAGGTTTGTGTCATCATGAGAGACTACGAACTGAGCCACAAAACGCTATACGTTATGAGCCGATGATCAAGCGAAAAGTTTGTGAAATGTGAACGTGAAATATGACCGTGAAATGTGAACGTGAAATGTGAACGTGAAAACTTACTTGAAATTGAGTTCATATCATTCTGCACAAATGGATGCATTTCTGACTGTCCATTATAATTTCTTTCATACATCTGAAAAATAAAAAAATAAAAATGTAAATTATTGGAATGAGAATCATTGTTTGAGTAGTGTTTAACGCCCCTTTCTATTCAGTTGGCCAATCTGACACATTTGTCGTCAAAAAGATTTGATCGAGGGTTTGATTGTTTTATTGCCCGCTCCAGTAAAGATTAGGTTGATTGATTGTTTGGTGTTTTACGCTGCGCTCAAGATTATTTCACTTATATGGCGGTGTTGCCAGTTTTATTGTAGGAGGAAACCGGGCTCAGTGCCCGGAAGAAACCCACGACCTTCCGCTGGTAACTGGCAACCATCCCACATAGGTCGTTCGAGGTAAAGATTAGGCGATTACAGCTTGATGGCATGCAACATAGTGTTTTGCTGATAGCGAACATTGAGCTTGGTCGAGTGACGCTTGCAGAGAGGCCAATACATGCAAGTTGAAATCCGAATTGGTCCTGGACAATTTTAAGCTTGGTTTTCGTTGATTCATTGATGTTTTTACGGCGCACTCACTTATTTCACTTATACGGCGGCATAGCCAGGTTTAGTGGGGGGGAGAAAACCGAGGCGAGTGGATTTTTCACTCGGTCACCGTATGTTGAATAGTTGCTAGGTACTCGCATGTGTCCTCCAGGCAATGAGTCCGGTTTCCTCCTCCATTAAACCTGGCAACGCCGCCATATAAGTGAAATAATCTTGAGTGCTACATAAAACATCAATCAATCAATCAATAGATCAATGAACCATATCAAGCCACCAGAAGAACTTAAGTATTCTAATTGCTATTAGTCTTGAGAATGTAAAAGTTTAAGTCGTGTTTTGAACCAACTTTAAATCTATCTCACCTGACCGCGAGATTCATAATTTTGACCCCCACCGGCGTTAGGGTGCTGCGGCCATCCACCACTATCATCTGAAAATTGAAACAAAGTCCCTGTTAATAGTTTTCAAGCAAATTAAATGTTTACTCTAGTAATACCATGTGAAGAAAACATTGTTTTTGGGCATAACTCAAAAAACAAACATACAATGTAATTCGAAAACAAACAGCAAATTGAATCAATGTTTTTATTAGAGTAATACCATGTGAAGAAAACATTTTTTTGGGCATAACTCAAAAACAGACAGCAAATCGAGTGTTTATAGTAAGTACACCTACCATCTGAAGAAAAAATATTTTGGGCATACAATGTAACTCGAAAACAAACAGCAAATTGAATCAATGTTTATATTAGAGTAATACCATGTGAAAAAAAAATTGTTTTTGGCATAACCCAAAAAGAGACAGCCAATTGAATGTTTAGAGTTGAGTACTCCCAAGTCAAGAACCTCAACCCAAAGTTTCATTTAAACAGCTTTGGTCTTGTTAACAACGAAAGACTGTCTTTAAAACCTCACATGCTGCTTTCATCTGAAATTTCGAATGACTGATTAATAAAATGTTACTCTTGTTCAGATAACAAACAGCTGCATCAAACCAAGA
Organism: Lepidochitona cinerea; assembly: GCA_963971465.1. Classification (NCBI taxonomy): domain Eukaryota; kingdom Metazoa; phylum Mollusca; class Polyplacophora; order Chitonida; family Tonicellidae; genus Lepidochitona; species Lepidochitona cinerea. Next base: position 8,464,584 of record OZ020559.1, read on the forward strand.
CATACGTGTTAAATTCTTGACCATGTCAGAAAAAGAAAAATCACAAACTTGGCCTAAGATAACTTGTTGATCCACTGAATAGCTTAGCATAATGAAATAGCAGTTACTTTGCTATGGCATTGGCCTAACAAACCTGCTCGCTTCAGTAGATAGTTTGTACGATGTCACTTGATAACAAAATAAAAAACATTTTTCAGTCAACTACTTTATGGATATAAGAAGTTGTCATGGTGGCACCCTAAGGGTTCATAGTACATTTTGTAAAACGTTTATTTCTTTGATCTTTGAAAAGTTAAATTAATTTCTCCCAGAGGGAAGAAAAGTGAGCGATTTGTTTTAGGGGTAAACAAGCATTTTATCAGTAAATCTGCGAGAGTAGAAATAAAATGTATTGTAAGAAGAATCACAAGTCAATTAAATGAAAATAAAATATTGTGACTAAATTTATGAATATTCATGAGTTATGTATCTTAGCAACAGCCAATCAAATTTCTATATTTACAACCAATCAACTTCAATTAATTCTGCTTGAATTATTTCTCCTTCGGGTTATTAAGAAATTTTCTAATTCAATAATTTTCGGGATATAAAATTAAACGCTTTTGTTGCAACAGGTAAAGAAATATGTAAATTAGATAATTCTTGATATAATCAACACCCTAATTAAGTCGTCAAAACATTGACAGCTCAGGTGAAGAAAAAAACGTGAATTATACAAAAGGGGATCAATTTCACTTATGATTTTACTTAAATAATTATCAGGCCGTGTCAAGTCTTTAAAAATATACTTTTTTTTTTCATAAATGGATATAATTGAAACTAGCATTAAGAATATATTGCCGCCATTTAAGTGAGATCATCTTGAGTACAGCGTAAAACATCAACCAATCAATCTGAAAGTTTTTCATTATTTATAAAAAGTACCAAGCCAAAACAGGTGTACATGTAAGTTATTGGGGACAAAAACGGAGCAATTAATCCGAAATTTAGAAATTTACGGTAGTCTGTTTAAAAGCAACCACTTGAAAATGACAGGTAAGTACAAGTACAATGGGCTTACTATGTCTACCTGACAACGTATATTTCAATTTCACAGGTATGAAGTGGAAAGAGCTGAGAGGTAGATTAGTTCTTCACACCTCCACATTCCTCACTGGAAATTCAACATGACTCACTCACAATGATAAACTCCAAGAGACGAAATCATGAACTTAAAACGTAAACATTCTGGTAAAGAATGTTGTTCATTATTTAGAGTTCAAGGTTGTACTCAAGATTATTTCAAAGTTTATTGATAATTTGATGTTTCATAATGATGCATTTTCTAAGTAAAGATTTTGAATTTGAAGCTCGGGTAAAGAATGCTGTTGATTGTTTAGAGTTTTATGCCATACTCAAGAATTTCAGAACGATAAATTCAAGATTTTGAAAAATGTTGCTGATTGTTTTAGTTGGTGTTTTATGCCATATTCAAAATTATTTCTGTGCAAACAGTTTCAGGTTTAACAAAATTTTAAAATAAATTTACCAAAGACAACAACTTCAAGCTTGTGAAAAAAATGTTGTGTTATTGTTTATAGTTTTATGCCGTACCGGTACTCAAGATTATTCCAGAGTAAATTCATCAATTGACAAACTTCAAATAAGGGGAAAGAATTTGTTGACTAATTGATTGTTTGATTTTTCTCAATGCTAAATTCTGTAAGTCACTTCAAGCACTGGTAAAGAATTTTGTTAACTAATCGGTGTTTTGCGCGACACCTCAAACAGCCACATTATTAAACTTTTCATAATCATAAAAAATCTACAAAATTGAAACGAATTATATTCTAAGTTAATTGGGAGCGAAAAAATTGCCATGATGTTACAGTTTGACATTGTTTCGATAATTATCTAAAAAAAATGTCAACATAAAAGGGTTATTTTCAAAAGCATGACTCTTGGCAAAAAATCAGATTAGGAAAAGATTTTACCCCAGGTGAGCAAAGTACCAAGGTAAGTTGTTTTAATCCCCCCCCCCCCCCCCCCCCCATCCCCCTTTCATACAGTATGGACCAAACTATTAACTTTTACACTAGCAGCTTGAAAGTTGAAACAGGCTAGTCCATTTCAAGACTGCAGGGGTGGGCGGTACCTAAAATCTGTTCATAACAACGAAGGAATCTGATTAATAAATTCCTGGGTTAATAAATTGAGAGGAACTGTCAAAGTAACATTGACAAATGCCAACAATGGCATGATCAAAACAAACAATCAGAAACTTTTATTAAAGGAAGGAACGCTTGCTCATAGCATGGACTTGTATCCATAAGCAAGCCTTTCTTTTCTTAAAGTGTAATGGGCTGTGAAATTCTAACTTTTTTTCAGATATTCTGATGGCACGATCAGTACGCACAATCAGACATTTTCTTTTTACACGAATGAAGGACTGTTTGAAGAAGTTGTTAACGATACGGAGGTCTTCCTTCTATTAAAGTGGCATGAGTGCCGAAATAATAACATTTTGTCATAAACTGTCCGTGTGCAGTATGAGGCAAAATGGTGTCCGAAGAGTAAAACAAAACTTAAATAACTGGGATGACAAAAAGTTATAATTTTGGAGCTCATTCATTCTAAACCAGCTACAAAACAATAGTTTAAAGTGGCATGAGCTGCCAAAATGTTGATATTTTGGCGTAAAAACAGAATGTTGAAATTATTGGCTATTTTTCTCAAGACGTATAATTCAGAAGCTTTTTAGTGCTTCTAGTCTCATAAATGTACGATAGAGTATTGTTTTGAACTAATTTTGGCTTAGAATGAATGAATGGTCGTCCCGGTTTTTTAAATTTTGTTTACTTTTCGAACACGTTTTCGGTTCGTATAGGCCACATACTGTATGGATTTTCCTCATTCTAACTCCAATCATTTAGTTTTTCGATGGCCTTCAAACCCTCTTACTGTCGTGACGATCAGAAATTATGAAAAAAGTGTTAATTTTGGCAGCTCATGCATTCTCGGGACTAGTCGCATTGAAAAGCTTCTGAATCACACACCTTGAGAATTTCCACACTTTATTTTAACGGAAATATATCATCATTTTGGCAGAGGATTTGAGCCCCAGTTAACTAAACTTACCCTGGGCGTCTCCTTCAATGTTATACATTCCAAACCAAACCATGACGGGAACGAGAACCACGGCACTACAGGTTAGTCTGATTTTTTTAGTAGCACTCAAGTTTGGTACCGCGAAGCAAGGGCCTTTTGATATGACATAGATTTGAAGAAGAAGTTTTTTAGCAGAATATCTTCCATGCGAAACACAGAAACTTTGCTACAAACTTTATATAAAAGCCGATACAGTGTGATTGGCTGATTGTTGTTTTACACAATTATGAAATTATGAACACTAAAACTCACGGGCACAGGAAAAGCTAGATATATACATTGCATAGAAGATGTCACTCATTCACACAAAATGTCTGTCTCAGAAGTCCGTTTAGCTTTGAAATGCCCACAAAACCAGCCTAAAAAAGTCCAGTAAGGTAAAATTTGATCACAAAAATAACACTTCGTTAGACATTATCACATAGAAGATGTGATTCACACAAAATGTCCGTCTCAGAAGTCAGTTTAGCTTAGAAATGCCCCACAAATCATCCTCCAAAAAGTCCAATAAGATTAAAACTGGATCACAAAAAAAAGACCTACAAGATGTACAATCACACAAAATGTCTGACCCATAAGTGCCACATAGAGTGAACACTTTCTAAAACGGTGATACACACAATCTTATAAAAGTCCTAGAAGTATTTGAGGTTAACATAGAAGCTGCCAAAAATCAGAAAAAACTCTCGAAATCAGTTCCAGAAAAGTCCATTTATGGTACAACTGCCTGAACAAGTTAGCTCTTCCTCAATCAGATACACACAAACTGATAAAGGCGATAGAAGTATTGCAGGTTAACATATAAGCTGCAAAAAATCAGTAAACTCTCTCGAAATCAAAGGCGATAGAAGTAAAAACTCTCGAAATTAGTTCCAGAAAAGTCAATTTATGGTACAGCTGCCTGAACAAGATAGCTCTTCCCCAATAGGTGACACATCCTTAATGTGGGTACTCAATCGTCTCACCACACCTGGCTGATCAAATGGGAATACAGGTACAGGTAAGTTTGAGGTCGTTAGTGTTACCTGAATTATACAGCGACACTGCAAGCAGTATAGACCCAGACAATATCAAGGTTGAGCAAAATTTTACTTAACCTGAAAAAACACCTTGCGGTTTTACGCCGCACTCAAGATTATTTTACTTATATGGCGACCTGCGAGGTTTAGTTGAGGTGTGAGGCAAATTGGGCAATGGCCTCCCTAAAATTTGACTGATTAATTGATTGATGTTTTATGATGCACTCAAGATTAGTTCACTCATATGATGGCAATAATAGGTTTAGTGGGTGAAAAAAGAACCTACATTCGACGAGTACCTGCTACCCCTATCACATAAGGCAAAAGAGATTCCTGAAAAAAACAAGTTTTTTTACACAGGTATCGAATCTTACCGCAGGTATAGGTAAGTCCAGTCACACCTGGCTGGTAGAACATTATACATACAATCTACCTGGATTTTAAATATCACTTATTCTATTTGACTAAGAGCCTTACAGAAATATATTTAATTTGCTCCGTGAAGAAGCATTCAAATAAACTGAATTTGATTTTGTTAAGAAAGAAAGAAAAAAAATAACGAAGAAAAACAGGTCATTATTATACAAATGGATTCAAATGAATGAACAATTTATTCATGTATTCGTGATTCTTAGCTTGGGGCTGAATACCTATCACTTAAATCAGGCCTCTTAATCAGCTATGTTCGTTCAGGTGTAATGAACGACAGGTAAGCTCGTTAGTTGAACTTTGTCTACCTGTAAAAAACTAACGACCTTATCATGGAGATATATACCTGCATACATAATTGGCGTGTTTAAATAGTGTAAAATGAATATGTTGAACACATGAGATAAGGCGGGCTTCTAGCAGTGACGGCTTTTTCACATTAAAGTGCAGGACAGCTAAAATGTAAATTTCGTACTTGACAGTTAGAATTATAAAATACTAGACTGATAAGCCAGCATAAAGAGGGTTTACAGTTTATGGTTCATAGATTGATAGTTTATCCCGCACTCAAGATTATTTCGCTTATATGGCGGCGTTGCAAGGCTTAGTGGGGGAGGAAACCGGGCTCATTGCCTGGAGAAAACCCCCGACCTTCAGCGAGTACCTGGCTACTCTTGCACATGAAATACGGTGACAGAGTAAAAAACCCACTCGGAATTTTGCAATTTTTTATTTGGTCCGAGTGTGATTTGAACCCACGCTGCATTGATGGAAAGTCTGTGTGGGACTGAGGAACGATCACTCTAGATAACCCACTGGACCACAGGCCCCACCTACGTTTTCAAGCACGGAGGGAAACACGGCTTTTCAAAAGTCGCATACCTTTTTCTACTACAAACAAACCAGTCAACACTTAGAGAAAAAAAATGCGAACTAAATGTTAGATTGAAAGAAATTGAATTATAAATTAGAACAGTTGATAACATTTGGTTAACGGCGACAGGACACCTTTTCATTCATGAGATAAAAATGCTAAATTAAAACGGCGGTTATAAAACAAATTCACGTCTAAAGTTTGTCATAAAAGAATTGTAAGAGCCATTCAAAATAAAATAACTGGTTCCATTCATTAATTGTGAATATTTTTCCTTGAGCACAAAAACATCTGAAGAGATCTAAAGTCCCTTAAGAAAAATAGATTCAGGAGATGATTTTTGTTTTCATTAGTTTTGTGAGGGGGTGGGAGGGTTTATAAAACGTATTCATTTAGCAAAGCAAAGGTTCACTTTATATACCAGATATTTACATGGAAAAAATATTTGTATAAACTCCCCAAAATAAGTTGACTGATTAACGTTTTAACTTTTAAGCTACATATATCGGCTTCGGCAGGTTAAGGGTGAGGAGGCGGGAAACTGAGCCCTTTGACTGTGGTAAACCAACGAACTTCAAAACAAGTACCAGACATCTCAACAACATAGGAAGATGGAGTGCAAAAACTAACTCAAAAATGTGCATATTTTTGGGTGGGTGTGATTCGGATTTGTGACCTATCTATGAGAATGCTGCATCAGACAGACAGACTATCTCTCTTTCGCCTGAGCCCACAGACTGACTGACTAACGGACAGGTTAGAGGAGCAGGGGGAACTGAGCCCTATGACTGCAGAAACCAACAACCTCCACAACAAGTACCTGGCAACTCAACGACATAGGAAGATGGCGTTGAAAAAACCAACAACTCAGAAATGTTTTAATTTTTTTAGGGGTTGGGTGTGATTCGGAGTTGGCAACCGACCCATATGACAGACAGACAATCGTTTTTTGGGGGGCAGAGTCCACTATCAGAGTTCTAGTCATATGGTTAGCCGTCCAAGTGGACAGGTAGTTTAGAAATTACCCAATTTGGACGGCCTGTTTTCAGCATTTTTAACATGAAACATAGAAAAAATTTCAATTTACACTCCTCTTCAAAGTAAATTGTTTCAAAAAAGGCAATTTGGACTCCTTAACTAAAATTTCTGGCTAACCCCCTGTAGAATTCTTAGCACAAACAGAGTGAATAAAAGGAACTACGAAGAAATAGGAAGTTACAGACTCAAAAATGTAATCGCTACAGCTGCGGAACATGTTATAAAACTAATGGATGGCTTGATTGTAGGTTGTAGACAGACCGAGGGCCATATGGAGATGATATCAGCCCAGTTGTAGGATAACAGACAACTTATCTGATGTTGTTCACACTTTACAACAACTCAGCTGTTATTCGTAAAAGATGTTGAAAAATAGCCATCTTCTTTTAAGGCCATATAAAAGATAAAGATAATTCAAATAATTAAACAAACTGTAAATTGTGATAAAAAGCAAAAAAATTCTGTAATTCACAGTAATAAAATGAAATGCTCAGGAATTGATTGATTGATTGATGTTTTATGCCGCACTCAAGATTACTTCACTTTTATACAGGATTTAGACGGGGAGGAAAGCGCCGACCATTCGCAAGTACCTGGCAATTCGGCGACCGTGTGAGAAAACTTTTCAGTTCGTATTTGGTGTGATTCGAACCCCTGCCACATCGATGAAAAGTCTGTGTGGGACTGACGGACGATCAATATTCAACGGGACCTCCGAGGTCCCTTCAGGAATGAAATAATGCTACTTTGTCTTTTAAAATAAGTCAGTTTTCATGCAGATTTACGTTTTTTGAACCCCTTACTTTGAAACGTGATCAAGGAAAGTTTTTAGAAATCTAACAAAAAAAAAAATCTTTAATGGAATTAATCCAACAGGTCTGGATTCCCCTATAGCTACAGGTGAAGACTAGAGTACATATGTTGTTAGTAAATCACAGATAATTTCAACAGCTTGATTTGTAATTTACAGATGGTCCCTGGGCAGGCTGCCAGCACATGTTGAACAGAACATACCTCCACACACAGAAGAGTTCTGTCAGTAGGAATAGATTGATAAACTAAACCAAAAACAGACACGAAAAAGGCTGGGAGGGGCAAAAAGGGGTAAGGTAAAAACAGGATGAGTGAAGTACAAGTGGGGTAAGAAAAGAAGGTCCGGGGGCTCTGTTGGGGGCTAGAAAATGTATTATTGAATCGTGTCTTTTGATTGGGTACGAATTCTCATTAATTTATTTGAAGCTAAACGTAACACTCAGGATCATTTCACGTTGAGTCAAGTCTTTACCTTGGGTAGAAATCTTGCTTAGTTTTTTACTGGATTGTCATTTGCAGTTTCAATTGAACACGCAAGATAACATTGTAGAATCCTTCCTTAACCTTAGGTAGAAATCCCCCAATTTTCATATGCAGTTTTTACTAAACAGTTAAAATTATTTTACTGAGATACATGCAACATTGTCGAGACTGGTTTAACTTTTCTAGGACTAGTGGGGGAGAACAGCAGGCTTTTTAAAAAACATTTTATTGTCATGACTGCAATTGACACACAGCCACATGTGGATTAACAGCATCCATGACAGTAAATTTGTGACAAGAATCCTTCTCATCCTAAAACAGACCCCCTCCCCACTAGAACCCCACTGTCAACTGAGGTGAATACCCCTCTCTATAGCCCCAATGGTAATTCTAGCTACTAGGTGATCACCTCAGAATCTGCAGAAGATGTACTGTTTTCTATAACCATAAACAGGTCCAGCTGTTGAGACTTGGGAGAGTAAATCTTCCAAAAATGAGATTTCAAAATCTTGAGAGAATAAATCTTCCAGAAAAAAAAAGAGAGAGAGATTTTAAAATCTTAAGAGAATAAATCTTCCCCCAGAAATTTTTTAAAAAAATCTTGAGAATAAATCTTTCAAAAAATGAGATTTAAAATCTTGAGAGAGTAAATCTTCCAAAACATGAGATTTTAAAATCTTGAGAGGCTAAATCTTCCAAAACATGAGATTTAAAATCTTGAGAGGGTATATCTTCCCAAAAATCAGATTTTGTCTTTTCAGAGCCCAAGTAAAATTATGGTTTATAATGCTGTAAATTACATCATATATAAAGGCTGTTGAAGTTGTAATAAATAACAGCCGTCTGGTTGATGGGTGTGTTGATGATGGGGAGCCATGGGGAGTGTGGCAAGCTGGAGGAGACAGCTGTGGTGAAATCAGACAGATTCAGGCCTGGGCTGGTGAATGAACCTGGTTCCCACTGCCGCAGCTGACATCTGCCGTCTAACAGGGTTAAGATGGGAAACAGCGGCTGTTAGAGCAGATCGTGGTGAATAAATATTAAATAGCAACTGTTGCACAGGTTGCAAACACAGGTTAGAAAGAAGTTACGACATCAGGGTACGAAAATACCGTGTAAATTAACTAATGACCTACTTTTGAATCCTGACCTTAAAGTTTTAGAAAAAATACCTTTGTTAAATTACATTTTATTTTAATTCATTCTGTGACACAGGCTAGAAAAGTTACGTCACAAGACGTATAAAAATATGGTGGCCAAATTAGCAAATGGTCTTTGATCACCAAATAAGGTGTTGAAAATGATCTACTTTTTAATTCTGACAAATTTAATGTTTTAGAAAAATGCCATTATTAAATTAATTTTTTTCAAACGACATGCGCTGCCAAATTTTTTACATTTTCTAACAACGGCCAAGTTCCTGATATTTCCTGATAAATTACCTTTATTAGAGTGACGGTAGGAGGATGGGAAATCTAAAATGTTCAGTTGAAATAAAATGCTACAATGGAACTGTTGAGAAAATTCAATCTGTACTCAATGCTTAATTTTGTAGCCGTGCTATCAAAAATTGTTTTGGGTATGAATTAAATACAAAAGTCCTTTTGAATGAGAAATACCTGCTCAAAAAATTAAAAACCTTTTTTTATGACGTTATTCATTTCTTAAGTACCGACTCGAACTGAGAAAAAAAAAATCAATTCATCAACATTGATTTACATGACCGTCTTTCACACTTAATTTTGTAGCCGTGCACCAAGAAATCTGAGAAATTTGATCAAATAGCAAGACCGTTTTCTTTCCTGACACGCTTTTTGGCTTCTAAGCGAATAAACGTCCGGAGGAGAGCTTTATCAATTGCGGTTTACAAAAATTAAGCAAGGAAAATGCCGATAAACTTATTAAATAAATCTGATATCTTTTTTCCTCTTAGATTACGGCTAGAATCTGTACTGGGAAGCGACAAGGGTTAGTTTGCGACCGCTATAATCACTTCATTTCCTTAAATAAGACCCCAAAAGGAAATCGGCAAACTTGATTCCGTTGACTCTATTAAAGCCCTCAGAGTGTTCTGTTTAACGTTATCCTCGATAACAAAGGGGACAATTTATTTCGAGCCCGGATCAACCTAGAGCATCGAAGTAGCTACAAATAAAGACGATTGGCCCACACAACATCTGCCCAGTATCACCACGGTGACGCTGAGCTGGGGCGATCTCTAAAAGCTTAACCCGGCTTTTCTACAAAATACCCGGACAATCTTACCAATAAAGAGGATTTGCCCAAATTAGATTAAGAAACAGTTAGAGGTCCTTAGCGGCAGAGTTCCGACTAAGGGATAAATTCCCAGGGGGCCGAGGGGAAATTGGCCACCCGATGCGGACAAACAATTCCGTTTCGTCAAAAGCGCTTAACAGACAGATCCACTTGACATGGCGTCCCAAGAGATGTCTTTAAGTTAAACCCACGGCTAGACAAGATATTAGTCCCTTGCCAAGGAAATAAACGTAGGCGGCCAAATGTTAGCCTCAGATTAATATGTACTACTGAAATAAAAATGACCAAAACGACAAAATCTATTATTTGTCCAGTTTTTAAAAGTCTATGTTAATATCTTTGTACTACTGAGAAAAGAAAATATGACCAAAACGATAAAGATCGATTATTTGTCCAGTTTTTTTAAGTTTGCGGTAATATCTTTGATGAAAGGTACAGGAGTGCAAACTAATTATTTCAGAAATAAAAATTATTCCTTTTTTCAAACACTGACAGCACGGGTACAAATCTATCCTTGACCGTTGCAATAATTTGTTAAAAATTAGTAAAATTTTACGATTCCTCCATAAATACTGAGCTGTTTCCGTAGCCTGTCATTGCTATTGTTTTAAAACTACGAAATTGATACCCATTATAAGTTGCAATTTGTATGACGTGAAGGGAAACTATTTAAACAACTCAATCTCAGCCTTTATTTTTTTCCTCCTAATTTTGTTTTTAATTTTTATACTAGTCGACTTAAATCTTACAATAAGGTGAAGAATTACTTATGGATAACAACTGCTTGGTTTATTGGGTGACGACGTTTCGATGTAGTTCTTAAATCGTTATCAAAGCCAATGATAAATCTTGTCAATGAAATATTAGAAATCAAAATATAACTAAAAAAATTCCAAGCTGATGTTACTCATCTACAGGCATATTCTCTTAGGCTTTGAACTCGTCTTCCTCAGTTATATTTATGATCACTAAAACACACGGGCACAGGGAAAATCTTCTTGTCTAAATTAACCATGGAGACAAGTTTCTCATTGTGTTAAAATATGTATGCAGTTGCTGTTCCAAGCACACTTCTTTTTTTTTTTAAATTTAAATATTTCTTTTAAAATCTAAATCTTCTGGAATTCAAAAACATTGAATATAAAAGTCAGACATAAAATTAACGGATTCTAAATCAACGATGAAAGAACATTAGCGGAAGCATGAACAAGAAATAACAAATGAAAAGCGTAAAAACTTGAATAGAGCGCAAAAAATGGCAAACTTCGAAAAGTTTGAAACTGGACAAACTTTGAAACCTTTACCTGGGAAAAATAAATCGTCCGGAATATTGGTTAGAAAATCTGCAAAATTAAGTGGAATTATCAAAATTGACTGTAAGAAAACAAATAAATCAAAATGGTTGTTTATGGGTAAGTTACTCTCATTTTTGACTGACTGATTGATGTTTTACCCCCACACTCAAGAGTATTTCACTTGTATGGCGGCGTTGCCAGGTTTAGTGGAGGAGGAAACCGGGACTTTCATTTTTGAAGAAACCAAGATGGCCAAAAAAATGTTCTGCGGAATTCAAATTGAAATCTGTTTGATAATAATTTTGAGAGAGAGTAATTTAAAAGGATCTTGCTTCTCGTTGATAATCAAGCCGTGCTGTTTAAAGACCAATTGACCTTATTTAAATCGGCAGTCAGAATCAAGTCCTAACCAGTTAATGTGTTTTAGCATGCGAGATTATTTAGAGGAATAAAGATAAATTGAAATTTAATACAGTGATATCGAAACAGATAAAAGAGAGGCCTAATTTCAACCCGGGAAAATGTGTCACGCTAAAACTTGAAAGAGGAGCTAAACGAACGGTTTAAGAAATAAATGCAGGTAAGCTTGTTCAGTGGTCCGCCTCTCTGGGGTACAATTTATCGCATTTAACCGTAAATTTGTCAGCAAAATAATTAACTATTTCAACAATTTCTTAAAACTGGGTCATTAATTTCTACAATAGATTCTTCTATGGAGCGGTTTTACTAAAACCAAAACACATAGGACAACTTGTACTACTTTGTACATGATTGTGTTGCTGTAATTTCTGATGATGAGAGTAGTTTCTCTCGAAAGCTCATATTAAACATCACCATGTACAAAGTAGTACAAGTTGTCCTATGTGTTTTGGTTTTAATTTCTACAAAAAACAGTCTTGTCTGTCAGTTTGTTTGATTTACAAAAATAGCTTTTAAACAACAGCAAGTACAAGAAGTTTGTTTTGTTGATTGTTTGGTGTTTTACACCGCGCTCACGATTCTTTCACTTATATGGCAGCGTTGCCAGTTTTATTGTGGGAGGAAACCGGGCTCTATGCCCGGAGGAAACCCACAACCTTCCGTTGGTAACTGGCAACCATCCCACATAGGCAAATACAAAAAGTTTGCTTTGTTATTGGGTTTCAATGACCGAAGGTGGGGTAGGGGTAATTTATCGCAGTTAAAATTTATCTTGCATTCACACATGTATACATGTAACTGATTTGATAGATTGAACAAAAATCAAGCATAGAATAAAACAAGAATCAGACGGACAGACCAACGACCAGAGGGCCGTTTCATGAAGCCGTAGGAAAGTGCGATCAATCGCAGTTGCCATGACTCGGTATCGCTTCACTATGGTATCCATTGACAACTACGCTTCGTTTGCGATGCGACTGCTTTGTGAAACGCGCCCCAGAGGGACAGACAAGTATTTAGGTTGTGGATTAAAATACAAAATGCACCAGTACGTCAATTCGATCGACATCAAGAAAACGCTCTAAAAACGTCAGCTGTCACAGGATAACGCTAAAACTCCGGGGAAAATTACACCCTATGTTTATTAGAGTCCTAGTTAATTAGGCAGTGTACTTTGGCAATAACAGAACGTTTTCCTTTAGTCATAAACTGACCATGATAACGGAAAGTACAGGGCAATAAGTTGTATTCATCAATCATTGACCAGTCACATGACCAAATCACCAGGCTTATATGAGTCCATATTGGCCCTGTTTAATTGCATGGACCTAAAGAGCATATAGAAATCATCGGCTAATATTCAGTCCCCAACAGACTGATCAATTTTCTATGAGCAAGAAATCCTAACACAGGCAACAAGGTCGAAATCATCAGCCCTAGCGACAGTTCATCCATGCGTCTTTAGGACACTCCAACGTCAACATTTATCTTTTTCTTGGCGTCAAACTCTGGGCAGAATGTACAAAATAGTTAATCTTGGCAGATTCTAGATTAAAGAATGACCCATATTGATAAAACAAATTTAGTCAGTCTACAAAATTTTGTTTCTTAATATTCAATATTGATTAATTAAAACCAGTTCCTAGGCCCATACAAAAAGAAGAAAAACATGGCTATTGTGGCTGGTACCCTAACAGGTTACAATTTGGCTACTTTATGAATTTACAATGAGTTCTAAGCAAAGAAAAAATGCGCCTTCTTTAGCTGGTATACTGACGAGTTGAAATTTTTCTATACTCAGTAAATTTCTGAATGTACAATTCATAGAAATCTTGTGGTTAAAAGTCAGGCAGGTTGGAAGTTTTCCACTCAGTAAATTCCTGAATGTACAAATAGTAAAAAGCTCAAAAAGGACTCCCACACAAGATAACACTTCTGAATTTACAAACTTTAATCAACCCAGATTGATGTTATAAGCCACACTAAAATTTATTTAAATTATATGGAGGCATTGCCTGGCTTTTTGCCTAAAGGAAACCGCCGAGCTTCGGCGAATATCTTATCTGGCCACTCTTCCACTAATGGTGATCGAGTAAAACATCCACTCAGAAATTTTTCAATATTCGTTTGGTCTAAGTATGATTCAAACCTGGGCTGCATCGATGGAAGGTCTGTGTCGGATTGAGGGAGGATCACTCTAACCAACTGAGCCCCCCCCCCCCCCCCCCCCCCCCCCCATATTAAACCCAGACACTTTTGGTTAAAATACACACAGGTTGGAAGTTTTCTAATTTCTGAACGTAGGATTTGTAGAAAACCCAGGAAAACATGGCTTCGGTGGCTGTTGCCCTCAAAGATTCAAATTTTATAGTCAACTAAATTTCTGAACACACATATTATATCTTTTTAACACAATTAGAAACTTGTCTCCATGGTTATTTTAGACAGGAAGATTTTCCCTGTGCCCGTGTGTTTTAGTGTCCATAAATATATAAATACATAATAATAAAAAGCCCTCTACAATCCAGACATAGTTAATAAAGTGTACTATATTGAATATAACGGCAGGTCGACTAACCACATGTTCCTTTCTCACCATGTTATAAGGTAGAGGAAATACAAGGCAGGTTTACCGCAGGGCTATAAAATCCAATATTGGACCGCCTACACAATAAAACTAAGGATAGTTAAAACAGTGATTTTTTCCTTATATAAACATACCAAATCAATTCTGTTAAATTTTAATTATGCGTTATTGACCCATCTTAATTCAAAATGTTCATTTTGGACATAAATCTGAAAGATTTGGTGGAATTCATTAAATACAGGAATAAAAAGATTTTAATTTATACTTTTTCAATTAATTCTTATTTATTTATTATTTGAAATATTTTTTTTGTTGCGTTTACCTTGTCTTTCAATTCGCGTGGACAATAGACTGTATGGGTTTAACATCGGTCAAATACTTTTTTACTGAACTTCCAAACCTGCTCTAGTCTTCAAGATAAAAAGTGGAAACTAACTCAAAATTATTTCACTTAAATGGCGGCATTGCCAGGTTTAGTGGAGGGGGGGGGGGACAGGGCTCATTGTCTGGAGAACTTCCCTCGGCCTTAGGCATGTACCTTGGGCAACTCTTCCACATACGGCGACCGAGTGAAAAATTCACTCTGAAATTTTTCAATTTTTATTTGGTCCGAGAAATAATGTTGAGAGCCAAGTTACATGTAAATTGCCTCCCTTATTCACTGATATAACAGTAGGATATATTTATGTACACTAAAACACACGGGCACAGGGAAAATCTTCTTGTAGAATATATGTAGCATTGGGGTCAACTACACTGCCATGCGAGAAGGAAAGATTCAGAAAAAAATTATTTCTGTCCAACTCGACTTGTCAAGATTTAAGCAGCAGGAAATACGTAAAAGGCAGGGTTAAAAAAACACCGAGCCGTGGAAAAAGGAATGTTGGCGACTAGAAATAAAAGCACTCAAGCTTTTTCTCCAAAGCCATAAAAAACTTCTTAGACAATGAAACGCAAGGTCCCTCAGATTTCAAAACTTTTCTCTGCCTTTTTGGAGGTTTCAGGTGTTGACCACATGTGACCTATAATTGTCACTTTGTCGTAAAATATCTAAATATACCAAAACAGCCTATCTTTTTTTTATTGGTCAGTGTTTAACAGCCTAGTCCAGACTATTCAGCTGATTTTTAGATGGTGGCAGGGGCGTCCTTTATCTATTGATTGATGTTTGGCACCACAAGCAAGATTTTTTCCCCAATTTCATGCCATAACAGGTTGATTGCTGGGAGCCAGACCTTTTCATTGATTCGTGTTTTGTACCACAAGCAAGATTTTTCTCCCGTATTTTATGCCTTGCTAGTGGGGAGCCGAACTTTTCCTAATGATTGGTGTTTGACACAATCAACATTATTTCGCTGATTTTAACGCGCTGCCAGCATTACTACGGGAAGATATTTAACAATGCTTAAACAGAGAAAATCTTCTTGAATAAAATAACTATTGAGAAAAGTTTCTTATTTAGTTAACCATGGAGAGTCAGACAAGACGAAGTTCACACGTAATAAAATTTGTTACGATTAGTTGAATTTATTTGTACGGGAAAACATTTTTTCTCGAAGGGATTCTAAATTCCAGGGCCATAACTCATACATATTAGCCCCCTCATGATGAGTGTGAATCTTCAACATGTGTTTTACAACGTTTGACTGGGACTGATCATAAAACCAAACAGGTGCATCTGATCTGTTCAACAGGGTGGAAGCAGCTGGATACCAAATAAAACTATTAACTAAATTCCTGGCAATCAGCTCAGGTTTACCCGGAAAATATTTACAAACACATAGATTTTAATGTCAAAATAGCATTTAATGTTGAATTTTGGGCCAGAGATGTTGTTTTAGTCTTATTGTTGGAACATTTTCAACCGAAATGGTATGCCCAAATTTTCCCTGGATCAGTCCCTGAAACTATTCAAACCAACACAATTCAAAGACAGTAAATGACTTGGAGCCCGTTTCACAAAGCGGCGCAGCGTAAGTTTTCACTTAACTGCCCTAACAATTAATATTGTAGGGATACGTTGCCAGGTCATTCGGGTAAAAACTTATGCAACGCCGTTTTGTGAAACAGGCTCTTGGTCTTGGGTCTTATCCTCCTATTTATTTCAAATTTGTTTGTTTGTTGAAAGTGGAAGGGGGAGTGGGTTGTTCAATTTATATATATATATATATTTTTTTTGTTGACTTGGTGGGATTCAAACATGCTACCCATTGATGGGAGGTTTGTGGAGATTTCGGTTTGATGGGGGTTGGTGCTGAATTTGTGGCACCCTATTTCAAGGCCACTAGGTAAATAATTTAATTGATTGTTCTCAATTGCGCTCCAGATTATTTCACTTATATGGCAGCATTGCCAGTTTTATTGTGGGAGGAAACCGGGCTCTATGCCCGGAGGAAACCCACAACATTCCGTCGGTAGCTGGCAAACATCCCACATAGTCATTCGAGCGAAAACCCAGGCAGAAACTTTCCCAATTTTTTTGGACTGAGTGGGATTCGAACCCGCGATCCATTGGTGGAAGGCTATTTGGATTGAGTGTCTAACGCTCTACCTACTGAGCCACGGAGGCCCCCCCAATAATTTGAAGAAACAAATAAAGCAAGGAGGCCAATAAGCTGGGCAAACAAGGTTAATGACCTTAAATTTGAAGCCTGACTTGGTATGTAACTTAAATGTTTTGTCTCAGTCATTGTGAGATGACAGTAAAATGGAAACGATACAATTTGGATTTTGGGACACCTATTTTCAAGGCAATTTTTGCCTTGGTTCTATCAAAGTTTTGAGAAACAAATAAAACAATGAAGGCCAATAGGCTAGGCAAACAAGATCAATGACCTTAAGTTTGAGGCCTGACTAAGTATGTATAATATCTATGTCATTGTGAGAACGACAGCTAAATGGTTATAATAATATTTCTACGCAGGAGGGACCCAGACTTTCACGGCACTTCTGGTAGTTGCTGGCTTTGCCATTTGCATGTTGACAGTCATTATTCAAAGGGTATGATTATACAGTATTAGGAATGGTATGTCTGGAAATTTCACAGCTGAGCTCAAGCGATTCAACACGCAAAAATATTTTACGGAAATAACCATCCCCGCCAGCTGGGTCAGAGTTAAGTTAGCACCCAGCCATTCAGTAAGGTATTAAGATTGATTGATTGCTGCTTTACGCCGCACTCGAGTTTATTTCACCTAACCTGGAGGCGACACCTAGCGGTTAAGTGTGGGAGGAAACCTGGGCCAGAGTTAAGTTAGCACCTAGCCATTCAGTAAGGCATTAAGATTGATTGATTGAGGCTTTACGCCGCACTCAAGTTTATTTCACTTAACCTGGAGGTGTCACCTAGCGGTAAAGTGTGGGAGGAAACACGGGTCAGACTTAAGTTAGCACCTAGCCATTCAGTAAGGCATTAAGATTGATTGATTGATGCTTTGCGCCGCACTCAAGTTTATTTCACTTAATCTGGAGGCGTCACCTAGCGGTTAAGTGTGGGAGGAAACCTGGGCCTCGGTTCACGAAGCAGTCGCATCACAAAATGGATACTATAGTGAAGAGATGCGACGTCATGGCAACTGCGATTGATCGCACTTTGCGACGGCATCGTGAAACGCCCCTCAGGCTCTTTTGTCCTTCTGGAAGTACCTGCCAGCCCTAACCTTTCCTTGAAAATTTGAAGATTTATCAACAAGATTTGTCTTTTAAGCCGCAAGTCAGTTACCAAGGGAGGGTCGTAGGTTTTCTCCCATAGAGCCCGGTTTCCTCCCACTATAAAACTGGCAATGCTGCCATATAAGTGAAATAATCTTGAGAGCGGCGTAAAACAACAAACAATCAATTTAAGCCACAAACATGATTTATTTGACAAAATATGTGATCATCTTTTTGAAGGCTTTTTTTATTTATGGAGGGGGCTGGGATGGCTTTTCTGTAAGTTGCTGACTTGCACATCAAACCAATATGACTCGATTGTATATCACCACTATGATAGTTTGGGGGTTTACGAGCTCTGAAACGCATTTAGATTGTAAATTTTACTCTAGTAAAATCAATAACAAAATCAATACGCGAAGTAAATAGTACTTCCTTATTTTCCTTACTACCTGTACGAATGGCTTTTGTTCCAGCATTTTGTATAAAACTGGTCAAAAGCAAACTCAAATACAAACTATCCAATACCAACTCTATTGAAAACTTTCTGAAGTCACATGATTTTAGCTCGAGTGCCAAAGATAATGTTACAATATTGACAAAAGGGAACCCAGGTAAGCTGCCCGAAGAATGACACGGTGTATGGCAGTGGGTGGGGCTATATTGATTACCGTGGCAACAGCTGTTTAACTTTTGTACCAGGGGAAATTCTAGCGTTAACAACAAATTCAAACGAGACAATGAAGTAGTAAGAGGTGGGAGAACACTTACTCAGCCTATTATTAGCAAATATTGCTATATTTTAAATGCTAGCGAAAGATTTCTGGATCAACTTATAAATTGTTATTAACTGGATTGATTGATTGATTGATGGGGGCTTAACGCTGCAATCAACAGCTTAGGTCATTGATTGATTAACTGATTGATTGATTGATTAATAGGGGCTTAAAGCTGCAATCAACAGCTTAGGTTACTGATTGGTTGATAGATTGGGGTTTAAAGCTGCAATCAACAGCTTGGGTTACTGATTGATTGATTGATTGATTGGGGCTTAAAGCTGCAATCAACAGCTTAGGTTACTGATTGATTGATAGATTGCGACTTAAAGCTGCAATCAACAGCTTAGGTTATTGATTGATTGATTGATGGGGGCTTAAAGCTGCAGTCAACAATTTAGGTTATTGATTGATTGATTGATTGATTGATAGATTGAGGCTTAACTCTGAAATCAACAGTTTTGACTATATGGCAACAGAAGTACCATACCATCCAGCCAAAAGACCACTTTTCCCACCCTAAGTCCCTCAGTCTGCTGACCCAAGTTCTGAGGGTGACTGTCTTCTCCCGACCGAAGTCTGATGTGCCCAAATGTCTCATGTGAATGCCCAAATATTCAAAAATATTTACCGACCCCTAACAGTGATAGACTATTTAGACCTATAAATGATTGGATACTATTTTTTTCTATTAAAACTAAAATGAAAGTAAATAAATTATGAAAATCACACTACAATAAAGCTTAAAGGGGCATGAGCTGCCAAAATGTTGATATTTTGACGTTAAAACAGAATGCTGAAATTATTGGCTATTTTTCTCAAGAGGTAGAATTCAAAAGCTTTTTAATGCTTCAAGTCTCGAAAATGTACGATAAAGTACTGTTTTAAACTAACTTTGGCTTAGAATGAATGAATGGTCGTCCCGGTTATTTAAATTTTGTTTACTTTTGAACACGTTTTCGGTTCATACAGGCCACATACTGTATGGATTTTTCTCATTCCAACGCCAATCATTTAGTTTTTCGATAGCCTTCAAAGCCTCTTACTGTCGTGGCGATCAGAAGTTATGAAAAAACTGTGAATTTTGGCAGCTCATGCCCCTTTAATACGAATAAAGCATACTAAATAATTCTCATTTTCAATTTCGTTTTCATCCAACTTCTTATAAACTAGTGGATATTTGGTAAAGTCACAAATTTCACAATAAAAACCACTTTTAACTCTATTTTATGCTTGTAATTTTGACAGAATTTCTGAAGTCAAAAAATTAACATGGTAGTTCAAACTGGAGTTCTGCTTGAGGGAAAAAAACTAGCAAAAGTTGAGCAAATCTGAATTTCCTGAACGTAACAAACATTTTTAAAACTACTGCAACTGGTTGCTGAAAGGTTAAAGCAATATGGGTGTAAAAGACGACTAACTGAGCCGGGTCAAAGGTCGAGTATCCGATAACGCAAACCACACACATCGTGAAAAAAAAAATGGTTCATTTTTTTCGGAACAATTTTTTTCGTTTCCTTTTTTTAGACTATTTAACCAGCATGCAATAAGACTCTGCTTAGGGTTTTTTTTTTGGTCATGTTACAATTTTTAACACATAGGCATACTACATGTAGTTACCTCCCACAAAAGTTACTTTTATTTTTTTTAAGGAATAGATAATTACTTGGAGTCTTTCTTAATGATCTGTCAACAGTACATATGTAAAAATTATCTTGATTTTAAATTATTACCAAGAAAATCCGACATTTTCATCAGATAACCTACTTTTTTGGCACAGAGAGTGAAACAGAGGGAAGGACTTGCAAAAATATATATCTATGAACACTAAAAGACACAGGCAAAGGGAAATTCTTGACTAAAATAAAATGTGGGTACATCATCTAGACCTTAAAGTGGCATGAGCATGTTGATATTTTGACGTAAAAACATAATGTAATTATTGGCTATTTTTCTCAAGACGTATAATTCAGGAGCTTTTCAGTGCTTCTAGTCTCGAGAATGCACGATAAAGTATGGTTTAGAATGAATGAATGGTCGTCCCGGTTATTTAAATTTTGTTTACTTTTGTGACACTATTTCGGTTCGTATAGGCATTAGACTTAATGGATTTCCCTCATTCCAACGCCAATCATTTAGTTTTTTTTCGATGACCCTCAAATCCTCTTACTGTCGTGACAATCAGAAATTATGAAAAAAGTGTGAATTTTGGCATTTCATGCCACTTTAATATACCCAACCATAAGTTGTTGTAATGAACCAAAATCCATGATATTTCATTAGGATAACAATAGACATATATGGTTATCTTAGACAAGAAGATTTTCCCTGTGCCCGTGTATTTGGTGATCATAAATATATAATTACTTTCATGTAGCCATTTCTGCAAAAGCATGCGTGTAGAAAAATACACTGAAAGTTTGAAAACTGTTAAACCCGACACCTGTCTGGGAAATACAGAAGCGCCAGTTAAGTTAAAAGTTATTGGACATGAATTCTATTTTTAATAAAGACAATTTGACAATCGTCGGTTTAGGAAGTCTTTCGGTTCTTCAAGGTGTCGGTTTTGACAGGTTTCACTGCAAAGTTCACGCTGAAATTGAAAGTAAATGGACAGTTTCAATTCACCTGTAAACAAAAACTAAAAGTTTAAGTATGCTCCTTACCTGGTCTGACACCTGGGTATAAATTATCCATATTATGGGGCCCGTTTTTCATGGGATGGTTCCCTCCTACAGGTGGAGAGAACATCTGAAACATGGATGTAAAAAAAATATTTAATATTTTGAAGGGTCACAGAACAAGCATAAAAAATCCCATTTTCAAAACATTTTGTAAACTTAAATCTGAAAGTTTAAATTTTAAATTATTTAAAAATGAAATTAGCATAATTCATACCAGAATTGAAATATGACTCAAAACAATCCAAAATTATAAAATAATTATGTACCTATCTTTTTTATCTTTAACAAATTACAAATTAAAACACGTTTCCAAATCATTTTTGACGAATATATGTTCTTCTAGATGATTTAATCTAAAAAACAAACAAAAATTTAATCAAAATTTCCAGGATGAAAAAGTGTGTTTATATATATTCAGCTGATATATTTATCAACTGTTGAGATTTTTCTTTGCTCGAGAAAGTCACGAAAGACGCATATATCAATCTAGTGTGTGATTGTGCTAATGTTTACAGAGCATGCTCACTTCAATGCAAGGCTTAGACCCGCCTTATTCAACGAACGTCTCAGAGACAACAATCGACCTCAGCCCTTTTCACCTCCAGGAAAACAAGAGTTCCTATTTCATGCACAGGTTTTCTCGGTGGATCATTTATTCAATGTTTGTGAAAGTTGAATTATAATTTTAAACGATGATGTAAGCATGTGTTTGGTTGATTGATGTTTTTTTACGCAGTCTTCAAGACTATTTCCCTTTATACATGGCCGCTTTGCCAGGTTTAGTGGGGGCGGAAACCGGCCTTTTTACCTGGAGGCAACCCCCGACCTTTGGCTAGTGCAACTCTTCCACATGCGTCAGGGGCCATCGGTGGCTAAGTCGGTTAAAGTTATAGTCTATCTGTTCGACACAGGCCTTGCATCGATGCGGATAGACATCGGATCGGATCCCATTCAGACCAAATATTAATTGACTAATTTCTGATGTGGAAGAGTTGTAGAAGGTCAGCAGTTTCCACCGTTCAAAGAGCCTGGTTTCCTACCCCACTAAACCTGGCACACCGCCATATAAGTGAAATTATCTTGAGTGTTACATCAATCAATCAATCCAGATATGCTGATCGAGTGAAAAATCCACAGAGAAATTTTAAAATTTGATTTGGTCTGAGAGGGATTTGTAGAGATGAGCCAAGTCGATGAAAGACCTGTGTCTGAAGACTATCGCTCCGACGACTGAGCCACCAGATTACTTTAGCTTTCAATTAAGCCAAGTACTCGGTACTCAATTGTCCGAATTGATTGCTGATTGACTACCTTCAGAGTATCATAAGGGTTGATTGATTGATCGATTGATTGATCAATGTTTGACGTCGCACTCCTATATGGCGGCGTTGCCAGGTTTAGTGGGAGAGGAAACCACTCAGAAATTTTAACATTTTTATTTGGTCGGAGTGTGAATCGAAATTAAATTCTTCTTTTTTTTTTTACTTTTTTTTAGAATGGCATCCAAAATCGCAAAAACAAAGATTCAGATTGGTGATAAATACTTTGATTGAAATTTTCCAGATTGTTTTTTATTGGACTAAGAATTTGTTAAATATGAGTGTCATAAATGTCACAATGTTGCACAGGTGCAAAGGTATAAAAATGACAGGTGTGTACAGGTGACTTCATACTATTCTACAAGCAACAGATGGTGTCTATATTTTCCCAGGGTATAATGATACCATAATACAGCCCGTTTTTTCAAGCCGGACACACAAAAACCTTACAAAAAAAGGCTAAATCATGACAAATATAGATGTTAGAAAATTTTCAACATATCAGTTCCACACTGGCCGTCCACAGTTGGTTGCGAGTTTGAATCCCATTAAAACCAAATAGAATTGAAAAATTTCTTAGTTTGTTTTTCACTTTGTCGGCCTATGGGCAACAGTTGCCAGATTGGGGGTTTCTTCCTTCGGGTAGAGAGCCCAGATTCCTCGCCTACTAAGCCTAGCAACGTGATATAAGTGAAAAGATCTTAAGTGACATTAATCAATTGTTCATTGTTAGTTACTTTACGTCATCATTATAGTCGCCAAGCTTGAATTAAATTATTTCACTTTTATATCTATATGTTGTCAGGTTTGTCGCCGCTCAGCTGTGGACCAACCCACAAGTCTAATTATAAAATATTTCGCCATAGTTGAAGATACATAAGCATCATCAATGTATTACAAAGTGTTCCAGAAAATTCTACTGACTAAGGTCAAGCTCCTGTCTGTCGTCAACCTAATGAAATATCATGGCTTTTAGTTTATTACAACAACTTATGATGGGGTATAAAGGTCTAAATGATATACCTCTTTTTAACACAATTAGAAACTTCTCTCCATGGTTATTTTAGATAAGAAAATTTTCAATGTGCCCGTGTGTTTTAGTGTTTATAAATAAAATATCAGGTAACCCTCATTAACAATTAGTTAATTACTTATAGCACTAGGAGTCAACGGCATTATCAGGCATCTGGTAACCCCTCAGCACATCTTCTGTGAAAACCAAAGTTTAACATGCAAGACTACATGTATGACTTTTTTCTCAGATATATTTGTTATTTCCTCGCCAGGAAATAATTGGTCAATTACTTATAGCATTGAAGTCTAGGACATTATAAAGCTCCTTGAAACCCCCTATGTACATCTTTCGTGAAAACCTGAGGTTAAAATGTAAAACGCTGACCTTCCAATTTTCTCAGGTATAATTCGTTATTTTCCTCGTTAAGAACTAATTAGTTAATTACTTACAGCACTAGGAGTCAAGGACATTATAAAGCTCCTTGTAACCCCCTATGTACATCTTTGTGAAAATCCACGTTTAAAATACAAAATGACGACTTATTTTCTTAGGTATCTCTCGTTACCTCCCTCGTTAAGAACTAATTAGTTAATTACTTACAGCACTGAAGTCTAGGAGATCATTGAGCTCCTTGTCACTCCCTATGTTCATCCTGATCCAGGACCCGCCTTTCTGAAATCCAGACCTGAAATTTAAATTAAAATATATTTTAATTTAATTAAAAAATTTTATTTTATTTAAAAACTCTTTAATTTATTATAACAAAACAACAAACAACAAAAAAATGTCATAAATTTGTTTGATTGATGTACTCAAGATTATTTCACTTAATTGATATGCAGGATAGAACCAGACTGTGCCAAAATTGATTAATGTTTTAGACCATACTCAAGATTATTTCACTAAACGGCAGCATTGGTGGGGAAAGTGTTCAGGGGGGAGAGAGTTGCTCAGAAGAAACCTCTGACCTTCGACGAGAACCTGGTAGCCCTATCACATACATGTATGGTGCTCTCGTACTATAATTTTTATTTTAAGTAGACTTTTTAGCGTAATGTAGCCCCCATGGTTTATTTCCTATGGAGCAAAAGAGGCTCTTCATTATTTCGGAAAACATGACCCTAAATCAAAGACTGTTTGCAAAATGCGCCTCAACCTGGGCCACAGTGTGAGAAGATAATCCAACACTCTGCTAAAATCCCTCCTGAAATCTCGTACAAACAAGGTCTGTATTCTTAAGACTTAAGAGCAATCCAGGGCAATAAATGAGGTTATTGTCCTGAGGAAAGGGGGATGATAACACCCATATCCCCCTGCTAGATTATCCACAGCCTTAAAAAGCAGGTCACTTTTTCTTGTCTTTCTAGTTTCTACCCACTTGGAAGATATTTTTTTTCCATTCAGTCCGACAATGTGTAGATTCAAATAAGTTTCCAAAGTAAATGATGTTACATGTAATGATGTAGACACCTTGTGGTCAAAATTCATCTCATTTGGACACCCAATAATCTAGCAATTTAACATGGATTAACATACAAAAAGTACAACTAGGTCATAATGGACACCAAATTTTGTGGAGAAAGTGCAAAAATAACTATTTTAGACGCCCTATTTTCGCATCCTGGATAAATGTATGCTTTCTACCCACTTTGAAGATATTTTTTTCCATTCAGTCCGACAAGGTGTAGATTCAGTCATAAGTTGTTTTCCTTAGGTTGACGTTAGCCAGGAGTCTGGTTTTAGTCAGTAGAATATTACAGAACACTTTTTAAGATACATGTATAAACAATGTTTAAAACGCATCTCCAGCTATGGCAAGAATATCGACAAACTGAGATTGAACCCAAGATCATGAGTAAAATAGGTGAAAATTTTGGTTGCCCCAGAAATACCTAGGCAGAAGGCAACAAGGGAGTTTAGCCCTGACCAGTATATCTTTCAAACATTGTTCTTTTTGTAAGCAATGACTGGCCTTTGGGTCAGAGGTGGAACCATTGCATGTATATATATATTTTTTCATGTAATGCTTTTGTCGGATGATTGTTCTATTATGTAAACATTAAATAAATTTAGAAGAGTTGCCTGGTAATCGCCGAAGGTCGGGGGATTTCCTTTGGGCAAAAAGCCTGGTTTCCTTTCCCACTAAACCTGGCAACGCTGCCATATAAGTGAAATAATCTTGAGAGATTTTTTATCTAGAATCTGGGCAACAGAATCTTGGCACTGGGCAACCAGTTTTGCTATTCAGCTTGCCCTGATGGCAACTGCCTTATACAGTTAAGTTCCAGCATTGTAGGGGAAGGAAACCAGCACTTCGTCTAATTTCTAGTCTGTTGCTCAGGTCAAAGGTCAACTCTTAACCCCATAGAGAGAGAGTCTAGGTCTAAGCAAAGA
The DNA here is from genome assembly GCA_963971465.1 of Lepidochitona cinerea. Classification (NCBI taxonomy): domain Eukaryota; kingdom Metazoa; phylum Mollusca; class Polyplacophora; order Chitonida; family Tonicellidae; genus Lepidochitona; species Lepidochitona cinerea. The sequence goes on from OZ020559.1 coordinate 8,490,805, forward strand.
CCCTAGACTTGAAAAATTTTTCAATATTTTTTAGGAGGTAAGCCTTATAAGGGAAAACTGTCCCTTTCATTCTAAGCTAGTCAACGAGAAAAAAGCGTAAATATTATGTAGTAAAACAAGCCAAGTTTGTAGGTCAAATTATGACACTCGTAAAATGTTTTGAAAATATATCTCATTAGTCAAAATATTATTTTTCATAGTTTTAATAACAGGAAATGCGAATTAAAAAAATCTACACTATAATGGAGTAAAATTCCTAAAAAATATTAAATATTTTTTAAATTAAGTCGAACTTTACCAAAACTACCCTGACCTCCATCTTCAAGATTGGTACCAAAGGGAAAGCTTTTATTTTTCACTTCTTGATAAAAATGACCAACAATTAGTTTATTCTGCTGTGCACAACATAATGTTCCCTATATATGGCAAATCATTCAAAACAGTTTCTTTGACATAAAAATATTTTAAATCTACAGATTTTAAAATTAGACATTCATGTTTTTTTTTTTTACATTTAAGTCAACAATCGACACCTTAAAAAGTGCAATCTAAAATGCCTAGTCTACTCAGTGCAATGCATTCAAAACACTTTTTTTTACAAAATAACATTTTATCAGCAAATAATAATCATCCAATTTGTACGCCTTTCAGGCAACTTTAATATAGATCTCAGCAAAATAACAATTTTTTTTTTTCATATAAAGAAAATACTCAGGATTTCTTTTCCAATACTAAATTGCTTGGAGCATGCATGAATGAATATATACTATAATCTGTCATAGTACAGTGGAATAGAAACCCTGAATTAAGTGACACCCCACTGAGATAAAAATGGTTTTTCTTTAATAGGTCACAAGAAGGAGACCCACTCTGACCTAGTTTTTTACACAGGCAATAGACAAACTTTAAATAGCGGATTGGGCACGGCTAACTTCAGTTCAATATCTATTGGACAGGCTCTCAAAGTCTCCTCGCGTGCCATATGCTGCCCAAGATGCCGATAAATGGGGGGAATATCATAATAAATTGGGTCCTCTCAAAGAATCAACTAGTGTTTGAATAAAACACATTTCTACAGCTATCGGCTTAGCAAATGGGACTTTATTTCGGGTGAAATGATGCATAAAAAAACGCATGCATCAACATTGCACATGTAAAATACTGTCATACTGTGTTATTTTGACGTTAAATACAGAAAGGCCTTACATTGTATTTATCTGATGGGGATCTTGTGACCCCCAAAATAAGGGCATCTAACCCTGTTTGCCCATAGATGCACGGTATATAAGAAGCATAACTTCGTCGATAAATTACAAAGTATTCCAGAAAATTTTATTGACTAAAGCCAAACTCCTATTTTTCTTCTTTGGGTACAAAAGTCTAAATGACATACATGTACCCCTCTTTTTGACACAATAAGAAACTTGTCTCAATGGTTATTTTAGTCAAATTTTCCTTGTGCCCACAAGTTACATGTCTAGTTTTCATAAATATATACTCAGTCAAAGGTCTAAATGACATATCCCCTTTTTTAACAAAATTAGAAACTTGTCTTCGTGACTTTTTTTAGACGAGATTTTCCCGGCGCCCATGGGTTTTAGTGTTCAATCATAAATATATTATAAAGTAAAACTCAGCATTTAACAAGTAATGTGCCAATGGTACAATATACTTGCCAACTTGCCAAGAATCTGTCAAAAGTTCAGAAAGATCACAATGCTATTTAGAAAAGTTTTCAATAAATTCTATGAACACTTTACATAATAATAATAATAATACAAACTTACTATCTGTAAATAATGAACTTTTCCATTTAACTCTATTGAGCCATGCGGTTTTCAAGTGTGTCACTGCATTAATATTATGACGACTTTCTATTCAAGATTAAAGAGGTCAGTACCTCTGTTAGGTCATTGATCAGGAGGCCGGTTGGCTGAATGGATAAGGCAGCCGGCATTTAGTGCTGGCGATAGGTGCCATACTCTGGGACGCGGGTTCGATTCCCGTTTCGGGCATCACCCAAAAATCGGTAGAAGAATTTCTACCATATTTTCAAGAAGTGTAATCCCAAAATAACAAGAATAAGGAGGCATGTTGATTAATTCACACCTCTACATGTACTGTAGCAGGCCATATGATTTCCCGGTAACCAATGATTGATTCTGGTAGCCTGTTGTTACTAGGGAAACGATAATGATGTTACCCATCATGAAAGTCAGTATATGCTATGATGTTGAGCGAAAATAGCATCAGTACCGGTTGGTTCTCAGCATTTCAATATACTGAAATGATTTCTGACTGACAGATATTCGGTTGTTTTATTGATTAATTGATGTTTTATGCCGCACTCAAGATTATTTCACTTATATGTCTGTGTTGCCAGGTTTTAGTGGTAGAGCAACTCTTCCACATACGCTGACCAAATGAAAAATCCACTCAAATTTTTTTAAATTTTTACTTGGTGTGAGTATGATTCGAACCAGCAGCACATAGATGGAAGGTCTGTGAGGGACCATAACTCTAACCCACCAGACCCACGGGGCCCCATCGTTGTTAAAGGTTACTGGCCTAACCCAAATTGACTACTTCACGATAAATCCTAAATAAACAGTTTTTCAAGTTTCTCTTAATGCTTAGTTTCTCTTGACAATCAGAATTTGTGAAAAGAGTTGGAATTTTGACTGCTCATGCCACTTGAATGCAGTGTAGTAAATCAATTATATTGTTCTGTCTGGTTATATACTGGTGACCATACGGGTAACATTTTATTGTTTTTGATGAATTGATCCATGTTTTACGCCGCATTCAAGATTATTTCACGTATACGGTGGCGTTGCCAGGTTAAGTTGGGGAGGAAACGGAGCTCTTTGCCTGGAGGAAACCTCATCTTATCAAAGAAATTTTACCAATCAAGCTTCTATTTTGAGCATTCAAAAAAAAAATTGCTTATTAAAATTTAAAAATTTCAATGGTTTGCCAGCTCCGGCTACTTTAAATACAAGAAAAAAAAATATCCAGCTCTGTGTATTTCCCTTCTCAGGAAGTAGCAGTAGGCATGAAATACCACAAAACCAAGCAGCCAATCCCCTAAAGCCTTATTAGGCATCCATACTCATTCAATGCAGTGACAAGTAACATACAATTTTCAGTTTAAACTAACAGATTGATTGATTGATTGTTTGGTGTTTTAAGCCGCACTCAAGATCATTTCACTTATAAGGCGGCGTTGCCAGTTTTAGTGTGGGAGCAAACCGGGCTCTATGCCCAGAGGAAACCGACGACCTTTCGTTGGTAACTGGCAACCATCCCACATAATTAACTAACAGAAGTTTATTATTCAATTATTAATATACTTTTTGAAATTTCTCTAGCTGTCAAAATCCTTGGTCTGGCTGGTAATTGTGGGCTGAAAACCAGTTACGGAATGAGGAGAAAGATGGTACGAGGCCTCCAGTCCACATTTCAACCGAGTAGGCAGTTTATAAATAAATGGTTGCCCCTAATCAGCAGTTTTTAACATAGCAGACGTTTACAACTACAACTGGACCCGACTCCGCAAATGACTGACCTCAACCCTTGACACCACCAACCCTCAAACAGTTCGTCCCTTTTGACCCCTCCGTGAGACTCTGACCACAGAATATGGCCATGGACCAAATGTTCGAAACAGTTACATCTATATGTACACATTTGACAAACTTCGTAACTGATGACATTCGTAATCACAAAGCAGCCCCACTTGAAGTTGATTTGTGGGAGCGTTTTCAAATGTTTGGCCTGGTCACAAGTCACTGGCAGATAACACAGACCCACCCCAGGTTCCTGCCTACCATGGTTGAGTTTATACTCAAACACTGACCCACCCCATATCCTGGTCTACCATAGTTGAGTTTATACTCAAACACTGACCCACCCCAGTTTCTTGTCCACCATAGTTGACTTTATACTCAAACACTGACCCACCCCAGGTTCCTGTCTGTCATAGTTGAGTTTATACTAAAACACTGACCCACCCCAAGTTCCTGTCTACCATAGTTGAGTTTATACTCAGATATATTTGGGGGGGGGGGGGGGGGGGGGGGGTTCTCCACATAGTTATGACCGACCCAAGTTCAATCCAAGGCCTGTCATGGCAAAATGTACCTTCAACATTACGTTAGCACCAGGCGCAAAGTTACGCCGGGTTCCTAGCTGACATGGTGGAGTTTATACATGTACCTTGCCAACTGTTTTTGACCCCCCCTGCCTGTGTGGTGGGCTGGTTTGTTTATTTTGTTTTGCAAAAAAAAAAAGTTATCTATTAATAAAGAACGATCAACCGGAACAATCAAATTATTCTATATTATACTAACTATACTAACTAGTTTATACTATATGCATGTGAAATTGTAAAACTTATGTTTATAGTAACTGTTTCTGACGTTAATTGTTATTGCCTATAATGACATAATGTTTGTTGTCCTGGTTTTTTTTATTCTATCCAGACAGGTGTTAAGAATTTATAAAGTTTAAATTGAATTGACAATTTGACAGAAAAGTCTATCCGGGTTTTTTTTTATAGAGAATCTCAACCAAAAGAGCCAATGACACAAGTGACGGGAGATTTGAGGAGTTTTCCCTCCCTTTTATTCAGGAGGCATATTTCATTTTCAGAAATTAACACTAAAAATAAATGCTGGAGAAAGCAACCAGGCTAAAACTTAGAAACTGATTGGATGTGCTATCACATTTTTAAACGTTTACAAATTTTATAACGTTCAGCAACTAATATTCTAGGATGAAAAGCTGTCCGATATGATAAGATTAGAGTTACTAACACTAGCTATGCACGGAGCACCTAGCGAATTTGTGACCGAAAAAATCCCCGAAGGTGACGATAATGCATCGAAATATCGCAATCAAAAACATACTTAACGAGTGTCAAATTAAGTGTCAGTCCACAGAATATACCCCCTGCATGCAAAATTACCTTCTGATCGACAAAAGTTGTTGATATACAAATACCCGCGTATTTAATTGCGGGGTACCTTATTTAGTACATACAATGAAATCGGTTCGTAGACAAAATGGCGACGAGTCGTACACTGATCAAGCACCGCTTTGCACCGTCACAGATTTCTTACCTAAAATCGTGTTTTTCCAACTGGCGATCGTTTGCTGTAGTATGCAAACTATTTAACATCCCTCAGAGCCAAACTCCGAGACGGCTGAGCTTTAGATAAGTCCACAAAACGCCATAAACACGGATCGAAACTTCATAAGGTACACGCATACAGACATATTCTTTTCCTTTGTGGATCGGGCTTGACCTAAATGTATCCCTCCGCGCTCAACTTAGCCTCACCTTTTACGATTAATTAGTCTTTATTGCCATAAAAATCGAATTCGATCCAAGATTTAGAAAAAAATACCGACCGTGGACTAGATTTTACGGATTTTAGATTGGGTAAAACATAGTTTTTGTTGTTTTTGTGCACTACTTTTCGGCATGTCTATGTGCTGCGGCCCTATGTTTTCATTCTTTCTTTCCTTAGCCCACAGAAGAGGGTAAAATACTAACTAAAAAGTAAAATGCTATCTTGTTAATTTTTAAAAAGAGCTTCTCTATAATTTTTAGCCATGACCGTCAGTATGGTCAAAATTGCAGATTTCAAAACAGGTACCTAGTTAGATTTGCTGGAATTATTAACATTCTTTGATAGGTGTTAAAGGTCTTTTCTTGGAGGCTCCATAGCGTGGGACCATGGGACCATTTGTTGACGTTAGTAGAGGGGTGAGGGTGGGGGTTGGTGGACTAACACAATTTTGAATTTCAGCCAAAGAAGGCTGACTTTGTTGTACTTCAGTGCATTTTATGATTTCGTATGAATCACACTTCTAGAACCTTTAGTGGTTGGTGAGCAATTATCATTTAATGATAAAAAAAAACATTTTAGGCACCACAATCTTGCGCCCCTTGTAGCAGACAGCATAAACTCCCAAGTTAGCCAATCAAACTGGGATATCCCACAAAAAGGTGTCGCGCTCACGTGCCGGTCGAATCAATTATGTAAATCACGTCGCGCACTGAAAATATTTCGGCAGCTGCACTTGTGGCTTTTTTATTAGAAAGCCCGACCACAGAAGGAGAAAAAAATCGAGTTACACAAAACGACTGGGAAATTAGAAGACGAAAAGCATTAAGCAATCTAAAAGTATTTTTTTTCTTTTTACACCGTGACACGAGCGCAAACAAAACCAAGATTTAGAGATATGCCTAATTGAGCGCATTATTTTATTTATACAGTCCAAGAAAGTACTATATGAATGCGACAATGAAAAGCCATTCTTGTCAGTTTTAAGTAATCCGCCACAATCACCTATATTCATGTAATAATATTATTTTTGTCGTAATATATGAATTTGCAATTTGGCGTATACGGGGTAACATGACACACCAGTCTGAACTGCTACATGTACTGTAGGTCACAAGCAATGGATTAAAGGAGGAGGGGGGGGGGGGGAGATTTTTAAATGATTTTTACTCACGAAACATCTGCAATATATTGAACAATGTTTATTTGAATTAAAATGTTGCTTTTACTGGCAACAAAATAATAACTTTGACGTCCGAAAATATTTCCACTGTGACGTCACCTGACGTGACGTCATGGCAGAAAGGTTCCTCGTGACGTTATAGGTTTTGTTCGTAGGCAAACTATGCACATTCAGTCGCGCACTGAGTTTCTCAAGGCTGCCGCGCAGGTGAGCTATCGGCGTACGCCACATGCACGCGATATTGCGCTTCGGCAGAGCTGATCGCCCCCCCCCCCCCCCCTCTTCGGCTACCTGGCAACGTAAAACTGCTTCCGGTTGGCTTCGATATTTTGGCGTACACTTAATTCATAACCATTTTGTTGTGAAAAGTTGAAACGGGTTCCATGGAATTCGATCCTTTCCAACATACTGGTTTATAGTCTATATAATTGTTCTAAATACATTTTACAAAGTGTTTTAGTGATCATAAATACTACCAAAGTCGCCGTATATATGTGGAAGAGGTACTACCAAAAGGTCGGATTTCCTCCAGATACAAACGTGGTCCCCCCCCCCCCCCCCCCCCCCCCAACTTAACCTGGCAAAGCCGCCATATAAGTGAAATAGTTTTGACTGCGACATAAATCATCAATCAGTCAATCAACCGTTGGGTTGGAACAGAAGTTAGATGTTAATTGTTCACCATTGATACCAACTTGCAACTCCACATTCCAACGCCAATAGTTTAGTTTTTCGATGGCCTTAAAAACCTCTTACTGTCCTGACGATCAGAAATTATTAAAAAAGTGTGAATTTTGGCAGCTCATGTTCACTTCCAATCCACCTATGCCCCGAGTCCCTCTTAATTGGAACGAAATATTTTTGGCATAGGTTCAGCAATTTTTTTTACTAGGTTCAGTAAAGGAAGCAAACCTGCATGTCGGTTCTAAAATTTGATGGACCACAAAAATTGACACTTCCGAGAATATTATGATGGCTTTCGCCGAGGTCCGCGCTACTTCTCAGACGATAAATCGAGACTGATCTTTCGAGGACGTTAGGATCATTTATTAGAAGGCAACGAGAAATGCAGAATTGAGCAGTGATTCGTTTGCTTTAAGCGATTCCTTTTAATCTAAGCTCCAGATCAGATTTCAGCCACGCGGTCGCCATGGCAACGGGCCATGTGGTTTATTTATTGTCCGCTTTTCGCCTGACAAACTGTTCAATACATTTTATATCGCCTGTAGATGGCTCTCATTTATAGTAATTCCGAATTACTTGCAATAGAGAAGGCAGAATAAGAGAGTAGCTAATCATTTACGAGGCCTGTTCGTAAAGTTACAGGTTGGCTTATACATATATAGCATACCCGAAGCCTCTTTTAGTTTCTTGTAGTGGTATAGTAGCAATACGGCCGTGACGACAAATATCTGTATATCCAGTGGAATACAGACGTTTAGGTCCCAATAAAATACTTAAAATGAAACATAACTGTAGACTATATTTAGGGTTTGCTCCTTTTGTTGTATTGCATATGCGAACAACAGACGTGACAATGATCTGTGTTTCTGACTCCAAAATGACTATTTTTTATACCGACGACTGTAAATACGCCTGTCTGTATAAAAAAAATATATTCATTTTGGAATCAGAAACCTGGACTAGATCAACTGACATTTAAAGCGGGGGCCTCCGTGGCTCAGTATAGATAGAGCGTTGGACGCTCAATCCGAACAGCCTTCCACCAATGGGTCACGGGTTCGAATCCCACTCAGTCCAAAAATTGGAAAATTTTATGACTGGGTTTTCACTCGAACGACCTATGTGGGATGGTTGCCAGTTACCAGCGGAAGGTCGTGGGTTTCCTCCGGGCACAGAGCCCGGTTTCCTCCCACAATAAAACTGGCAACGCCGCCATATAAGTGAAATAATCTTGAGCGCGGCGTAAAACACCAAACAATCAATCATTTAAAGTGGCATGAGCCGCCAATTAAAGTCAAAAATCGTTGAAACAGATTTAGCTAACTGTTCGTCGTTTGCATCAAGAAATATAAAATAAGAGCTTTCCGCTGATGCCAATCTTGGAGATGGACGTTTTCGGTAGATTAATAAACGACAAAACCTCAAAAAATGTATACTCATGCATTCCGGCCACACCTTCTTGTCTAAAATAACCATGGAGACAAGTTTCTAATTGTGTTACGGCGGGTTTACGGCTCTTGCGGTCATGAATTTTGGCCTTCCGTACGATGGACCGAAGCCTTCCTTGCAGACAACCGCGCCTTACCGCGCGGAATTTTTGTACCGCAAGAGCCGCAGAAAAGTTTGGTGTGCACATGGAATCTAATTTTCGGCCGTGCGAATTTTTTTATTACCTCTAATCCGTGCGGGCGCTAGTACGTTCACCGTAAACCGTTGTATCTTGACGCGCGGTTGTTGCACGATTTTTTGTGTGTCGTAAGATGCTCCGTACGGAGAAATTTCTTGTTCCGCCAACCTTGCGGCAGTCGTAAAACGTTGAACGATTCGCCGCCTCTGTCTTGCACCGCCTTGCGTTCACCATGCGAAAAATACCCTCAGATGTGCTACAGGTATATATTTTGGGGTGCTTCAAAATCTTCCTCAATAGATTGACGTTCTTTTTTTAACGTTTTTTTTTTATCTCTGCGCTTTTTTATACTGCAATCACGTCTGCGGAGTCCAAAATCGCCGCAAGATTTGACAAAACGCCGTAAGGCGTCCGCTCATTGGTGCGCGGCGAAAAACAATGACGAACTATGCATCTTGGGGCACGCCGCACGTTCCAACCAATCACGTAACTGTCTCACGGAACACGTGTGCTAGACGTGCGTTGCTTGCGTCACTCCGCGCGGTTCGCCACAAGAGATTCGTGGATTAAAACGCGCGGGAACCTTGCCACGTCCTTACGATGCCCCGGCCAATCGTAAGGTGGATTATTTTCTTGCGGTAATTTTTCCGATTCTACTGCGGCCCGAAAAATTTTATCTCCACCGTGCGATCGACTTCAGTATTTTGACCGTGCGGCGAAAGTCTCAATTGTGAAAGCCCCTTAAGGCGTGCAGTTATACGTAAGAACTTACGCAACGCCGCTTTGTGAAACAGGCTCCTGAACGTGGAGTCCTATATTCGGAGAATTTCGTCTGTGGCTGGGCTTGTACCATGTGTATACCATTTTATGGTAACATTATACCATCAAAGCTAAAGCCCAATCATGAAGAACAGATATGCTCCAAAACCGATTCAAATCGTAGTACAAAAATTATGGGATTTGTGTGTAGCTTTGCATAGTGACGCTTAATTTGTTACAAACCCTCGTATTGACATGAACACTTGACAGTACATCTATTCTTTCCAGTGCAAACATTTTTGCGACCGCCATGTTCTCTCTCCTATTCCGCTGTCCGGGTTTTTTACTCCAAAATAACCATTTTTTTTTTATTATACTGACGGTCGTCAGTAGGCCTATTATACGGCCGTCAGTATTAAAAAACAGTAATTATGTAGTCAGAAACCCGGACTATCCCATCCCGATGACGCGATCCATGATAGCCTATTTTCAGAATAAGAAGCTACTTGCTAATGACGTTATGGAAATGAGAAAACGCCTTACATGCCCACGAGTGGCTGTAAACAAAGTTAGTACGCCTACACTCAGTTTTTCCTCCCATCTTAGCAGCCATTTAAGTGTTTGAAATGATATCTTTTTCTCCCACCTATAAGCAGCCATGAAATAATATCCGAGTGCGGTGTAAAACACCAATCAATCAATACATTCAACGTGTAGGTGGACACTTCGTGTCCTTTTATTGCAATAAAGATAAAATCGTATATATTGGTAAAAATTCATTATCAACATTTATGCAATTTCCAGGTACACATGCCGACAGACGCTGTCGTTCCCACGAAATACAATATACTATTCACTATCGTGCTTTGATTTAAAAGAAACCTAAAAGTAAATGAAAAACGTGACAGAAAGGCTTAAAAAGAAGAGAGACGTGCTCTCCGCTCAGTGCTGTTGATTATTAGGTCAATAACGTAATACGTCTCTGTGCGGAGAAGATACAAAACTGTAGATTTCTAAAGGCTGGAATACATTGAGAGTTTTGCTGCGACCCGACTGAAAAATCGCGTCGCGTCGCAGTCAGAGAAAAAGTGCATATCAGGGTCATACTAACGTATCTCTACAGTATGGGTTGCTATGGTAGTTACGTGAAAACTTACGCTACGCCGCTTTGTGAAACAGGGCCCAGGGGCTCGTTTCACAAAGCAGTCGCATCGCAAACGAAGCTTAGTTGCTAATGGATACCATATTGAAGAGATACGACGTCATGGCAACTGCGATTGATCGCACTGTGCGACGGCTTCGTGAAACGGCCCCCAGGAGCCTGTTTCACAAAGCGGCGTAAATGCATTTTTTGCGTAACCTACGACGCAAATTGGTGTCAGTCGGCTTCAGTTGCGCACAGTGTACATACCGGTCTACGACGTGACGCAACTGAAGCCGGCTGACCCAGACTCGAGTCGGATACAGTCGCGTCGGATCTCATTAACAATATACGTAGGCCTACTAACTAAAAAGAAGCGTCATACCGTGAATTGCATTATAAGGGCCACTAACATAAACTGCAGTAGTCCGAAATATCTGCGATGATGATGTAAGATGATGGCCTATCTGTCAAAAAATGTCTTACATCATCAGCGCAGATATTTCGGACTAAAACTGCAGTAGCCTGGAGCCGTGGTGATAACCAGCCACAGGTAAGTAAGTGTTAACCGCGCGTTCATTAATTACATTAAACAATCCTATACGAGCGGCGTCACAGTAAAATTTAACGCTACGCACCGTATCCTCCGTTCATCTGGGAATCCACTTGTACGATCTCTACGTTTTTTTAATTTATGCGTTCAAGATTTCGTGAGATTTTTCAGCAACTGAAGCAAAATTCTTGTTATGGCTCCGCAATGCGAAAGCGGAGCCATTATGTTTTCGGGTCTTCCGTCCGTCCGTCCGTCTTTCCATCCTTGTCCGTACAATAATTCATGAATGATTCATCCGGTCAACATCAAACTTGGGGTGTGCCTTGACATCGGGCAGAGGACGGTTGGGATTGATTTTCAGCAATGTGCGCAATCCAATATGGCCGCTATCCGTCATATTGGATTATGGGCATGATTTTCTTGTCCGGGCAATAACTCATGAATGATTCATCCGATCAACTTCAAACTTGGGGTGTGCCTTGACATTGGGCAGAGGACGGTTGGGATTGATTTTCAGCCACGTGCGTAATCCAATATGGCCGCTATCCGTCATATTAGATTATGAGCATGATTTTCTTGTCGGGGCAATAACTTGTGGATGATTCATCCGATGAACTTCAAACTTGGGGTGTGCCTTGACATCGGGCAGAGGACGATTGGGATCAATTTTCATGTGCCCAATACAATATGGCTGCCATGAAGCATATTAGATTATGATTATTAGATTATGAGAAATATTTTATCGGGAGGTATAAGTTTTCAGCCATCTTGATTTTTAAAGATGGTAGCCATCTTTTAAAATAATTAATGCCAAGAATATCATATATCATCTTTATTGTTTTATTTCTTCTTAATGTCACCTCTCAAACCACACTGTCGGTTCTAATACCCTTGTCAATCAGTTCCCCTCCTTTGCGGAGCCATCTCCAGTGATTGCATGCAATCACTTAATCTCTAGTTTAAGTGTAATCACTTATTTTCCTTTTTAGGATTACAGTTGGTAAAAATGCTTGATGGATTGAGGTTTAACACTGCACTGACATTTGCAGAATAGACCCCCTCCCCAACCCCTACCCTCTCGAAAAAAAAAATTCAACCAATGAACAAAAAATTACATAAATCAAATACTTTATTTATGCAAATTAGAATATCACAGTCTTATATATCAAATTGAATTGGTTACCTTAAAGATTTAGACATAACAATCCAACTTTTTTGTAAATTGAAACAATTTTGTAGATATAAACGCAAGCTTTACATTTTTACCAAAATTCAAAAAATGCTTTGAAGTCAGAATTTTATCGCATAGAATTTTTGAAAAACCTTGGTGAACTTTTTAGAAATATTATGAAATAGTACAATTCTAGAATTTAGACAATGGCCAATCTAATGAACCCATTTGAAATTTTATCCAATGGGATTATCAGCCATTCAGATTCTCCTAGTATAAATATAGACCAATCAAACAAAGTTTATTGAAGTTTTATCCAATGAGATTATTAGAAAATTGACGTATCTATTATTGACCAATCAAATAAAGTTATTTGAAATTTCATCCCATGAGATTATCTGAAAATCAATGTCTCCAAATTTGGTGATCCTTCAGCGTTTCTGATTTCTATCAATGAAGATTCCAATTTGTCTATTGCATCACCCAATATCTGGTACGTCTGAAAAAAATAAATAAACACGGTTGTCAATATTAAAAACACTATCTTAAAAATGTTTGATTCATTGATTGATAGATAATGATAAAAAATTAAGACATCACAACGTAGTTAGTTGTTTTTGAACAACACAAGCTTTCGACACCTATGCCGATGTCTTCGTCAAGTGTAACTGACAATTGTAACAAGTGTAATTGATTGATTGATGTTTAAGGGCAGGCCACACTCAAGTTTATTTCACTAACATGGGAGCGTTACAGGTTTATTGGCGGTAGGCAACCCAACGCCGAACGGTTTGATTGATTGATGTTTTTACACCACACTCAAGTTTATTTCACGTATATCCCAAAGACGCCAGGTTTAGTGGGTGTGGAAACTGAGCTCTTTGTGAATACCTGGCAGTCTTATAGATTTTTTTTACTTTACAATAAAATATACCCTAGAGAAAAAAGTTTTCAGCATACATGTATCTCCATAGTGAAGTGATGAGCATGTTTCAAATCGAAGAAAAAGGCGGACCTCTTAATTCCCACAATGCAACTTGTTAGCAAGACTAAGTGTTCTCACACTACACCCCCAATATTTCCACCATCAGGCAGTTTTTTTTTCATAATTAGCATGTGAAATTATGGCCAAAATTATGACCTCACGAAAGAACTGTCAAAACTTATGTCACAAGAGAATTACGTCATCAGTGATTATGACGTAAAGATGAAGGCAGAAGCGTCTAGCAGCAATGATATACTGAAGGGTCTGTGACGTTACAATGCCCTATTGAGTCTCTTTTCAGACAACAAATATTTTTAGGAGAGCAACTTCACGTATTTTTTTTTAATAAAGCTGCGTTGCTTTTTTTTAGCGTTGTATGTCAAAAAGATTAGCCAACTCAAGCCAGTGTGTCACGAGCCTCTGGCTATCGATATTAATGGACTCGAATGATAGTCATCATAACACATTGATTCTCGTTAGATAACCCCCACTTATGTGACATCCTTATGTATGAGACTTAGAAAACAACATACCTGCGAATATAGTTTTTCTTTGTATTGGTTATAAAGGCGGAAATCTTTTGGAGCTGGTATGGGGCTTCCGATCGGACTTGCAGGGGGTGTCAATGACCTTTCACCCCTCATTTGTGCGGAGTCATTTTTAGGAGGTACCGGCGTCTTTTTCGCTGGGGTGGTTTTTCCCTTAGATTCCGGTCTTGGTGGCTGAAAGGTAAAAAAAGAAAAAATGTCCTTTTATTTCGAAACCAGAATTAAACCTTATCAGACCTGACTAAGGCCAAGAGCTAAAAATCGAGGGCATAGGTTCAGCCAGTTAGCGGTCTTTCCATCAGAGTATGCAGGCACATTTGGTTGATTGATTGATTGTTTGACGTTTTAAGTTTGACACCACAGTCACTCAAAGTTATTCTGTAAGGGGGGCATTATCAATGGTGTATTGGTTTGGGGGGAGGGGGGGGGGGCATTATCAATAGCATAACCTCTATAGAGTATATATGCACTTTTGATTGATTGATGTTTTATGTCGCACCTCAGTCGTAGCTATGGTGTAAGGGGGGCATTATCAATGGTGTAGGGGGGCATAACTTCTATAGAATATTTAGATCAGCATGAATAATGCCCTTCTTACACCATTGCTTCTAGTAACTGGTCACATTTATATGGCGGCCTTGCTCAGTTTAGTGGGACACAGAGCCAGGCTTCTTGATCTGGGATCAAAGTTCAACGCATTTGTTTTAAAGCCTAATATAAAGTGTTACCAAACAAACATAATGGTTACGTAACTTAAAGTGGCATGAGCTGCCAAAATGTTGATATTTTGACGTTGAAACAGAATGTTGAAATTATTGGCTATTTTTCTCAAGACGAATAATTCAGAAGCTTTTTAGTGCTTCTGGTCTCGAAAATGAACGATAAAGTAGTGTTTTGGACTAACTTTGGCTTAGAATGAATGAATGGTCTTCTCGGTTATTTAAATTTTATTTACTTTTCGAACACGTTTATGGGGCGTACAGGCCACATACTGTATGGATTTTCCTCATTCCAACGCCAATCATTTAGTTTTTCGATGGCCTTCAAAGCCTCTTACTGTCGTGACGATCAGAAATTATGAAATAAGTGTTAATTTTGGCAGCTCATGCCACTTTAACATGATGTGGAGACTTACCTCCTTAGCTCCCTTTGCAGGTTTAGCCTCTTTCGCTGACGGTCCTTTCTTCCCGGAGTCTTTATGTTCCTTTTTATCTCCGCCTCTCTGTCGCTTAGCGTCAGCTCCTGTAAAATATTTTTTTTAAAAATTGGAAAGTAGTTTTGCATTTTCTGTTGTCCTAAATAATATTTGATTGATTGATTGATTGATGTTTAAAGCCCCACCCACTTATAAGGAGGCGATGCCAGATTAGCTAAAGAGGAAATCAGGATGATTCTCCGCAAGAAACCCCGAACGTTAAGCCGCACCCATCAGCCCTTCCACATAGGGTGATCAAGTGACACCACTCAGAAATGTTGTCAATTTTTTGTTTTTTTGGCAGATTGGTATTCTAATTGAACTTCCTCTACTGCTTGATCTTGAAAAAGGGCAGAAATTCTTCTACCGATTTTGGGTGACGCCCAAAACGGGAAGCGAACCCAGGTCCCAGAGTATGGCACCTATCGTCAGCAATAAATGCCGGCTGTTTTATCCATTCAGCCTCCTCTGTCCCAGAGGTGCAATCCCAAAAAATAATGAGAATACTGAATTTGTTTAAATTGAGTGAGTTATAAACTAGAAACCCATCACAAAGCTCAAGTTTCAGGAAGGCCATCCTCTTGACCTTCGAGCCTTACTTGTCTCCCAGGTTATTTTACACCACCAAAGGGCAAACTAGCCTCAAAAAGGGGTGTGTCCTAAATAATCCCAAATCCAAGGCCTGATCTTGGTCTACGGATATTCGATTTGATTGATGTTTTACGCCGCACTGAAGATTATTTCACTTATATGGCGGTGTTGATAAGTTTAGTGGGGGAAGAAACCGGGCTCATTGCCCGGAGAAAACCCCCGACCTTCGACGTGTACCTGGCAACTCTTCCACATACAGCGACCGAGTAAAAAATCCACTCGCAAATTGTTCAACTTTTTTTTTATTTGGTCTGAGATTCGAACCTGCACCGCATCGATGGAAGGTCTGTGTGAGACTGAGAGATCACTCCGACAGCATAAGAAGAGAGAAATTAAAATCAGATGAATGCGAAAGAGAGAAGATAAGTGATTCGATTCTCCTTATAACGAGTTTTCACAGTACACCTATTTAGCAACCTGTACAATTAATGAAAAGGTAAGCGTTCCACATGAGTGAGCAGAAAGTATGGCCACGGGTTATTTGTCGGCTCGTGTCAATTTAACACTTTTCTGACGACAACGTTTAACTTTTTTTGCACACTTTTTGCCCAAACGAGTTAAATTTAGAGATGATTTAAAGACACTGGCATGCTGCCAACCACTGACGAAACTGACATTGACATTTTGAAATATACGACACATCAACATGACTTATAAATCAAAGACTAAATTATTCTCTCAACAACTCTGCTGTTATACTGAACGCTAAATAATGAGTTACAAAACACCTATAACATAAAATATGAGGCAATTAAGACAGGCAATAAATTGGCAAATGCTGAACCACTTTAATTCATTCAGTAAATTTTGTAAAAGGTGAAGTGACATAAAATATATCTAATTTTAATTTTAGGCATATAATAAATAATTTCTTTTCACAATAATTAAAATGGCTTTGGAAGAAAAAATACTTTGATAAGCTGAAGGTTTCAAAAGTTTTTAAAAGCTGATTGTTTGATTGATGTTTGACACCACAAGTTTAAGTGATAAAGGATTGATTGACTGATGTTTAAAGAAGCATATTATTTTTTCACATATATGGTTGCCAGGTTTACCGGGAAAGGAAACCGGGCATATCACCTAGGTTTTTTTTTTTTAAATTAGAAGATATAAATCTTAGACAAAGGACCAAAATCAATTTTCCACCAAAAATGTCAATTTAAAGTGGCATGAGCTGCCAGATATATGGAAAATTTTGTTGAAACAGAATAAGCTAATTTTTGGTAATTTTTATCAAAAAGCATAAAATAAAAGCTTTCTGCTGATATTAATCTTGTAGATGTACCGGTGGTCTATTTCTCTTCTAATGGTCGAATCCTTATGAGGAAAAAAACTGACAGAATCTTTAGAAGAAATACGGTATGTTAAGATAGTTTGAAAGCCACAAAACACCCAAAGTTTAACTCCTATGCCATATTTGTTCGTTATTTACACCACATGTCTTGGGTTTGCATGGCGTACTTCATACATCCCGGCTCTTTTAAATTTGTCCGTTATTTACACCACATGTCTTGGGTTTGCATGGCTTACTGATTTTACCAATTTTCTATATTTCAAAGGAAATCCTTTAAAATCTTATTTTTGGTCTTTCTCGGTATGCCCCTTTAACCACATATACAAATTTGTTATTGTGACGTTCATTAAAGTCGTGAATAGGTGCCTAATTTATTTTACATAATTACTCCGGTAATTAAGTGTTAATTTTGAAGCTGCATAATTATCCAATGTCAACAAGTAATTAAAATCATACATTTATTTTAATTATGACCGATTACGCTATTAATACAGACACAGAAATAATACTTATCTTTACCTGCAGTAATTTAAAAATAGCCCTAATTATCAATTCAAATTCAAAAGGTGCGTTGGCAATAATTGACCTTAATAAAAATGATTAAAGCATTACAGGCCATATCATTTCGTAGTCCGGGTTTCTGACTCCAAAATGACTTCACTATTTTTTTTTTTTACTGACGGGCGTATTTTGGCGCCTGTCAGTATTAAAAAAAAGTCATTTTGGAGTCAGAAACCCGGACTAATAATTTCGGTGTCCGTCAGAAACACTGAATCAGTTCTGTATATTGAAATGCTGAGAACCAGCCGGTACCGATGCTAGTTTTGTTATACATCATACCATATATGGTCTTTCATGATGGGTAAGAGTTTTCCGTTTTCGTAGTTTTAGAGCAACAGTGGCAACAGGTTACCAGAGCTGACCGTTACCGTAAAATCCTATGGTCTGCCATCGACACGCAGTAAGTTGTTTGTGAATATATTTTCAAGACCTATGCCGATGTCTCTATCAAGCGCAATTGAAAATATACAAGCCAAGTAGCTAGCAGGTCCCCCGCCGATGACCTCTGTGACCAAAAACATAGGTCGACATCCCCGAAAATCAAACTTGACCAAGGTCTCTCTAATGTGTCTCTATATATCAAAAATGAAAGATCTACATCTTGCGGTTCTTAAGCTATCGTGTTTACAAGCAAATTTCAGACTTTGACCTCAATGACCTCTGTGGCCTAAAAAAAAAGGTTGACATCCCCGAAAATCGAACTTGACCAAGGTCTCTCTTATGTGTCTCTATATATCAAAAATGAAAGATCTGCATCTTGCGGTTCTTAAGCTATCTTGTTCACAAGAAATCGGGACGGATAAGTAATAATAAGTACAGGGTATTGCACTATTAGCAAGAAAGATTGATTGATTGATGTCTTACGCCGCATTCAAGCTTGAAAGAAGGCACACAAGAAATCAAGGAAGTAATCAATAAACGAACTAAAAAGGAAAGCATGAAATAAATGCAACGAAACCTCCCCCCCCCCCCCCCCCAAAAAAAAAAAACAGTCATAAAAAGGGGTCATCAAATCATTCAATAAGCTAAAATCTAAAACTGACACCTAGAACAAAACAGCGAAGAAAAAATGTCAAAATCAACAGACAAAAAAAAATATCACAAACTTCAAAATCTATTCAGAGAATATAAACTAATGCTAAGAAAACAACTTTTGAAAACTTTTCAAAATTTGAGGCCAAAGTCCTCAGAGAAGTATTTTTTTTTTCAGAAGCAAACAAAACAGTCAAAGGGCAGCAACTCTTGAGAGACTCACCAGGAGATTTACGTCCCTTTTTACTTTTCGAAGATTCAGGACGCTTTGGTGGTTCAATAATTTCTTCCTCTTCTTTACAATCAATAATTTAAAAAATAAATAGCCTTGAAATCTTTGGAATTAAACTGTTTAAAACTAATAATTTCTTCCTCTTCTTTATGATAAATAATTTAAAAAACAAATAATTTTGAAAATTTAGAATTAAACTGTTTGAAAACATTTTTGTTTTGACACAGTTTCTAATTTCCTACTATGCACAAATAATTGAAAGTTACTGATTTTATTTTTCACTTGCTTTAAGTTTTACTTAAAAAAAAGTCTTTTGTTAATCAAATCTTGGAAAATGTTTATTTTCTGGTTCATTTCAAATAATTTTAAACCTTGTTTCTTTATTGATATATGTTCTTAATTTTTTTCCCAAATAATCCTCCCAAATTCTAGGTAAGGGGAGATAATCGGTATGTCAAAGAAAATTGTCTCCCTTGATTCAATTTTTCCTGTTTGCAGTCTAACAACCTTATATTATTTTTAACTTGTAGTAAGGGTTTTGAACACTAACAGAAAACTTCTGATGAATATAAAAGAACAAAATCCTTAGCCCCTGTTTGGTTAACTCAATAGTTATTTTTGTCCAGCTGTTGTGTGCTTAAAGGATTTATGAACAGGATTTAAAGCTGGTTTGTGTTTGTTTATGGACTAAATGTATATTTGAAAAACATCAGTTGAAATGAAACAACCTTCGCGTTAGTTCCCTGGTAGTCAAACCACGAACGGGGAGGAAATATGCATATTTTCCGTAACTACTCGCAAAAATGACGTCATACACGACCTTCAATGCGTATAAACTGCCACGAAGACGTTCTGAGACAGCAGAAATCGTTTATTACGTCATCGCTGTGAGGGTACGTACACAACGGAGGTCGTGTTTGACGTCATAAGTCTCTGAGATAATTAACTTTCATAAGCATTGTAGATCGGCAACTGTAGCTTGAATTTGGTATGTGCTGCGACCAATTTTAATTTTCTTTTTGGTCAGACTTTTAAAGTACATGTTATACAACACACTTAACGCAAATTAGAAAATATTTCCAAAGGTTGTTCATAAATCCTTTAACCTTTTGGGCGAGGCTCTCAGTGAATGTCAGTTTTTGGAGATGTGCCAGTCATTGGGTTAGCTTGTAGGATTGTCACCAAATGGTGGAAAGTTAGGTAGGAAACACACTGATCAAGTATTTAATTGGTTATTAAATGATTAGTTTATTGGATAGCATATTGATTAAATGGTTAGTTGATTAATTAATTTATTAATTGATTTAGGCTTGTTCTAAGGCAAATTGACCGATTGACAGATAGATTGACACATTGACTGATAGATTGACACTGCCAGTTACTTTCACTTTCAACCAAGGCAAATTGACTGAGTGATTGACAATGTCAGTTACTTTCACTTTCAACCAAGGCAAATTGACTGATTGATTGATTGATTATGCCTCTTACATTCATTTTCAACCAAGTTAAAATTGTTAACTGATTTTCGCCCCTTTATTTTACTTTCTGGTAACTTGATGATTGATTGATTGATGGGCCAACCGATTTGGGATGTTAATTTCCCTTTTAACCAATACAAATACACTGAATGACTGGAAGCTCTGTTGGCCGTTTAATCCATTGATTGATTGACAGATTGTTTGATTGATGGATTTGAGACGTTAATTCTCCTTTTAACCAATACAAATACACTGAATGACTGGAAGCTCTGTTGGTCATTTAATCCATTGATTGATTGATTGGCAGATTAATTGGCTGATGATTGATGGATTAACTGATTTGGGACATTAATTCCCCTTTTAACCAATACAAATACAGTGAATGATGAGGCTTGGTTGGTCGTTTAATCCATTGATTGACAGATTGATTGATTGATGGGTTAACTGACTTGAGACGATAATTTGCCGTTTAAACCAAAACAAATACACTGAATGACTGGAGGCTTGGTTGGTCATTTAATCCATTGATTGATTGATTGATTGACAGATTGATTAATTGACTGATGATTGATTGATTCATGAACTGATTTTGGTCGGTAATTTCCCTTTTAACAAATAAAAATACACTGAATGATTATAAGCTTGATTAGTTATTTCATCCATTGATTGACTGATGATTGATTGATTGATGAACTGATTTGAAATGTTAATTCTCCTTTTAACCAATACAAATGTACTGAATGACTGGAGACTCAGTTGGTCGTTTAGTCCACTGATTGATTGATTGATGATTGACAGATTGATTGATTGATTGATTGATGGGCTAACTGATTTGGGACGTTAATTCTCCTTTTAACCAATACAAATACACTGAATGACTGGAAGCTTGGTTGGCCATTTAATCCACTGATTGATTGACAGATTGATTGATTAATGGGTTAACTGATTTGGGTCGTTAATTTCCCTTTTAACCGATGATTGGAAGCTTGGTTGATCATTTAATCCATTGATTGATTGACAGATTGATGATTGACAGATATCTTACCTTCCAGTTCGTCACTTTCACTATCAACCATCCCTAACGCTGATTTAATAGAGACAGCTTGTCTGACCATACTGTCTATAGATTCCAATAGTAGTTGGTACCTGAACAAAAAAAGATAAGAAAAAATCAGTTGATTCACCCGGAAATAGACCCTTTTGGCTTAGAATGACGTTTTTATGACGTTGTTCGAATTGGATGGCATTGACGCCATTCCTCTGTTGCAGCCGCATTGACACGCCTCTTTTGCATTGCGTCATAGACGAAATGGACACGATTCCGACGTAATATTGATCCATAAACTCAATTTAGCATGATTTTTGCCATACATCAAGGCTTCTGCGCAAGCGTCAATCCTTAAGCCGAAAGGGTCTATTGGCTCTTTCTGTTTCAACGAAAATGTTTCTATATTTGGCAGCTAATTCCTCTTTAAGATTCTGAAAACAAATTTACAAATGGCCATCTGGAAACCTCATCTTTACATAAATGTCAGTCGAATAGCACACATTTTAACGTTCTACGTGTCGCTGGTTCCGGACATGTGCCTTTAACACGTTGACTGCCGACTACGAGATATCTCGCAATGGCAGGCGCACCGGATTCTGCTGGTACGAATTATCTCGTAACATAGATATCTTTTAGAATAACTATACTTCTTGGCGTAATGAATGTAATGGTTAAATCTCACTGCCAGATACGACATATCTGGTACGGGGTTTTCTCACAAAGCATCAAGGGAAACCACTCTGTGTGTTGCTAAAAATAGCACAGTAAACAGACATTGGCGTAACAAGCTTGAATGACAAATGGGAGAGCCCTAGCACTTTCGAGTCATCTCGTAGTCGGCAGTCAATGTGTTAAGAAATTCTGAAAACAGCCAGTATTTTCTAAAGTGCGTTTCTATTTGGCCGGGTGGAGGGTAGCTGGCAAACCCCACGATCGCCACCAACTTACCCCACTCTATGCCTGCTATCCTCAATAGGGCGTATCACGGAGAACGACAGATCCATGACCAACAGGTTTAACCGATGTAATAATGCTTGTTGACTGTCGGTTTCGTCTTCCTCCATTTCCAAAATTTTCTGCAAATAATATATTTACTAATTAATAACCTTGCCTAGTTGTTTCTTCCTTGTTTTTTTTTAATTGGACACCCAAGTGGCTCAAGAAAATGGGTGCCCCAAATCATACAGAGTTGAAAGATTATAAGAGGTAACCCATTGTTGCTGATGAATTGCCAAGTGTCTGAAACCAAATCCAGGGCAGACAATTAATGGGTGGGGTGGGTGGGTGGGGTTTTTTTTTTTTTGGGGGGGGGGGGGGGGGGGGGGGTCATCTCTGGGATGCAGGTCACAGAAATCTCTGATATTTTGATTGATTGATTTATGTTTTACACTGTACCCAATGTTTGTAAAGTAAACTAATCACCAGTGAGCGGTATTAAAAAAATATCTATTTTATACACTACATCCAAAGTAAACTGAGGGGAAATAAAAAAAAACCCAACCTGTTTGAGGTCCTGTATACTAAGGTTCCATTCCTGTCCTTCCTTTTCTTCCTCAGGGAAAATAGCCAGGTATAATTCCTTCAGTTCCTCAACCAGGCTAAAGCGAAAGTGAAACTGAAACAAGATAATCAATAAATGAAAATTGATTGATTGATGGATAGATTTGAGTTTATGCCATACTCAAGATTGAAATAATAAAAAATTGGAATGAAATACCTCGTTCTCTTATTATATGAAATCTTGCTTTTCAACTTCACATTCAAGAGAGTAGATTGATTGATGTTTAACGCCGCATTCAAAATTATTTCATTTATATGGCGTCAAAATCAATAACAAAAATTGGAATGAAATTCCCAGTTTTCTTTTTATATGAAATCTGGCTTTTCAACTTCACATTCAAGAGTGTAGATTGGATGATTGATTGGTGTTTTATGCCACACTCAAGATTATTTGGCAGTGTTGTCAAGCTTTGATATAAAAAAGTGCTCAGGTAAATTCAAGGCTTGCTTTTAATGTGAAAGCATAAATTCATAACAGCAACAAAAACAAAGTCAAGTGGGGCAAAGTGGGTCACTGCCCATCGAACCAAATCAGTTTTCTCATCCATTGGATGGCCCCCCCTGAAATTGACCTCACCACTAGCGCCAAGAATCAAAAGTTGAAACGTTCTAAAAGGCTAGACACACTCAACAAACTAGCACAGAGACGTTGTAATATTCATAACATCACAAAGCCAACACTCTAGGTTTGTCTAACCATTACGAACATTTAGCATAAACCTGTGGCGCTCGCAGAGATGACGATTCGGACCACCCGGCTTTGTGTACAAAAACCTTAACGTGGCCGAATGTTTATTTTAGTTTTATGAAGTCCTCTGATCGATTATTAAAAAAAAAATTACTTACGCCAGGGTTTAATCTGTTGAAGATTTCTTCCTCTGTAATGTAAGCGTCCACTGGGGAACACGGAGGCTCGGGGGAACGTATACTGTCTAATACGTCACCCAGCAATTTATCCACGATCTGATGGGCTTCTTTATGAGACAAGTCCTCCTGGTGGAGCATAAAAGAAACAGATCAAGGGAGGTAATTCATGTCAGCTTGTTCATTTTTAGGTCAAAAGTAAGATTATTTCAAAAACAGTATAGAACAGGATATAATATCAAGCTGTGTGTATAATGTTAAAAATCAATTACAAATTTTTTTTTTGTTCACTAAGATACAAGGAAAGGAGGGGGGTGGAGGGATTTACATCTAACTTTCTGAACAGTGATTAAAGCTGGACTAAATGTATATTTGACAAACATAAGTTAAAACGAAACAACCTTCGAGTTAGTTCCTTGCCAGTCAAAAAAGCAATGAAGAGGAAAAATGCATATTTTTCGTAACTACTCAGCAAAAGTCATCAAAAGTGACTTCAGACATTACCTTTGAATTTGTATACTGAACTGATGCGTTACTTTTGTAACCATCAGAGGAGGGTGGATGTAGCATTGAATTTTGTATGAGCTGTGTCCGAAAATTAAATTTTCTTTTTTGGTCAGACTTCTACAACACACTTAACGCAAATTGGAAAAAAATGCCCAAGCGACTTGTACATTCATTTATATCTCGTATAAGAGTCGTACAGAAAAGACAAACAATATCAAGGACCCGGTGACAAGTTGTGTCTTTACAACAACGTATTCATTCATTGAGATATGAATGAGGTGTCAGCAAACGTAACGTTAAAAAGCTGCAGCTGCATTCTGCCACCTTCCGTGACCTGGACAACATGTTGTATTGTACATGCATTTTCTGGATGGTCGATCCAAGAAAAATGAACCACCACCCTCACCTCAATTTAATTTTTCTTACCTTTAATTCTTCTCTTTGAGGTTTATATTTATCTTCTTGTAAGGAGATTCCTCGAAGGGAGACAATCAAGGAGGCTCCACCACAAACAACTGGTCTCGTCTCAAACTTCCACCGCTCCGTAAAAACACCCGCGTTTGGAGATTTAAAAACAAAAGGAAATTTCATCGTGTCGCCTGGCAGAATTACACCTTGTATTTGAAAAAATAAAATTACACGTTACAAAATAGCGATATGTGCTGGCTAAAATGTTTTTCTTTGATTTGATAGTGATTACATAAAGACCAAGAATCGAAAGCCTTCTAGTTTATAGATTGATTGATGTTTTACATCCCACACTCAAGATTATTTCACTTGTATGGCAGCGTTGCCAGGTTTAGTGGTGGAGGGAACCGGGCTCTTGGCTCGGAAGAAACCCATGAAATTCACTGCTTACCTGGCAACTCTTCCACAAACAGGATCGAGTGAAAAAATCCACTCAGAAATTTGTACACATTTATTTGGCCTGAGGGCCTGTCACTCTAAGCGACTGAGTTCTTGCACAGTGAAAATTACAATAGCACCTGGGGCCTGTCTTATAAAGCTGGTGTAAATTTGCACATAGGCCTGCAACATGGACGGGTTGCGTCCAGGGCGCAAGTTACTATAGTTTTAACACTGATTTACGTCTGATGTAGCTTATGCCAGCTTCGTGAGACAGGGCCCTGGGAATTTTCCCAGGATTTCACGATATCCAGTGACAGATCACATGTTTGGATGACGTTGTCAGTTCCATTGACGTTTTTTTTCAGGACAGATCGTCACATTCGACCAATAAAGACTCCCCACATACGCAACAACACCGCCGATGACAGGAAATTTGTTAAATACAATTCTCACGATACCCCCGCTCCCTATTGTTAAGAATACTTACCATCGCTAGTGTTAAAATAGAACCTCTGAACTTTAGCATGGACAAGGTCAAATGGGTTGTCCTTGGGCAATTGCTGAAAAAAAATTGAAAAAGAAAAAAGCAATGTAGCTTGATTGATTGATACAAACAAACCCGAGACCAATCGATGGAAGGCTTGTGTTGGATGGTTATCGCTGAATCATTGAGAAATTTTCCGAAGCACAGGATTTTATATATATGTATATGCAGATAAGCCATGATATCTTCTCAAAGTTCAAACGTTAAAAAAATATATAAAATATAGTGGATAAATTTATCACATTGAACTGGTGTTTTTTTTTTGTAAGCTTCATGCTGGTTAATATATATTATAAATTCGTAACATAAGGAGCTTAACTGTGAACTAAGTTTTAGGGACTCATTTTTCAATGATTCATGTTTTACGCGGCACTCAAGATTATTTCACTTATATGGCGGCGTTGCCAGGATTAGTGGGAGACGAAACCAGAGGAAACCCCCGACCTTCGTTGAGTACCTGGAAACTCTTTCACATACGGCGACAGAGTGAAAAATCCATTAAGAAATTCTCATTTAACAAATTTTGATTTGGTCTGAGTGTGCTTCGAACCCGCACCACATCGATGGAAGGTCTGTATGGGACTGAGGGACGATCACTCTAACCCACTGGACCACCGAGGAACCGGATTATTCAATGATCCGAAATATTAACCGACCGGTAACAAGATGGTAGCTTTCACTGATGAGTACATGTAACATTTTAACGACACGAGTTTTAATAAGAAAATTGTTTAAATAATAAGTGCTTCTAAATCAGAACCAAAATTTGTAAAATATTTTCCAAAGTCTTCACCTTCCAATTATAATAAATTGACGTAGTTCCGTTGTTGGTAATTTCCAAAAAAGAGGTAACACGGCTTCCAGCGTAATTTTCAAACGTCACCCTGGCTTCAATCCCCGGTTCATTTTGGAGACTCGTCGCATCACCCGTCCATGGGGCATGCTGTCCGGCAAAAAGTAGGGAGGGGCCAAAAATTGGCGAAGGTCGAACATCGGGGTAATCACCCAACGGGTCCCTGTAAAATATAAAAAAAATACATGACTATTCATTGATGCTGGTTCCAAAATTGAATAGGGATTTTATTCGGCAATTTTTATTCCAAACTCCATGATAAGGTTACATGGTTAAAAATAAAAGGAGGGAGTGTGCATTTTTTTTTCTCTCACAAAAGTCCGTATCATTTCTAACTCTCTCAAAATGGGACAGAAAAGTTGTAAACTATTAAAGGATAACAGGAACTTGGTTTATTAGGTGATGACCTTTCCTCTCGAAAACGTCAGCGGACCCTGGCCGAGCCTACGCCAGAAATTAAAGAATTGAACAGGAACATGACTGGCTATGACGATAGTGTAAATCTAACGGTTAACGCTGCTAAAAAGCTTGCCTGCAGACTAATTCAAATATAGGGCTTAATTTTTAAAAAAGCACACGTTTAAGTGTATGGGCCAAAAAAATCTTAAACATTGATTGATTGATTGATTAACAAATATGAGATCAATTTTTCTTTAGCCCTACTCTGTTTCCTCTTGGTGATCATCTTGTTGGTCCCCCTCCACTGGAACCTCATGTTCAGTGACGATATCTGTGAACCCCACATTGTGAGCCCTCTCTTCAACTTCCCATGGTCTGGAAGAACCAACTACAGCCAAACTACTGAATTCCTACAAAACAAAAAAGAAAATATTTTTAGGTTAAAACAGGACAAATCTAGACTTGCAAAGGGTGAAACCAGAATAGACACTTACGGCTTAAGGACTGACGCTTGCGCAGTAGCCTGTGTATGGCAAAATGACGTTACATTGAGTTTTTGGATCAATCTGATGTCAGAATCGTACTCATTTTGTCTATGACGCAATGCCCTATGTGGGATGGTTGCCAGGTTTCAACGGAAGGCATAGAGCTCGGTTTCCTCCCACAATAAAACTGGCACCGCCGCCATATAAGTGAAATAATCTTGAGTGCGGCGTAAAACACCAAACAATCAATCAAAAGACGCAATGTGATAGAGGCATGTCACACCGACTGCATCAGAGAAATGACGTCAATGCCATACAATTCAAACAGCCTCATAAAGACGTCATTCTAAGCCGTAAGGTTGTTTTGACTGATTTATATTTAACACTGTACTCAAGATTATTTCACATATATGGTGGTGGTGCAAGGCTTAGTGGCAAAGAAACTAGGCTCTTTGCAGCGAGGAAACCCCCAGCCTTTGGCGAGTAATTGGCAACTCTTCCGCATACAGAAATCAGAAACAGAATTCAAATGATATCAATGTTCGATCGCCTTTCAGCAAAAATATGGTAATGCAATTCTCGTAATATTCTTATGAATCCTAAAGATTGAAACCTATGTAATTAAGCTTAGAGTGGCATGCAATGCCAAAATTACGACTTTCTTCATGAATTCAGATTGGCACGAGAAGTTTAGGGTTTGAAGTACCTTGGAAAACTGAAGGATCAATGTTGGAAAAATATCAGAAAAGACAGTGATCCGTACGGAGCCAGGGTATGTGCAAGGATAAGTGCGAATAACAAACATAATTCAATTAGCCAGGATCCATGAGTACATTTTGGGGGTTTCTGTTACTTATAAAAACTACCTTAACGTATATAGCCCTCAGTTTGTGTACTTTTTGATACAAATGAAGCTAATTCTGTTTCAACTAAATTTTCATATTTTTGGCAGCTCATGACATTTTAAGAATTTTTGATTGATTGATGTTTTACCCTGCACTCAAGATTATTTCACTTATATGGTGGCGTTGTCAGGTTTAGTGAGGGAGGAAACCGGCTCATTGCCCGGAGGAAACCCCCAACCTCCGGCAAGTACCTCTTCCACATATACGGCGACATAGTGAAAAATCCACTCAGAAATGTTTCAATTTATATTTGGTGAGAGTGTAATTACAGTTTGCTAACTTACAGGTTTGTGTGGATCCAACTCATCCATGTATTTCTGAAGTTGTTTTTTTCTCGTTTCCAAATATGGTGATTTGTGCCATGGATAGTGAACAGCGGTTGGCTGAGCTCCTGACCAATAGCCTGCATTGTAACAAAAAATATTAACCAATTGACAGAAATGTTATAAATAATGGCTGGTTAAGATTTCTGACCAATAACCTGCATTGTAACAAAATTACTAACCAATGAATAGCAATCTTTCATGAAAAATGAGGTTGGCTGAGCTCCTGACAAATAATCTGGATTGTAACAAAAATATTGACCAATGAACAGTAATGTTACAATATTAAAAGCAAGGATAGTGAACAGCGGTTGGCTGAGCTCCTGACCAATAACCTGCATTGTAACAAAAATATTGACCAATGAACAGTAATGTAACAATAAGGATGGATTGTGGAAAGGAGTTGGTTTAACTTTCTGTCAAATAACCTGAATTGTAACAAAAGTCTACCATTCAATAAAATAGCAACTGAACAGAACAATAATTTGAGAAAAAAATTCAGCTTGGCAAAAACATTCAGAAAGATTAAATGATTAATGTTGTAGGCAGTACTCAAGATTATTTGCCTTATATGGCAGCTTCAGCAGGTTTAGGGGGGAGGAAATTAGGCTTTTAGCCCGGAGGAGAACCCCAGCCTTCTTTGAGAACTTGGCAACTTATTCACATAGGACGGTCAAGTAATTTGGGAGGAAAAGACTGAAACAATCTATTCACGCTTGCCATGCCCCCTCCCCCCCCCCCCCCCTCCACCACCACCTCCCCTAAGTGAAAAACAAAGAATACTATTTCTATTCCTGGAAAATTTATAGTTGGTATATTTGAAATAGTTTTGCTCGTAAATAAGGTTATTTTTTGTATGTTATAATTATCGATAACTGACCTTTCTCGGATTTGATAGCCTCGGCCAAACCAACGTGTTCTATGGGAGGCGGGAAACCCTGTTCAGATTTAGATAGGGTCACACTGCAAGAAAATATATGATTGATTGATTGACGTTTTACATAATATAGCTCAACAGTTTTGACTGATTGATTGATGTTTTACATAATATCGCTCAACAGTTTTGATTGATGTTTTACGTACTATAGCTCAACAGTTTTGATTGATTGATTGATATTTTACGTAATACAGTTCAACAGTTTTGATTGATTGATTGATTGATATTTTACGTAATATAGCTCAACAGTTTTGATTGATTGATTGATGTTTTACATAATGTAGCTCAACAGTTTTGATTGATTGATTGATTGATATTTTACGTAATACAGTTCAACAGTTTTGATTGATTGATTGATATTTTACGTAATATAGCTCAACAGTTTTGATTGATTGATTGATGTTTTACATAATATAGCTCAACAATTTTGATTGATTAATTGGTTGATCATGATGTGTTACGTCACATTCAAGATTGTTAAACATATATTGGGGCTTTGCCAGGTTAGTGGGGGAGGAAACCAGGCTCTTTGCCTGGAGGAAACCCCTGACCTTTGGTGAGCACATGGCAACTCTTCTACATGCGGCGATCGTGTATAAAATCCACTCAGAAATTTGTCAATTTTTATTTGGTCTGAATGGGATTAGATCCTGCAACAAAACCTAACATAACGGATTTTAAAAAAATTCCATCATCGCCCTCATGTCCAAATGTCCACCCTCTGTGTCTCAATGTTTTTTCGTCTAAGCGAGTCGAAATTAAAGAATGTTGCCTTGAAAATAGGTGCACTTATTAATTTTCCATTCTCCAAGGCCTGCTTCCGGGCATGGAAGACCAATCTTATAAGCCTTTTAGCAAATCTTTCAACTATCGTCCATAGTAATTTTAATGCAAAATTTAGCAAATCTATAAACTATGGCCTGGTTCGACCTCTGAGCCAATGGCCAGTCGTACCTTATAAGAAGAACAAGAGTTTAAAAGATTGATTAGTCAGCACTAAACTCCCTTGTCTGTCCTCTACCTAGAAACCAAATAACATATTTTCCATTTCTTTCCCCATTATCATATTTTGTTCAATTTCAGTTTACCTGACTTCTTGCCATAGCTGAAGATCCGTACAATTTTGTCAGTAAATAACAAAGTATTTCAGAAAAAATTGTACTGACTAAGGCCAAACTCCTGTCTGTCTTTAACCTAATGAAATATCATGGGTTTTGGTTTATTACAACAGCCTATAACTCCATATAAAGGTCTAAATGATATACCTCTTTTTAACACAACTAGAAACTTGTGTCCATAATTATTTTAGACAAGAATATTTTCCCTGTTCCGTGTGTTTTAGTGTTTATATATATATATAATTATGGTCCACAGAACGTAATTTTAATCCTAAAGATCAATTTGTGAGCCATCGTTTTTTTAAAGACTAAAATGAGGAATGATGAATCTACATACTGTAATCCAGTTAATTCATCTCCGATTGTGTCTCGTTGCTTCCAAAATTCACTCCCAACTCGATCTGAAGAACAAAGAAAAAAAAATATCAGAAAAATATATAAATAAACATAAAAAAATTCTATTGACCTAGCATGTGTTGAAGTAGTACTCTAGAAAAGATTGTTTCAACAGACTGACGGACAGACATACGAACACCTCTCCCAAACGTCCTTGTGCTTGAGAGTATGTGGGAGGTATAAAATAGGTTGACGTTAAAATAGGTTGACCTTTGACCCTTGATACTTACATCCCTTCCCATAATCCACCAGTGGTATCGTACGGTCAATCAGATATCGGTCCTCTTGTGTTTCATGATATGAGTCGGCTTGGTTCATTATAAGGGACTGTGGCGATTTTTGCAGCAGCTCTAAAAATAAAAACATAAACTTGATAGAGTAATTTAAAAAAAAAATTAAAATTAAAACAAAACATTTAATTGTTTATTTTTACAAAGACATAAAAATGAAAACAAACCATAAAATTGGGTAATTTTTTACAAAATCACCAAAAAGTGAAATTTAAAAAAAAAGAAATTGTTATATTTTAGTCATTTCACTTTTACGCAAAGCATTTTTTGGGGCATATCAGAAAAACTTCAGTCGAGGAAAAAGATTCATTGATTGATGACGTTTTCGGCTGTACTCCAGATTATTTCATTTATATGGCGAGTTGACGGGTTTTAAGGGGGAGGTGGAAACCAGACAGAGGGAACCCCTGACCTTTGACCTGCACCTGACAACCATAACACACATTGGAGTGAAAAGTCACTTATATGACGGCTTTGCCAACTTTATTGGGGGATGAAACCAGGACTTTTCTTTAAAGAAAACCCCCGGCCTTCTGCGAGTACATCTTCCACATATGGCAACAGCAGTGGATTGATTGATGGATATTTTACGCCGCACTCAAGATCATTTCACTTATATGGTGGCGTTGCCAGGTTTAGAGGGGGAGGAAACAGGGCTCATTGCCCGGAGGAAACCCTCGACCTTTGGTGAGTACAGCAACAACAGTGGAAGGCATTGCGCAAAGGCTGTTCCTATTCATGATGAAAAAGTAAAAATATTCCCCATGGCTGGAGATTTACAAAATGTGAATTAAAAATCATCAACTTACTAGAAATATATCCTTGTTGCTTCTTCCTTTCCCGCATTTTTACTTGCCAGTGCCGAAGAGCGTTATTTTCATCCGGCCTGAGTATACGATCTTTTGCCGACCTAGATTTCCGTTCGTACTTCACTGACGGTGCCCGGGGCTGGATATCATCTTTTTGAGGAATTGGTAGATCTAAGAGGTCGCCCCTTGACAGGGCTTCCGAACGGAAATCTTCGTAAGGGCCTAGGATACTATATGGCAAAACCGTTCCATCTAAGTCATACCTTGGGCCAGCAATACCTAAAAAAGATTGATTTTTAAATATAAATAAAGGGACATAACTCACAGTCAAAGGGAGATAATAGGATATTATTATCTTCATTATAACTTCAGCATAATAGGATTGAATACTGTGTATTTGTAAAGGCTTTACTGAAAAAAATACTGTGATGTGTGATTTTATTGTTATAGACTTAATAATTAATAATACTTGAACAAAAAGAATAAAAATAAAAATTTGTTTAACCAAGGGGCGACAACTCAAGATAAATAGAGGAACTGGATATTATTGAAGTGAACACTTTAGATTAGTCATAAAAATAAAGTTAGATAAGTTACTCTTCATTTTGGCAAAACAGATTTAAACACTCTTTGTTTGAAGCTTTTTTTTAGATATTAAATTGGTTGATGTTTTCAGCCACATCCCAGATTATTTCCCTTATATGGCGGCATTGCCAGGGCTAGAGGAGGAACAAACTGGACTCTTTGCCAAAAGGAAACCCAAAGCCAAAGACAAGAGATGAATTATTTTCAATGAAATAAAAAATGGATTTTAAACATTTTAAAACAAATCTCAAAATTTTGTGGTAAAAATATCATTTTAAAAACATTTTTTTGTTGAAAACAAAATTCAAACCAAGTAAAAAGGTTACTAAAAAAATCCAAACTTTAAGTTATTATGTTTGAAAGCAATTTTGTTTGAATTTTATTGGCCAAGCAGCAACCGCAAAGTTAGTGGAAGCAATACAAAGCACATTTTATATTGTAAACAAAGCACACATTTTCATCCAGGATCTGAAAATAGGGTGTCCAAAAATAGCTATTTTTGCACATTCTCCACAAAATTGGGTGTCCATTATGACTTTCTTTTGTATGTTGACTATGTTAAATCTCTGGATTATTGGGTGTCCAAATGAGATGAATTTTGACCACAGGGTGTCCAAAAGACACGTGGACACCCCTCTGGATGAACCCTCTTTGTAACATTTCAAAATGGCATGAGCTGTCAAAATTCAGACTTTTTTTCATAAATTCTGATTGTCAAGAGAAGTTAAACGTTTTAAGTGCTTTGTAAAACTAAAATATTGACCATGAAATAAAAACTATTGGTTAAGCCCGTGAGCTGTATGAACTAATTGATTGATTGATGTTTTTTGACACATTCAAGATTATTTCACTTATATGGCAGCTTTGCCAAGTTTAGTGAAGGGGGAGGTCTTTACCCGGAGGAAACCCCTGATCTTCAGCGAGTACCTGGGGCAGACAGACTGCATGTATATCGCTTTGCCGACTAAGCAACTTGAGGCTCCCTTAAAACCGGATTGATTGGGGCTTAATGCCATATTCAACAGCTAAGGTTATAACTTATATGGCGACAGAAGTACAAACCGGTATCACCCTCCCGACCCACCCACATCTAAATTTGGACAAGAGGCTCCACAGAACATAAAACGTCAGGGAGGCTAATGTATTTGGCATACTTAATGGGCAAAATTCTATTAATCATGTTGTAGGAGTACATTTTTGAGTTGATTCTCATATTAATTTTCAGGATTAATTTCTAAGTTTGGTATTAGCGGAAAGGTCTTATTTTGTACTTCTTGATTCCAACAACGTACAATTAGCTAATACTTTCAACAGAATTTTCCTGATGTTTGGCAGCTCATGCCACTTTAGACAAATTTTATCCTTGTCAGCCAATCCCTATGTTTGGCAGCCCATGCCAATTTAATCCTTTTCAGCAATAAATGTAAAATACTTTAGTCTCTTAAAATGAAATGCTATAACTTTTAGTTGTTAGTAAATTTTAGCAGGATATATATATTTTCGCAAAGCCATTTTTCTGATCACCTCAGGCAAACCTACTTTCTTTTTGGGACAAATCTAATTTTCCAACACCTAAAATCGTGAAGTCAGGAACAAATGTTAAAGATTGATTTATGTTTTACGTCACTTCGACGGTGATGTTGCCAGGTTTAGTGGCGAAGCTGGAGCTGGCAACCCTTCCAAATAAGGTCATAAGTGAACAACCAACACAGATTTTTCACGAAAATCGTTGGAGTTCATACCTGGGAGCTGTTTCACAAAACAATTACGGCTGGCATTAAGTCCAATGCAAGGCCTAACTGTCATGGCAACATATACCTTCAACATTACGTTACAACCCGGTGCAAAGTTACGACGGGTGTAAGTGTGTTGAGAAACAGCCCCCAAAGCTACATCGATGGAAGGCTTGTGTCTGACTGAGAGATAAACGCTCTGCCAACTGAGCCATCAAGGTCCATAAAATAAAACGAACTAATGTGCGACAAAACTACGCTTACAAGTGCTACAATAGGGAGCGCAAGTCTCAAAAGAATTATTACGGGATTTTGTGATATCCGGTGACAGATGACGCAATAAAGAACGTTTTTGATGATGTTGCAATTCCATTTGACATATTTTGCTCCATAACGTCAGATTAAATGTCATGTTGGAACGAAAAACGCTCAGTCACATGCACAATGCGATGCCAGTGACAGGAAATATGTGGAATTCACATGTGACTTGCGCTCCCTATAATAGAAAATTCAGACATTTGTAAAAAACTAGGAGAAGCAAATGAGAAACCCTAAAATATAAGCCTAAAAATCCATCTACAAATTGTTGAAATCACATGACTTATACCTGAGTAATCCATTGGTCGAAGAGGAGCTGTGGGTGGGGCTGGTTTAAAAACTGTTACCCTGGAAACAAAAGATTAACAGCTGTTAGTAAGGCTATAAATAAATTTGATCAACTTGGACTTAAAACTCAAATATAAAGTAAGTGCAGTATAATTTTGGTATCAGTCAGAAACATTGAATCGGTTCCGTATATTGAAATGCTGGGAACCAACCGGTATCGATGCTAGTTTTGTTATACATCATACCATATACTGGCTTTAATGATGGATAACAGTTCTCCATTTCCATAGTTTAAGAGCAACAGAAACAACAGGCTACCTGAACCGATCGTTACCGTGAAATCCTACGACCTGAAGTGCCTTGCTTGAAGATCAACAACATTAAACAGGGGTCTGTTTCTCAAAACACTCAAGGCCTGCATCAGTCCAATGCAAGGCCTAACTGCCATGGCAACATATACCTTCAACATTATGCTACGACCAGGCAAGTTACGGCGGGCGTAAGTGTGTTGAGAAACAGGGGCCGGTTGTTCGAAAGTGTATTAGGCTTAATACTGGTATAACTTTGCGACGTCACAATTGAATTTCTTTGTTACGCGACGTCATTTAGACTGGTATTAAGCCTAATACCCTTTTGAACAACCCAGCCCAGCCCCTACATGTAGTTGTCAAATTCCCTGTGCCTGATTTGCTCATTCCATAGAGGACTGGCCTACATATCTCATATATGAAGGTGGGTACTTCACACACAGTTTATCAGATAGATAAACATTAGTTATGCTTTCACAACTCACTACAACATAGGGTTAACCCATGTATAACCTCTGTTTACATCCACCCGAAACCGTTCGTCAGACAGTAAACAATGTAACCCTAATTACTCGTTAATTGTACAGTTCTGGCTGAAAATCAATCTACGACCTTTCAACCAAAGTTAAATCGG
Source organism: Lepidochitona cinerea (assembly GCA_963971465.1). NCBI lineage: Eukaryota > Metazoa > Mollusca > Polyplacophora > Chitonida > Tonicellidae > Lepidochitona > Lepidochitona cinerea. Next base: position 8,527,006 of record OZ020559.1, read on the forward strand.
TCTTATTTTTCAAATCAGTAGAAACATTATAAGGAATGTAAACAATAATGTACAAAGTCCCTTTAAAGCCTGCATATCTGACCCCCATTTATTCACTTGGACACAATGATGTAGGTTCAACGAGATGCAAACGAAAAGTACAAAATTTAGACTGAAATAAATGCACTAACTGGAAAATTAGCCTAATAGGGAGCGCAAGTCTCGTAAAAATTAATACGAGATTTTGTGATATCCGATGATGCTTTAAAGAACGTTTTTGGTGACGTTGCAATTCCATTTGACGTATTTTCCTCCAAAATTTCAGATGTTAACGTCACGTTAGAACAAAAACCGCTCAGTCACATGCCCAGTGCAGTGCCGGTGACAGGAAATGTGTGGAATTACTACGAGACTTGCGCCCCCTATAGATAAACAGAATTTATGAAAAATAAAGTGGCATTTTAAGCACACTTGAGTAAAGTATTTGGTATATAAAAAAATTTAAATCGGTAGAAACAAAATTCTTAATAGCAAACTTTTTAGTTTTCGGTTGATCCAATTCTTCGGCTGGTCGCATCTTCCGTACAGTCAGTTTCAACGGCGGCATCTTTTTATCTTCTATAGGAGGTTTGGGCTCACGGAGCTGTAAGAAAAATTTACAAAAGTTACATTTTTAACAAGCATCTATTTGAAATTGATTAAAGGTTTCACACAGTGGCATTATTCCATACTCAAGGTTTTCACTGGTCCCGTTCGGTAAGGGACAAAACGTTTATTTTACAGCCTGGAGGCCGTTTCACGAAGCCGTCGCAAAGTGCGATCAATTGGAGTTGCCATGACGTCGTATCTCTTCAATATGGTATCCATTGGAAACTAGGCTTCATTTGCGATGCGACTGCTTTGTGAAACGAGCCCCCTGACTTATGTTGGAATCTAGAGATCCATTATATAAATTCATTTTATATGTATTTTTTTTATAATTTTTAACATATTGACAGAGGAAAAAACTTCCTGGACTAAAATTTTTTGAGAAACAGATGTGCTATTATATACCCATGTATTTCTGAACACTATATGCACAGAAACAGCTTCTTCATCAAAATAACCATGGAGACAAGTATCTAATTGTGTTAAAAAGAGGGTTAGGTCATTGTAACTTATATATATGGATACTATGAATGTATGCAACAAAATAACACAGTGAAATACGCAGAAAATCAATTCCTTAGTTCTTATATACAGTACCAAACAAACCTGCATTAAGTTTAACTGTTTTCTTTTGCAATATCATGTGACCCAATGATCAAAGGGTGATGAAGTTTAGGGTGAAATACTGTACCAAACAAACCTGCATTAAGTTCTCTTCTTAAATACCATGTGACCCACTGGTCAAAGGGTGATGAAGTTTAGGGTGAAATACTGTACCAAACAAACCTGCATTAAGTTTTCTTCTTTGATAGCCAGCTCAGCAATATCATCTCCCATAATAACATCTTTAGAAAGAAGACCGTTTTCATCTCCAAGTGCTTCATTGGACTGATTTGGTGTAGCGGATTTCTCTGGGGTGCCAGCACCCTTTTTACCAGGTTTGGATTTATCTGTGAAGTTAATCATTAATTATAGATCTATATTAAAAATTGAAACAAATTGAATTTATAAATTAAACAGATTCTCTAATGCTCTATTTCAGTAAGCTGCGAGGGTCTCGGTGGCTCAGTCGGTAAAAGAGTGATAGTCACTCAGTCCAACAAATGCCTTGCATCCAAATAAAAATTTACAAGTATCTGAGTGGATTTTTCACTCGATGTTGTAATTGTATGTGGAAGTTTTGCCAGTTACTCATCGAAGATCAGGGTTTTCCTCCTAGCTAACAGCCTGGTTTGACCACGACTTAATCTGGCAATACATCCATATTAAAAGTGAAGTAATCTTGAGTGTGAAGTAAAACATAAATCAATATAATCGATAAGCCGCAATACCAGTCAATAACCAGCAGCTTAAAGGATTTATAAACAGGATTTAAAGCTGGTTTGTGTTTGTTTATGGAATAAATTATGTATGTTTGAAAAAGATAAGTTTAAAAGAAACAACCTTCACGTTAGTTTCCTGGTAGTCAAAAAAAGAACGGGGAGGAAATATGCATATTTTCCGTATTTTTCGCAACTACTCGGAAAAATGACGTCATACATGACCTTCGATGTGTACAAACTGCCACGAAGACGTATTGAGACAGCAGAAATCATTTATTACGTTATTGTTGTGAGAGTACGTACACAACAGAGGTCAACTTTAATCAACTTTACTTTAGACTGTTATTGTTAAGTAAGCATTGTAAATCAACAAATGTAGCTTGAATTTTGTATCTGCTGCAACCGAAATTCAACTTTCTTTTTGGTCAGACTTTTAAAGTACATGGGACAGGATATAGAATACGTCCGTCACTTTGAAAACTTCTTCTGTCAATAAGAAATGGTCGGTGATCGTAAATATTTTATGATAGCCAGGGGGGCAAGCCCCCCTAGAACCCCCTAAGTTTTTCTTTTTCTTAAATGAATTTTTAATAACGAAGAAATTAAAAAGGACAGGATATAGAATACGTACGTTGAAGTTGAACACTGGCGGAGAGACTCGTATTTAGGCAAGCTCGTACATTGTCCTGTCTCATACATTAAACGAAGCAAAGATGGCGAGACGAGTGTTTGGAATTGCTTGAGTGTAGAGTGAAATCGGCGAATTTAGTAAATGTAGGCGAATTTTGTGCAAGTAAAGACGGATTTTCCGATTAGGGAGTTCCTTAAGGTATTGCACAGAATATTTGAAAGGAAACTATGTGTTTTACTGTAAGTTCCAGGTGACGGACGTATTCTATATTCGCACCAGTACATGTTCTACAATACACTTAACGCAAATTAGAAAATATTTCCAAAATTTGTTCATAAAACTTAAAATGAAAAAAGATGACAAGTGCGACACATAGGGCCTATTTAGCAAAATCAAAACTTTTTAAATTTAAATGTATATATTCCTTCCAGAATAGAAATTGAGATACCTGAAGATTTAGGCCTTGCCTGCTTCGAGGAGCGAAGGTTTACCTTGCTACTCATGCCGGAAATTTAAATTAAGACCGTGAAAAGATACTCTGCTATGAAAAGTCGGACGCTGTGAAAATTTTGTTTCACTTTCCGGCCATTTTGCACCATGACAACTGGAGACTTCCGGTTTTCTTCAGAGACGGGTACATTTTAATTTACAGTTCGTTGAAAGAAAACGCCCAAAATCAGAGTTATAAGATATGCTTTTATTAGCTTCAATTTATAAAATGTATAATACTATGAGCATGCTGCCTTTTTAATCTAATTAATAAAGTATTTTGGTTTTAGCAGCTTTGTAAAATGTACGAGCTGACCTATTTTAAAATATTTTGTGACCCACGTGAGTACACAACTTCACACGGGAATGAAACCGAAAGCAGACGACAACCAAACGTGGAAATGGAGAAACTCCGTTCTTGTTGTGGCGACGGGTCTCTAATTGATTTAACCAAGGTCAAAACAATAGTTCATTGAAGCAACTGTGTGATTCTGTACAACCTATCAAAATCGTTTACGCTTTGTTCTGTCTAGTCTAGTGATAGACTGTAGAGTGTACATGTATAGCCGCACTGGTGTGTCTCTATCCTGGTTTACTTACTTTGCCGGTCAGGTAGATATAGAGTGTAGTGTTACTGTTACTGTTACTGTTAGTAGTGTTACTGTAGTGTTAGACAGTTATGAGTTAACTTAGTTTCAGTTTCGACTTCCTACAGTAGTTCCATTCCTGATAGTCTATTCTGTCTCTTTTGTCCTACCCACATTGATTGCTTGATGTTTTGCGCCGCATTCAAGATTATTTCACTTATACAGCGAAGTTTAGACTTGTATTAAGCCTAGTAATACACTTTTGAACAACTCAGCCCAGGGCCCTGTTTCACAAAGCGGCGTAGCGTAAGTTTTCAAGTAACGGCCATATCAACCCATACTGTAGAGATACGTTAGTATGAAAGTTACGCAAAAAATACATTTACGCCGCTTTGTAAAACAGGACCCTGAACTTGGCTGTGGCCAGAAGTCTATGAGTATGAATGGGGAAGTGTGAAACGTCCCATTAGTAGGCCTACATTACACCATATTCAGGGTATTGACCCAGAGATCACCAAACACCATAAACGGCGCCCTCTCTTGGTTAGTCAGAAACCGTGGCTTTTCTTCTCTTCCTCAAATGAACTTATTACGGGGTGCATAAGAAAAAAAATGGCGAAAGTTTTAGTTGTGGCAACAGTACTTGATGGAGCAAAAGTTAAAGTAGGCAGGTCGGGTCAATTTTAATCATACATAGTTTGTTTCTAAAACCTATACCAAACTATTCTTCACAAAGTTATAAGTAATTTGAATTCCGTTTGACGTGTATAATCCTATTTACTTATAAAAAAGATATTTAATAAATCAGCGGAGACAACTTTTGTCTCTAAATATGGGCTTTTTCCAAGCATTTTTATGAATGGTAGTTATTTTTCTGAAAATGAGCAAACAGGGTCCAGTGAAAGGGCCCTGAAAAAATATACAGACTCCACTTTTTGTTTTATTTTTAACTTCTGAGACTCACATTTGCTTTTTAACTTTTATGATCAAATACCTTGTACCAACATTTGATGACGTCACCGACCTGCCTAGTTAAAGTTTCCGAAGAACTTCATATCTAGTTGAAAAGGAGACAAGAAGCCTTATTTAGAACGATTTGAGTCGAATTCGGTATAGAGTTTATAAGAACCAATTCATTCTCCGATCTGCAGTTACTAGGGTTGCAGATAGATATGATAGTCCAGTAAGTGGAGAGTGTATTTATTTTCTGATTTGAAATTGCGCAACCGTTGACAATTTCAAAATCTACCGCGCATAAACTTCACATAGTGTAGTATAAGCAAGCTGAAGGCGTCAGTGTTCTGAATATAGGGTAATGTGACCTTCCACACTTCCCCATTCATAGACTTCTGATCATATTTAAACCTCTTTTATTTGGAATTGGGAAGTTGTCAGTGCAGAATATTTTCTGTCTGCCATGATTAACCTCTTCTAATACCCTTCGGCAAGTCGTCTCGGTGAGGCAGCAGCTAAAAAGAGCGGTGGAAATCCGCACTGCAACAAGGAGACAACGTCTTTATATAACTGTCTGAAATACTGTTGAGCAGGACGTAAAACCCTAATCACTCACTCTTCTAATACCCTGGTGGCATCATTAAGCAATTTGTCTGTATAAAATCTGACAAGCATGTACCTCGGAGAGATTTTGAGGATGGAATTCTGGGAAGGTCATGATATTGCCACATCAGGTTTTTCGCGAACAGTTAGCTGACGCCAATGACCTTGATGTGTTTCTGGGTCAAATGCATTGTATTTACTCTCACGAAAGAAAACCTCAAATACCTTAACCTTTTCTGATTTTAGATTTCCGTACCAGATTTCCATATTGACATATCAGACGTAAACATATGGTTGGCTTCTGCATGCATCGTCTTAAAACCTCTTATTTGGAATTGTGTGAGTTTCTTTAAACCTTACTGATTTAAAATGGATACAAACGCTGCTATATGCTTTTTGTTAAAGGGGCATACCCAGAAATGAAGAGCGTTAAAATGTGTGCCGTTCAACCGTTTATTTTTGTACAGATATGAGATTTTCAGATGGTCATGTTGACTTTCCAAGCTCCATGGGATTGTTTGGTAGGGAGTTCTATTTGGGTTGTCTTCTTTGTTGTGGTTATGAGAATTGACCTAATTAAGTTGTGTAATCTACATGCATTCCAGCTGCACATGTGGTGCATTCTCTGCGGTTTGTAAGTTTTTTTTTTTTCAAAGATACAGAAAACAGAAATAGCATCAGAAAATTCCATAAGTGACTCTTTTCTTTTTTTTTTGGTGGAAAATTAATCTGCAGCATTTGATTGATTACTTCTCATTTTTTGTTAAAGACACACTCACTGCCGCAATCAAGATCTTGTGGTTTCCTTCCCCACTAAACCTGGTAATGTCCCCATATAGGCCTATCAATCGAGATCTCGTGCCATTCTACGAGATCTTCAACTCGAGACATGGCTTGAGAGCCGTTGCTCTTCATCTCGCGCTTAGTGAACTGTAAGAAACAATTGTGAGAATTTTTATGTATGATATTTATTTCTCTGTTCCATACTTTTCCCAAACATGTAATTCTACTATAATAATCTGTATCGCAAGACCTTTGGGCAGAAATACTTGTATAAAATCGCACTACATTAACTCATAAGTACATTCTAAAACAAGATGGCAGCACCCATGGATGTCAGGCAAAATATGATATGGATGAGGGAATAAGTCAATCAAAAATAAAATCACACTACATCAGCTCATAAATACATTCTAAAACAAGATGGCAGCACCCATGGATGTCAAGACAAAATATGATATGGATGAGGGAATAAGTCAATCAAAAATTAAATCACACTACATCAGCTCATAAATACATTCTAAAACAAGATGGCAGCACCCATGGATGTCAAGGCAAAATATGATATGGATGAGGGACTAAGTTTCAAGGTATTTTATATGTATTACAAGAGTACTAGTAATCAATATAACAAAACAGATTATCAGCGGATTAAACGTTACCTATCAGAATTATATCAGATATCTATCTACACAACCGAACCCTTTTCATACTATAACTGTCAGTGTCACATAAAATAGCTCTGTTTCAGGATGTCGACAGCAGTGGTCCTCATCATGTCTGAGCAACATGTCACTCATTGGCAGCCCGAGCCACTTTAATATTTTCAGTACAACACAAAAAGGGTATCGTCAATGTTTGTTTAAATTGACAAACTGTTTCAACTGAATTTTCCCTATATTTGGCAGCTCATGCCACTTTCATGCTTTCAGCTAGCTATATGATATGAGTACAAAACAAAAAGGATATCAGCGATGTTTGGTTAAATTGACAAACTGTTAAATTTAGTCCTTCATTTTTGCCAAGAAGAACGAAACAGGGGCTTTCTTCATGTACATGGCATAATTTAGGCTGATTTTGAATCCCATACATGGGGTTTGGACGGTTTAGCTTATTTTGATTGATCAACAGCTCATGCCACTTTTATGTTTTCAGGTGGCTAGATATGAGTACTACACAAAAAGGATATCGTCAATGTTTGGATCAAAATACAGAGGCTGTACTGCAGTGGGAGTGACAATTTTGTTGATGAGTCTCGTTAGAGAATCAAGGTAATTAACATCAAGGTAATTACTCTTTGCCCATGCATGGAACATAATTACACTTTCAGTCGCAAACATTGAATAGGTTCCATGTATTGAGATGCTGGGAACCAACTGGTACCGATGCTAGTTTCGTTATACATCACCCCACATACTGGCTTTCATGATAGGTAACAGATTTTTGTTTCCGTAGTTTTAGAACAACGGGGCCGTTTCACGAAGCTGTCGCAAAGTGCAATCAATCGCAGTTGCCATGACGTGTTATCTTTTCACTATGGTATCCATTGGCAACTACGCCTCGTTTGCGATGCGACTGCTTTGTGAAACGAGCCCCAGGCTACCGGAACCCATCGTTACCGTGAAATCCTATTGCCTGCAATGTATGGTTTTGAACGTTACTTCTATTTATTATCACTCGAACGACCTATGTGGGATGGTTGCCAGTTACCAGCAGAAGGTCGGGGGTTTCCTCCCACAGTAAACCTGGCAACGCCGTCATATTGGTGAAATAATCTTGAGGCGTAAAACACCAAACAATCAATCAATCAATCTACTTATTATGAACCTTTATAAATTCAATGAAAATTATTTTTACCTTGCACTTAGGGGTTGTGAAGCCCATGAATTCAATGGGGTGCCTCAGAAGTCCTCAGTGTCAAATTTAGAGTTCGTGGCAAATTTAACATCGTGGGTCCCACCCTGACTCAGTCCAAAAAAAGGGAAAACATATAACTGGATATCCTCTTTTCCCATGTATGGTTTTGAAAATTATTTCTACTTGGCACTGTGGGGTGAAGCCCATAAATTCAAGTGGGTGCCTCTGTGGCAAAGTTTTCAGAGTTCGTGGCAAATATAACATTGTGGGTCCGACTCTGACTCAGACTGAAAAAGCGAAAACCTATAACTGGGTATCTTCTTTGCCCATGTACGGTTTTGAAAATTATTTCTATTTGGCACTGAGTTGTGAAGCCCATACATTCAATGGGGTGTCTTCGTGACGATTGATTGATTGGAGTTGTCACTTCAAAAAACAGCGAAATGATCACCCTTACACCTACATTCCAGGAAATCGAACCCGGGTCCCAGGGTATGGTATGGCACATATCGCCATAGCCCCAGGTGACTATCCTGCCATTTTATACAACAGAATGGCAGTATAGTCACCTAGGGCTAATATCGCCAGCTCTAAATGCCGACTCTCTTATCCATTCAACCAACTGGCCTCCTGTTTCTTCTCAGTGAGAAAAGGGACACTTTGTTTGTTTCTTTGTATGGGACACAATGAACGATATAAAGTGACTCAATCTCGACCTGTGAATGGCGTAAGAGTTACCAGGTACAGCCGAGGATCGGGGGTTTCTGCCTGGCAGAGAGCCACTTTCCTTCTCCACGAAACTTGACAATGCCGCCATATAAGTGGAATAAAATTGAGTGCCACCAAAAACATCAATCAATCAAATTCAATTTAAATGTCGTTCAAAAGTTATTGGCATTTATTAATTTGTTCCTTGCCAGCATTTTCCCTTATAATTTTGACCTGCCTTGAAACTGTCTGCAGCGTTCCATTACCTGTTGGGGGCCTCGCTGGTCCAGTGGGTTAGAGTGATCGTCCCTCAGTCCAACACAGACCTTCCATTGATGCGGCGCGGGTTCAAATCACACTCAGACCAAATAAAAATGGACAAATTTCTGAGGGGATTTTTCCTCTCCCATTAAACCAAGCAATGCCGCCATATAAGTGAAATAATCTTGAGTATGGCATAAAACATCAATCAATCAACCATAACCTGTTAACCAAGTCAAAATGATTTTTTATTTTGTAGGTTCACAGCCACCTTGATATCACAACCAAAATGGCCGCTCCTTGACAACAGGCTTTGTTTTTACCTTGGTTACGTGTTTATCTTTGTTGGATGTGTTTTAGTCTTCTCCAGTTTTTGGGGCCTGGGATTTTATAATACATTTCTTGGTAAGTTATCAGTACTATCATTTTCTTCTTTCTACAATGTACAGCGGGGGTTGCCCAAGCAGGCCTTGAATTTTCGATAATTTTAGGGGCCCATTTAGCCTTGTTGGTATCAAATAACCTGCAGAAGAAATCTCTAGGGCCTTAGGTTGATTTGTTGATTGATTGATGTTTTATGCCCACTCAAGACTAAACCACTTATATGGCGGCGTTGCCAGGCTGCTAGTGGGGGAAGGAACTTGGCTCATTTGCAGGAGGAAACCCTTTGTGGCTCAGTTGGTTAGAGTGATAGTCCCTCAGCCCGACACAGGCCTTCCATCGATGCAACGCGGGTTCAAATACCACTCGGAGCAAATAAAAATTGGAAAGTTCTGAGTGGGTTTTTAAATCCATCGGCTTATGTGGGAGAGCTGCCAAATACTCTCCAAAGGTCGGGGGTTTCCTCCGGGCAATAAGCCCGGTTTCCTCCCCCACTAAACCTAGAGTCTTGAGTGTGACGAAATTATCAATCAATCAATTAAAACTGTTAAGCTATAGTATATTACATATGTGTTTTTTTTACTTTGTTTATATTTAATCCACAGGTGATTATTTTGGTATATACCTGGACCAAAGGGTGACAGCTTTCCCATTTAATATAATGAATAACCCAATGTATTATGGATCAACATGTAACTTTATGGGAACAGCTTTGTGGTTTGTATCTCTTTTTAATCTTATTCTCGTTATTTTGGAATTCCTCTACCGATTTTTGGGTGACGCCCGAAACGGGAATCGAACCCAGTCCCAGAGTATGCCACCTATCGCCAGCACTAAATTTAATCTGTAGATTTTCAACATTAAATCTTACTTGTGCGTCTAATATTGATTGATTGATGTTTTGAGCGCTTGCTCAAACATATGAGATTTATTCTTATTGATTGGTGCTTTGAGCGCCTCGTCGAACATATCAGATTGATTGATAGATGTTTCTTTTGCGACACTCAAGATTATTTCACAATTATGATGGCATTACCAGGTTTAGTGGGAGAGGAAACCTTTTTATTTTTGCTTAAAGGAAAAACTCGACTTTTTGTGGGTTCCTGGTGACCTTTCCCCTAGGGGCTATCAAACAAAACACCCAAACTGAAATTTTTCAGTTTTTCGAAGAAACTCGAACCATCAACCTGTGGTTCAATTTCTCGAGCCCGTGGGCTGGAGCAATGTGGCTCTGCTTTAGCCATGTATGCTGACCTATCAAGGTGGAGCATTAAGTATGTCACATTCATTAGCCTTCCTGATGTTCTATGGTCTGTGGAGTCCAGTGTCCAAATTTATATCTGGGGGGGGGGGGGGGGGGGGGGGGGGGGGGGGGGGGTAATATTTTGGTCGGTTGGTACTTTTGTCACCATATAACCTTAGCTGTTGACTGCAACGTTAAGCCCCAATCAATCAATTTCTCGAACGATACTCTATCATTCTACATAGGCCACCCAATGATGGGTCGCTGGTTCCAATCCCACCAAGTAATCGCCGAAGGTCGGGGTTTCCTCCTGGCAATGATCCCGACATCCTCCCCCACTAAACCTGGTAAAACATCAATCAATCGATAAATCTATTGTCCACTGAAAATAATATCCATTGGGAGACATCAAAACTTCTGTTCTTGAAACTGTTACACGGCACAATTAAAGTGGCATGAGCTGCCAAAATGTACACTTTTTTCATGATTTCTGATCGTCACGACAGTTAGAGGCTTTGAAGGCCATCAAAACTTGGCATGTACAAACCAAAAACGTGTTTGAAAAGTAAACAAAATTTAAATAACTGGGACGACCATTCATTCATTCTAAGCCATAGTTAGTTCAAAACAATGCTTTATTGTACATTCTCGAGACTAGAAGCCCTAAAAAGCTTCTGAATTATACGTCTTGAGAAAAATAGCCAATAATTTCAACATTCGGGTTTTAGGTCAAAATATCAACATTTTGCCAGCTCATGCCACTTTAAAGGCCAACACTCTACTTTCTTTGGGTTCCTAGCACCCCTTCCCCCAAACCAAAATTTTTCAGTTTTTCCTTGGACTCAGTGAGATTTGAACTATTTAAGTTTTTCGTAGAGATTCGAACCATCAACCCATTGATAGTAGGCCTGTGGTGGAACGAGAATTGTACTTTTGTGTTGCCATATAAATGTAACCTTAGCTGTTGAGTGCGAAGCCCCAATGAATCAATGAATTTCTCGAGCAATAGTCTATCATCTGACATAATCCTCCCAATGATGGATCACAGGTTCGAATCCCACCAAGTCTAAAGAAAAGAAATAATTAACGACACAATTAACATGTGTGTGTATATTTTGATTGTGAGAGGGGCTTATGTAAGATTGGTCATTTACGAAATGTTCATCCTTGGAAAATAAAGTTATTACTATTAGAAGTAGAACTAAAATAACTATGGGATTTTCTATTTTTTTATATTTTTAGTGTCAAAATGGAGACAAGTCATTTATTATTAGACTATAAAATATATATATATATATATTTATGATCAGGGAAAATCTTCTTGTCTAAAATAACCATGGAGACAAGTTTCTAATTGTGTTAAAAAGAGGTATATCATTTAGACCTGTATACCCCATAAAATCAAACCTATGATATTTCATTAGGTTGACGACATATATGTATGTATATTTTTTTTCTTTGTACTCATTTATACAGTATTTATATGAAAGGTGAATAAAAAAATAAAAAATTCAAAAAAATTATTGTTGTGATTGATTTCAGTTTTTCCAGTCAAGCCGGTCTGTTTCTTTCTATATTAGTATTCCTTGTCTATAAAGTGGCACTAATTTTTGAAGGGTAGGTTTTCAATTAATTCATTCATCATTTCTAACTTATCTAGGCTGTATGTGGAAGAGTTGCCAGGTACTCGCTGAAGGTCGGGGGGGGGGGGGGGGGGGTTTCCTCTGGGTAATGAGCCAGGATTCCTCCCCTACTAAACCTGGCTACACTCCATAACTTAAAACTTATTGTTTGAATTTATTTTTCCTCTTCTGATATATGTAGCTTATGGGTAGACGGTGTGTCGTGTGCCAAAATTAAAGATCTTGCTATTTGTGGCGACCAAAACAGTCACCTAGCCTTTTGGTATTCAGTAATTGAGGAAATGGATGTTAATCTGTCTGTGGTTTCACAGTAGAACAAACAACTTTTTGATAACCATGGTGACCAAATTAGTTGTGCCCCTTCTTTCCATTGTTTTATCCGTAATTAAATGAAATTGCTGTTGTGTACAGTTTTTAGATTTAGGTAGCAGCTTATATGTGGTTGATGTGTCAAATACTAAAATTCACCAAGTCGTTTTTAGGTGTCTGAAAGATTCTACCAGCCAAAATTCTGTTTAAAGCATGTCTTTTATATAAAGATAGTGTACTACAATGAATTTACTCTTGTGGGCGTATTATGAGTTTCTTAAACTCTTGTTTGTCTATTTTTTTCACGAAATTGTTCACCATTATTTAATGATGATATAATATTTAATTTTTTCTTTTCTTTCACAGGCCTTTTACAGACATGATTTATGCAAATCGTTCTAAAAAGAAAAATTGACATTTTTCACAATTCCAATAAAGGAGACATCGCTTATAAAGTTAGTTGTGGTTCTCCGTTGACCTTCAGATTATTAGAAAAGTACAGAGTGACCAGTCTGGATAAAAGGCTACATGTCGACTTTCTGCCAAAAATGTACATTTAACGAGTTTATTTAGGGAATCCTGGGCTGCTATTGCTTTCTGGCTGACAGTCAGTTAACAAACAGCCGAAAGCAGACCCCATGCGCTGACAGAAAGGGCTCTACTGCGCACTCGATTCTTTTAATCACAACAAAGCAGACATTGGAATCCTCAAATAAAACTCCCTATCCAGTGATCCGTGAAAGCTGGGAAAGTTACCAATGGTCATCTGGAAACCTCATCTTTATATAAGCAACTTTAGAATAGCACACATTTTAACGATATTCGTTCCCAGAACGTCCCTTTAACTTCTCTGTATTTTTGTATAGGGATTAAAACATTTTTTTACACACTTTATGTTGTTTTTTTTGTATTTTGGGGGCATTCTCAATTTTTAAGTATGTATTTTTACAATTTTTTGTTACTTATATTGGTTTAAAAAAAAAGGTTCGACAGGTTAGTAAATTTGGGTTTTTGAAAAATAATATATTAGCAATGTATCTTAAAGTGGCATGAGCTGCCAGAATGTAGAAATTTTGACGTTGAAACAGAATGTTAAAATCATCAGCTATTTTTCTCAAGATGTGTAATTCATAAGCTTTTTAGTGCTTCTCGTCTCGAGAATGTATGATAAAAAAGTATTGTTTTGAACTAACTTTTGCTTAGAATGAATAAATGGTCGTCCCGGTTATTTAAATTTTGTTTACTTTTCGAACACTGTTCCGGTTCGCATAGGCCACATACTGTATGGATTTTCCTCATTCCAACGCCAATCATTTAGTTTTTCGGTGGCCTTCAAAGCCTTTTACTGTTGTGACGATCAGAAATTATGAAAAAAGTGTGAATTTTGGCAGCTCATGCCACTTTAAACTAAATTTTTTTTTACAACCAGTTAAGTTGACTCATGTGGCTCTCGAAATGCTGAGATGATTTTGTGCTCAGATTAGTCACCTTGGCTTTTACACTTATCTATTGTCCCCCTTATGTGGAAGACTTGCAACACATTAAAGTGGCATGAGCTGCCAAAATTCACACTTTTTGGGCATTGGAATAAGGAAAATCCATACAGTATGTGGCACATACGAACCGAAAACGTGTTCGAAAAGTAAACAAAATTTAAATAACCGGGATGACCATTCATTCATTCTAAGCCAAAGTTAGTTCAAAATAATACTTTATGTTCATTTTCGAGACTAGAAGCACTAAAAAGCTTCTGAATTATATGTCTTGAGAAAAATAGCCAATAATTTCAACATTCTGTTTTAACCTCAAAATATCAACATTTTCCAGCTCATGTCACTTTAAGATTCCAGGTAGTATTAAAAGAATTAAAGAACGAAAGGGAGTTAACTCCTACATCCTTACGCTTACAATAATGAGAGTGACCTCCCTTTGCAGTATAAATTAGTTAACGCCCTTAGTGGCGTGATTGGTAACGAACCTCGCTTTGGAATGATGCGATCATAGTTGTGACAAATAACATTGGTTTCTGACCCACATTGCCGTTAAGACCACTGCAATTCCTTATTTGGAATATGAATGGAAGAATTGCACAAAATGATGAAATATTTGCATCCAAGATTTTGTATAAAACGATTTTATAATAGTGTTTGCGTTCTACAGCGTTTTACTTATCTTATTCCTTATTTTATTGAATATGACATTTATTCACACGAGTCTGCAAATGAAATCTTTAGTATGGCAAGAATTAAACCCGACTACCCTACGCAAATTACAAGTTTTCGATTTTGGCCCACTAGAGTCTTTAAAACTTAAATAATTGATTGATTGATTGATTGATAGTCCGGTTTCTGACTCCAAAATGACTTTTTTTTTATACTGGAGTTCCAACCCGGACTAATTGAATGATTGGTGTTACGATAGATGTACGTTGGTATGGAAATTAGGTGAGGTACTTACACCACGCCCTTTCATGAAACAAGCTCCTGTTGTCTCGACAACAGGACTACGGAAGCCCATACTGTAGAGATTCGTTACTATGGAAATTAGTTTAAAAAAACTTTCGCCACGCCCTTTTATGAAACAATCTGTTGTTGTTGTCGAGACACAGCAGGTATGGAAGCCCATAATGTATAGCTACGTTGCTATGGAAATTAGGTAAAAAAAACTTTCGCCACGCCCTTTCATGAAACAGGCTCCTGTTGTCGAGACACGGCAACAGAGATACGTCGCTATCGAAATTAGGTGAGGTACTTACTCCACGCCCTTTAATGAAACAAGCTCCTGTTGTCTCGACAATAGGTACGGAAGCCCATATACTGTAGAGATTCGTTGCTATGGAAATTAGGTAAAAAAACTTTCGCTACGCCCTTTTATGAAACAATCTGTTGTTGTTGTCTAGACACAGCAGGTACGGAAGCCCATAATGTAGAGATACGTTGCTATGGAAATTAGGTAAAAACACTTACGTCACGCCCTTTCATGAAACAGGCTCCGATTGTCGAGACACGGCAACAGACCGACAGGGAAGCCCGTACTGTAGAGATACGTTTCTATGGAAATTAGGTGAGGTACTCACGCCACGCCCTTTAATGAAACAAGCTCCTGTTGTCTCGACAACAGGTACGGAGGCCCACTGTTGAGATTCGTTGCTATGGAAATTAGGTAAAAAAAACTTTCGCTACGCCCTTTCATGAAACAGACTCTTGTTGTCGAGACACAACAGATACGGCAGCCCATACTGTAGAGAAACGTTGCTATGGAAATTAGGTTAAAAAAAACTTACGCCACGCCCTTTCATGAAACAGGCTCTTGTTGTCGAGACCAGTGTCGCCACTTTGTGGCATAGATGGAATTATCTGTAGACAAAGTATATCCTATTATCATATTATATTGTGTGCTGGCACAACATCAATATACTTTGGCCGTTGCGTTAAAGTGGGATGAGCTGTCAAAATGTTAATATTTTGAAGTTCAAACAGAATGTTGTAATTATTGGCTATTTTTCTCAAAACCTATAATTCAGAAGCTTTTCAGTGCTTCTAGTCTCCAGTATGTACGCTAAAGTATGTTTTGAACTAACTGAAGCTTAGAATGAATGAATGGTCGTCCCGATTATTTAAATTTCGAACACTATTTCGGTTCGTATAGACAACACACCGTACGGTTTTTCCTCATTCCAACGCCAATCATTTAGTTTTCCGATGGTCTTCAAAGACGAAATAAAAACAAATTGAAAAATTTCTGACTGGATTTTTCACTCGATCGCGGTATGTGCATACCATTGAACTTGATTGATTAATGTTTTACGCCGCACTCCAGATTATTTCACTTACATCGCCGCGTTGCCAGGAATAGGGAGGTAGGGAGCCGAGATCATTGCCCGGAGGAAAACCCCAACCTCGGCGAGCACCTGACAACTCTTCCACAAATATAGAAGATATGAAAATCCAATGAAATATTTTTAAATTTTCTTTGGACTGCGTAGGTTTCGAACTCGCGACCCATCGATGGAAGGCCTTTGTGGGACTACAAGAGATAAAGAGATAATTATAAATCTGCTGTGTCGACTGAACCACTGATGCCCTCAGAAAACCGTGAACGCATAACCAGTTCCGAGTATGCTATTCGTTTGTTGATTGATTGTTTGGTGTTTAACGCAGCGCTCAAGATTATTTCACTTATATGGTGGCGTTGCCACTTTTATTGTGGGAGGAAACCGGGCTCTTTACCCAAAGGAAGACTTTCCGATGGTAACTAGCAACCATCCCACATAGGTCGTCCGAGTGAAAACCCATTTTTCTTCTACATATGTGGAAGAGTTGCCGGGTACTTGCCGAAGATCTGGGATTTCCGCTGGACAAAGAGACAGGTTTCCTCACCCCATACAGGCCTATTCTTTGGAATATGTATTTATGAACATTAAACCGACAGGCACAGGCAAAATCTTCTTGACTAAAATAATCATGGAGACGAATTTCTAGTCGTGTTTAAAAGAGGGCATGTCATTTAGACCTTTATATACCCATTCATAAAAATATATATAGAGGATTACGTATCTTGGGCATTTGTCAGAAATAGGGGAACAAAACCCAAGAATTTCGAGCTTTGTAGGCCTACATCAAGTTATGAGAGTTCACAGTTTAAATCTGCTTGAGCAGTCGGAACACACTTCGGCTATCTTCGCTCGCTACCAGTCGGCTTTGACTTAAGCAAATCCCCGAGGTTTCAGAGTGCAGCTTGAGTTGATGGTATCTTCCTTTCGACCCAGCCTGAAAATGTTGACAATTTCAGTTCAAACAGAAAGCGGAAATTGTCGGTTATTATTCCAAAGACGTATACAATTCGAAAGCATTTAGTGCTGCTTGTCTCAAGAATGTGCGTTAAAGTAGTGCTTTAAACTGAGGTTTTCAATAAATGACCATTCGTCCCGGTTATTTAAATTTTGTTTACTTTTCGGACACTACTTATACGCTATAGTATACGCACAAAGATTGTATGGATTTTCCTCATTCCAACATCAATCATTTCGTTTTTCGATGAATTTCAAAGCTTCTTAATTACTGTTGTAAGAATCAGATTTTGTTTCTTACGCACGCCCCTTTAAAGCAGTTTTTTTCATTACACTAGATAAATTAGTTGCCTGAGAAATTGATTGAACAAATTATTTTTCTAATAAAATTACGACTGTATAGGTAATAATATTATAGACCTATAAGTGAAGCACTGCTCTTTCAGCTAGGGTACTTAAAATTGGCGAAGTATTAAAATGACCCTGCTTTTAAAATTTAAAATACATGTTATTTTATTCATAGAGCCGACGGTCGGGTGTTTCCTCCGGTCAAAGAGCCCGGTTTCCTCCCCAACAAAACATGCCAACGCGGCCTTAAAAGTGGAATAATCTTGAGTACGGCGTAAAACACCAATCAATCAATCAATCAATATACATATAGAAGCTATATTATCTACATAAATATATATATATTAATACCGATACATTATAAAACTGAATATTTCTTTGAACTCTTGTTACCTGCCTACTAAAGCTAATATGCGCGACGGCCCCGCCTAAATCCCTTGATTAAGGGAGATAAAATGATCATATAGCCCGGTTACAGTGACCTGGTATTGGTAATCAATATCGTTGTAATGCCGCAAAAACATACACAGGGCGGGGCATGTAGACAACACCTTTGCGTTCGATTTTCCCAATACCTTCTATAATACTATATACCTTACAGGTAGCACTGCGATCTACATTTATAAACCGATTATCCACATTTTCTAGTTCGGATATACAAAAATAGAACCAAATTATTCCGACTGATGTGGGTTTCCATACATTCGTTTCTTTTTAATTTAAAAGCAGAATACTTTTTTTTTTTCAAAATAATTGATAGAAGCCAAGCTATTGAAAACCATTTTGGGGGCAAGAATTACTCACAGAAAATGTTTTGATATTTTGGGGCCCTAAATTGATTTAAAATATAGTCTTTTTTCTGTTTTGTTTTTTAAACTATTATAAAAATTATCAAATGTAGTGGTCTTGATTGTTTGAGTCGTCAGGTAGATATTTTTTCTCCATCTGTGTTGCCTATCAATGCATCCCTTAGCTGTATTCGCCCGGTTCATTATTATTCAAAAGCTATCCATATATCCCATAATAGTATCTCGGCTGTTGATTTTACCGTGCACACTCCTTTGTTGGTTTGCGGTAAAATTATTCAGTTCGGCTCAGGACTCAATTTACACGTCTGAAACGCTAGAAACAGTTCATTTTTTTCTTTTTCCATGTATTTTTCTAACCGGTTTTGTATTTTTGAGGGTAAATTATGCTAAACGGGTTCGAGTGTTTAGCGGCGACCAATGCACATTTTTAACAGCGAGAGCCTTGGTCACACCCTATTCGTGAAAGATACGTTCGGCGATCGGCCTGACAGACAGCGGAACTGAAGGGTTTAGATATTCCACCGGTTTTGGGAGCCTTTCTTCCCTTTTTTGTAGGAATTGGCGGTTTAACCAAGTCCGGCAAAACGGGGTAGGGTCAGTTACCCTAGGAATCCCCGCACACACGGCGGAAAAGTCGCCAAACGGCAGACAATCATGGCGTGTTGTCTGAGCGAAGAAGCGAAGGAACAAAAACGGATAAACCAAGAAATTGAAAAGCAGTTGCGAAAAGATAAACGTGATGCCCGAAGAGAATTGAAGCTTTTATTATTAGGTAAGTCAGTTATGCACCGATCTGCGGTCAAATATTGCTTATTTTTGCCGAACAATCGCGATCACAAGCCTCTATTTCTAGCATAATGTGTAAATTTTCGGCCATTTATTTCGCCGCCATCTTGAATTAATGCTGGCATTGGATTAACCCGAACCGAGTAGTCAAGCCGTTACTTTTGTCCAAAATACAGCTAAAATACCGCATTTTTAATGACAAATGCTTCGTTTTCTTGTTGAATATACATTTAAGCATACATAGGGCTTATAATTACACCGAATCGAGGGCGCATTGGTGGATTCAAATCGCCATTTATGTCAGGGTAGCACTGTTTCATTACATTCAGTATTAAGTAGACATTTATGCTAGCTACTGCATATATTTTTCAATGCATCCCTGCCTCTGGTGCATGCATATACTGTCCACTTGAATGTAAAAATCACAAATGTCATTTCATTATTGACAAGCTGTAGTGTTATTTCATAATGAAAAGTATTGTTCGGTCAGATATAAACCTTATTAACTCTATATATTTACCATTTTTAAAACAGGCAAAGTAGATTTTTAAACTGACATGTATCATTGTTCGGGCATTGATGGGTTCCGCCTTTTTCCGTGTCAAACTTCTCCGATGTCGCATACGCCCATTGCTCAATCTATGACGTCACATTGGGTAAAGTCAACTTTCTCTGAAAGAATTTGGGGGTATTCGAGCCATTTTGAGGTCTGTTAAAATGACGGTCTATCTCAATTTAAGAACTATCCGCCTTTCTCCCGCATGCCCAAGTTGCGTTCTGTACGACTTCCCGATCGACCCTTAGATGCTCAAGGCAGCGACCTGTTTTATTTATTGCGTTAACAGCTTTCGTAAATATTCTAAACGTATGTGTGCATACCCCAGACTAACCGCACTCATCTGTGTCTTTCCTGTGTTACCTTCTTGCCGGTCCGGACCCCAGACCAAAGGGCTCACCACCATGGTATTTCAGTCTGTTCGAGTGCCCTCTCTCTTCAGTTGAAAATATGACAAAGTTGCGCGACTAATCACAGAAAGCATTGCGAAAATCTTGGCTGACGCCACCCAAGCGAATGATTGTGGAAAAGCAGTGCTCATATCATGAGCTGGCCCGCTGTGAGTATTATAGAACTGTGCCTGTCCAACACTGTCCATGAGCCGGGCAAAACTGATCAGACCCAATAAGCTAACTTTTTCCCAAATAAAATAAGTGTGCACTGAGATAGATGATGATTGGGATAGATTTTCCCCTAGGGTTTCCCTCTTTTTGTTCAGCCCTGGGCCTCGGTGGCTCTGTCGGTAAGAGTGATGGTCCTGACACAAGCCTTACACCAATGCAACGCATGTTTGCATCCAACTCAGACTAGACAAAAATTCTCCCAAAATCCATTGGACTTTTTACTGGGAGAGACGCCATATAACTGAAAAAATCTTGAGAGCTGTGTAAAATAGTAATATATTCACTCAGGAATCTTCATAAGTGATGATAATTAATGTATTTCACTTTGTTCTGCAAACATAGATGGCGTCAACATAGAGAGCTCTACACGCAGCTCATCAAAAATGACCAGTTTTTTTGGTACGGTACGATTCTTTGCTCTTGGGGCCCTCACATGAACACTACTAGTTGGAGTTAGCCATATAAATGATCTTGAATGCAGTGTCAAACACTCAGTAGTGAAGTGTTATTTACTCATTTTCGAAAGATCAAACTTGTATATTTAGTATTTTAAAACATTGGTTCTGCCTCATTCCATATAGCATTTTGTCTCTCACGCCAACACAAGCGGTTCATTGATGCAGTCCTTATTTTTTCTCACAAACCATCTTTTGGTTACGTGAAAGCTACACAAAAGAACCCTCATAGGAACAATCGCCATTCAAGCATGGTAAATCAGCATTTTGTTAAAAATCTAAAGCAGGAAAGGCTATTAAGTAAGAGAACACTTTGTACTGTACTAATTTTATGTTATCATACCACATCTCTTCATGCAACTTCCATGTAAGTCAGACAAAAGCAATGCAGAATGGATTTGAATTGTCCGATTTGAAAATGAAAGCTAAACATACACTGTACATTGAATGGGAAATACCCTGAACCCCCTCAGCTTTGATGCAGCCTTTCCACTGCTAACTGTGATATCTTCGAAATGTTTAAATCTTTTACCAAAGTCCGCTTAAAAGCAGGTTAGGACCCTTTAAAAGGCTTTGTTTGTTGACGCCAACTTTTGAAGCTTGTTAATTGGTTTGAATAAAACTCAATCCCATGAAAAAGTTGACAAGAATCGAATAAAATATGAAAATAATGCGTTGGTTATCAATCTATATCGTAAGGAACATAGGGTTTAGATCCCCACTAAATGCATGTAAGACTAAGTTCATTGGTGGACCAACATACATTTATCCAGGATCTGAAAATACTAGGGTTATGTCCACAATGTTGAAGACCTTTTGCCATGACTGTTATGCCTTGCATGAAACTTAAAGGGGCATGAGCTGAGTTTTTCTGATCGTCACGACAGTAAGAGGCTTTGAAGGCTATCGAAAAACTAAATGATTGGCGTTGGAATGAGAAAAATCCATACAGTATGTGGCCTGTATGAACCGAAAACGTGTTCAAAAGTAAACAAAATTTAAATAACCGGGACGACCATTCATTCATTCTAAGACAAAGTTAGTTTAAAACAGTACTTTATCGTACATTTTCGAGACTTGAAGCATTAAAAAGCTTCTGAATTCTACCTCTTGAGAAAAATAGCCAATAATTTCAGCATTCTGTTTTAACGTCAAAATATCAACATTTTGGCAGCTCATGCCCCTTTAAGTCTGCTATACTTGTTTCAAGAAACTGTCAATAGAACTCCAAAATGGTTACTTTTGATGAAATTTGCCAAATTATTGGGCATTCAATTAGGACTGTAGGCTTTACAAAAGAGGCGTGGAACCTGTACGATGTTAATGCATGCTGGTTGTATTTTGCAAATGTTAGAATGTCTCATTTTGAATATGTATAGGAAGCTCTTAGTACCTCATAATTCATTGTGTCTGAACGATCAATCGATCAATCAATCAATCAATCAAGTGCCTGCCTTATAATTGATTCAAATTATTATGCATCAATGATCCAATATGGAGAGAGATTATTGTAAGAATTCCACAAATTTTCTGTTACCGGGGTTGTCATTGCACATGTGGTGAGCCTTTATCGTTTGAATGTGACGCTCAGTTCTGACCGTGTTCAAGAACAAAATGTCAATCGAACTGATAGCGTCATCAAAAACGGCATCTGTCACCAGAAATCGCGAAATCGCTCGGGGCACTCCCTATTAAGACTTACTGTATGGTGTGCAAAAGAGCAGACCATAATGCGTATGATTTCAGGGGCAGTCGGAAACATTGAATCGGTTAAGTATATTGAAATGCTGGTAACCATCCGGTACCAATGCTAGTTTCGTTATACATCACACCACATGCCGGCTTTCATGATGGGTAACAGATTTTCGTTTGCATAGTTTAAGATCATCAGTACCAACAGGCTACCAGAGGGCCGTTTTACGCAGCTGTCGCAAAGTGCGATCAATCGCATTTGCCATGACGTATCTTTTCACCATGGTATCTCCTTTGTGAAACAAGCCCCAGAAGCGATCGTTACTGTGAAATCCTATGGCCTGAAAGAGGTGTGGATAAGCCCTTGTATGATATTTATGATCACTAAAACACACAAGCACAGGGAAAATCTTCTTGTCTAAAATAACCATTTGGATATGTATAGGCATAGACTGATCCAGAGACATTTCGATACTTGTATACAGGTATGGGCGCCCAAACTCACAAGCAAAAAATCCGCCCAAATTCTTAAAACCAACAGATTTTATTGTCAAAATAGCATTTAATGTTGAATTTTGGGCCAGAGATGTTGGTTTTGTCTTATTGTTGGAACATTTTGAACCGAAATGGTATGCCCAAATTTTCCCTGGAACAGTCCCTGATAGGAATCTCTTAGTACCTCATAATTCATCGTGTGGGATCAATCAATCAATCAATCAATCAATCAATCAGGTGTCTGTCTTTCTTATTGATCCAAATAAATGATCCTTTGGTAATCCATGTTATTTTTAGCATGTATGGTGAAAGCAATTAATTGTTGGCTAATCACTATTTTACATGTACTAGTACATTGTACTTATTTCATTATGTGTAAACTTACTAAAGCTAAAGCTATCCGCCATGTATGCTGAAAGCAATTAATTGTCAGCCTCAAATACCCAGGGTTAAATTCTCTACAAGCTCACCTTTTACCACTGGGCCAACTGCGATTCAATCAAAGCCTCGTTTTCTGGGAACGCTCATTTACTGTTGGACCAATCAAAAATTCTCTTCTATATGTTGGAACTCTTCAGTTTTTGACACACGTTTATCGAATTGGCGTGTAAACCGAAAAGTTGTCCATCTTTGTTTTGAACACTGCCCGGATGTTTACGTAACGCCGATTCTGATTGGTGAAATTGGCGGAACCAATCAAAGTCTACATGCACATTAAATTAGAAACTACGCATTTGGTTCCACTTGTCACACGGGTAAAGTGAGCGTAAGTTTTAATCGTGGGTAATTGTAGGCTGATCACTCTTTTACATGCAGTCGTACTTATTTGGTTATGTGTTTAGTAAAGCTAAACTTATCCACCAAAATTTGCACTCGTTACGGTTTCTTAAATTCTGATTGTCAAAATGATAAGAGTTTTGAGCTTATTGAAAAACTATATGGTTGACTTTGGAATAAGGGGAATTCAGTCTGTGGTCTGTATGATCCTCGGACAGTAAACAAAATTTAAATATTTAAACCTAGATGAATGTTCATTCACTGAAAAGCTTACTCATCTTTACCTACAGCAAGAATATCGGTAGACTGAGATCGAACCCCATAAAATCATGGGAAAAGAACGTAGAATCCGTCCTTCTCTTGAAGAAAAAGGGTTGCCCAGTACCCTGGTACATGCTCTTCTTTTATGAGGGAGCGTAAGTTTTAATCGTGGGTTCCGATGATGGATACCCACCCATGGTTGGCAAAGAGCACGATTTCCTCCCCACTAAACCTGTTAACGGTGCCATATAAGTGAAATAATTCTAAGTGTGGCGTAAAACATCAATCAATCCATCACAGCCCTTTTCAGCCCTCATGCAACATTATTGTTATAGGTGGCGTTTGTTTACGCACAAATTCAGTTTTGACTAGTGTGTTCATTGTGTGTTGCCATAGCAGTCCTTGTAATGGGCCGGGCTTAAAATCTTTTTCGAGAAATGGTCGTCTGATTCAAGAATGGGTCCTAGATCAGGTCATAGGATTTCACAGTATTCCTGTAGCCTCTGGTTACGTTTTTAAAACTACGGAAGTGAAAGTTGTCACCCATCATGGTCTGAAACTCGTGATTTCCTTGCACATTTTCCTGGCAACTCTGGCATAAAAGCATAAATTTCATCCTCGTGAGACACCCAAAATGTATCAGCCAATCAAATGCAATTATAGATTTGTAAAAAATGGTAAAAGGGTAGTAGAGGGCTTGGTTACTCTCACCATAGGTGAACCAAATTTAGTCCACCCTTTCTAAGGCTGTTTAGGGGCCTCTGTGGCTCAGTCGGTTTGAGCGTCCCCCAGTTCGACACAGGCTTTCCATCGATGTGAGTTAATGGTTTTCTCTGAGCAATGAGACCAGTTTGCTCCTCCACTAAACCTGGTAATGCTGCCATATACGTGAAATAATCTTGAGTGCGGTGTTAAAACATTGATCAATTGATTTAAGGCTGTTTTTGTAGAATCTGACATTTCTTTCTTGAACGACCTGGCACCAAAGCCACAAAGGTTGAGTAAGGAAGCCAATTGCCTGGGTGTCATGATATAATTCGAACGGACCATGTGATAGTCTGTCTAAGTGACACAATCCTTCCATCTTTAAATGGGTCGCGGGTTTGAATCCCATTCGGTCTAAAGACAAAGTGGTCTTCAATGGCTCTTTTCTGACTGGGTTTTCACTCAAACGACCTATGTGGGGTGGTTGCCAGTTACCACCGTAAGGTCGTGGGTTTCCTCTGGGCATAGAGCCCGGTTTCCTCCCACAATTAGACTGGCAACGTCACCATATAACTTATAAGTGAAATAATCTTGAGTGCGGCGTAAAACACCAAACAAACAATCAATCCATCTTTAAATGGGTCGCGGGTTTGAATCCCATTCGGTCCAGAGACAAAGTGGTCTTCAATGGCTCTTTTCTGACTGGGTTTTCACTCAAACGACCTACATGTATGTGGGATGTTTGCCAGTTACCACCGGAAGGTCTTGGGTTTCCTCTGGGCATAGAGCCCGGTTTCCTCCCACAATTAGACTGGCAACGTCACCATATAAGTGAAATAATCTTGAGCGCGGCGTAAAACACCAAACAATCAATTAATCGAATAGCACTCAGACCAAATAAAATTGAAAATTTCTTAATGGGTGTTTCTTTCGATTGCCCTTTGTGGAAAAGTTGACACTGTCTTATCACTGACCTAGACCTTGCTATTTCCTGATTACTAATAATTCAAAGGTTGATGTTAAAGAACCAGATATTTAAGTAAGCTAAAAATCCTAGAAGTAGATGCTTTTAACCTATATAATTTCCCAGTAAAACAACAAAGACGTTGGCAAGTTCTTCAGACTCTTTTTCAGCTCGTATATATTGAAAAATCAATGGCAATATTGTATATCTGTATAAACTCCCTAGATTAGGTCATTGAAGCCTGACCTACTGACCTAGAAATATGACCTAGTTTTGACACACTTAACCAGCTGTTAAATAGAGTAGACTCAGTGCAGATTTTAATTTTGACTCGACATCGGGATATTGAGTTTCTTTTCACACGTTTTTCTTTTTCTCGGAAAAAAGGTTTTCGGAAAGTTTATGCATGGAGTTCTTGTTATATAGGCCATGAGTTTGATTTTTAAACTTTTTTTGAAAGTTTAGTTTTTTGCAAATTAAACCTCAGTAGCTCAGTCCTACGAAAGCCTTCCATCTTTTAATAGGTTTTGGGTTCGAATCCCATTCTGTCCAAAGATAAATGGGTCTTCAATGTGGCATAAAACATCAATCAATCAAGCTAATAAATATGAAATTAATTCCCAAATCTGCCTTTCTTCTAAAGGAGTTGTCATGTAAGGGAAATAATCTTGAGTAGGGCGCAGGCCTTAGGATTTCACGAAAACGATTGGTTCCGTTAGCCTGTTGTTACTGCTGTTGTAAAACTACGGAAATGAAAATCTGTTACCCATCATGAAAGCCAGTATATGGTATGATGTAAAACGAAACTAACATCGGTACCGGTTAGTTCCCAGCATTTCAATCATAGACTAATCCAGAGACATTTTGATACCTGTATACAGGTATGGGCGCCCAAACTCACAAGCAAAAAATCCGCCCAAATTCTTAAAACCAACAGATTTTAAGGCCAAAATAGCATTTAATGTTGAATTTTTGACCAGAGATGTTGTATTTGTCTTATTGTTGGAACATTTTGAACCGAAATGGTATGCCCAAATTTTCCCTGGATCAGTCCCTGTCAATATATGGAACCGATTCAATGTTTCCGACCGACACTGAAATTATATGGCCTGGTGGCATACATGTATGTTGGTAGGAGGTTCATACATTCTGAAAATAGGGCAAAAGTCCAAAATAGCCCTTTTTCCACATACTTCAGAGAGGTGGGGTTTTCAAAATGACCTACTTTTGTATCTTGACCATGTTAAATTGCTGGATTATTGTGTCCAATATTAATGAATTTTGACCACAGGGTGTCCAAAAGACACATGGACACCCGTCTGAACAAACCTTTAGCTGGCACTGGCAGGTGGATGTAGATTTAATCATATTTATTTATCTGCTATTTTAATATTTTTCGAGGATTTTGCTTAATGTCATGATACAAAATTAAGCCTTAGAATAAGAATACATGGCTATTTTTTTTCGCTCCCCAGTTAACGATTGATAGAAAATTTCTCCTGCAGAATGTGCTTGTGGCATGTTTTAAAATAATGTTTTTAAAGGTGCGTGTTTAAAATTAGGTTACCTT
The DNA here is from genome assembly GCA_963971465.1 of Lepidochitona cinerea. Lineage (NCBI taxonomy): Eukaryota > Metazoa > Mollusca > Polyplacophora > Chitonida > Tonicellidae > Lepidochitona > Lepidochitona cinerea. Next base: position 8,554,231 of record OZ020559.1, read on the forward strand.
TGGTTAGTGTGAATGGTATGATTTCATTCCTCGATATGATGACCTTTCTCACAACTCTGTCCTGTGACATTTTATTCACGTGTTGCCATTTTCTTCACATTTTGCCATTTCAAAATGCAAGAGGTGCAGGTACCAGAGACTGATCCAGAGACATTTTGATACCTGTATACAGGTATGGGCACCCAAACTCACAAGCAAAAAACCCGCCCAAATTCTTAAAACCAACAGATTTTAATATCAAAATAGCATTTAATGTTGAATTTTGGGCCAGAGATGTTGTTTTTGTCTTATTGTTAGAACATTTTGAACCGAAATGGTATGCCCAAATTTTCCCTGGTACATGTAAGAAGGGTGTTGTGAAAAATACAAAAAAAATCTTAAACTACGGAAACGATAATCGGTTACCCATCATGAAAGTGGCCAATATATGGTATAATGTAGATAATAATGAAAGTAGCCTAGGTACTGGTTGTTTCCCAGTATTTCAACATACGGAACCGATTCAATGTTCTGACCAAGATCGAAATTATCTGACCTTAAAATCTGTGGTTTATTGGGTTGAACATCAGACGCTTTTAGCTTAAAATATTTCATTTGAAAAGCTGCAAAAATATAACCAGGAATTCACAAAGCCGATGAGATAAATTTTATGCGCCTCCTGTTGTGTAGACGTACATGTAGCTATAGATTTATTAGTATGGTTTTTAGATGACTTAAAAAAATTTATTTAATTTTAAATCAGTTTCAAATATTTCATTGAAAAGCCGCAAAAATATAATTGATAAGTCACAAAGCTAGTCACATACATGTACATTCTGCCTGTCTCAGGTTGTGTTGTGTAGCCATAGAACTGTTAGTATGATCTTAAAGGAGGAGAAAACAAAAAAACAACATGCAATCGTATCGAACGGGCTCCCATAGACCATCGTATTCATGTGTGTGAGTCTTGCACGTGGTTAACGGTGTGAAAATACAATGAAAACGAATCTGCCCGACAAGCTCGTGCTCGATCGTCAGTGGAGCGCGCCATTGACGGTTTGAAATTGACCGGAAAAAGTATTAGTAGATTACTTCCCTTGCGAGCTTATCATATCTTGTATGGTTATAACCTGCAATGTCAGCGGTAAGACTACCTTTTTTGAAAATTCTACAACGATCCCCACAAGTCGCGTAGACAACATAGCAGCCTGTCACGTCTTCCCAAAAGGTTGATTTACTAGCCAGTGTACATTTCAGAGATGTTAGAGTGTTTATCTTCTCTTATTAGCGCGTCGAAATGATCAAAATTAACCTAGGTTTAAATGGGAGACTTTCAGAGTTGACCAATTTCTCTTACGCTAGTGAGTGACTGGTGGCCAGGCGTATGCTGATTGGCCGATCGAGACACACAGCTAAGCTCTGCTGTGAAGATGGCTGCCGAGTCAGTTTAGACGTTCTCTGATAACGATTGTTAACTTTCTTATAGCACAGTTGGGCGAGGAAAAATCGTAGAAGTATGGTTTTGGTACCGTTAGAAAGGAAAAAGTGTCGCGCCTGTACTGTATTTACTTAGTTTTTTCCTTTTCTTCTCCTTTAAGAAAGCTTAAGAAAAATAAAATTTGAAATCGGTATTTCGTTTGAAAAGCTCCCAAAATATAACCTGGAAGTCTAAAAGCTGATCAGATACATTTTGACTTTTAGACAACTTTGAAATCAGTTTCTAATATTTCATTTGAAAAGCTGCAAAAATATAACTGAAAAGTCACAAAGCTAGTAGATTCTGCCTGCCTCCTGTTGTGTTGACCTAGGTATAGAACTGTTAGTATGATTTTTAGATGTTGAATGTTGAAATTATTGGCTATTTTTCTCAAGACGTACAATTCAGAAGCTTTTTAGTGTTTCTAGTCTCGAAATTTTACGGTGAAGTATTGTTTTGAACCAACTTTGGCTTAGAATGAATGAATGGTCGTCCCGGTTATTTAAATTTTGTTTACTTTTCGAACACGTTTTCGGTTCTTACAGGTCACATACTGTATCAATGGCTTTCAAAGCTTCTTACTGTTGTGACCATCAGAAATTATGAGAACAGTGTGAATTTTGCAAGCTCATGCCACTTTAAGAAAAAAAAAAATTGAAACCAGTATTAATACCAGAAATTATATAACTGAGAAGTCACAAAGCTAGTCCTGTAGATATACTGCCTGTCTGTTGTGTTGACCTGGCTATAGATTTCACTGCACTTATTACTGGAGTGTATCTAGGCGTGGTCCGTTCTCGGTAACGGTCCATTGAGGTGAGAATGTGCAGGTGTATCAGGTACATATGTCAGGTAGATTAGGTCTGTGTAGACAGGTAGATATCAATAGGTGTATTGATTTTAGTTTGCTGGGTTTATAGCTTACAAAATATATGAAGGGGCCTAGGTTTATAGCTTACAAAATATATGAAGGGGCCTAGGTTTATAGCTTACAAAATATATGAAGGGGCCTCGGTTTATAGCTTACAAAATATATGAAGGGGCCTAGATTTATAGCTTACAAAATATATGAAGGGCCTAGGTTTATAGCTTACAAAATATATTCCTCTAATTATCTAAGGCGCCTCCGTGGTCCAGTGGGATAGAGTGATTGTCCCTCAGTCTCACACAGACCTTCCATCGATGCAGTGCTGGTTCGAATCACACTTGGGGCCTCAGGGGTCCAGTGGGTTAGAGTAATCGTCCCTCAATCTATGTGGTGTGGGTTGAATCACACTCTGGGCCTCGGTGGTCCAGTGGGTTAGAGTGATTGTCCCTCAGTCTCACACAGACCTTCCATCGATGCAGTGCTGGTTTGAATCACACTTGGGGCCTCAGGGGTCCAGTGGGTTAGAGTAATCGTCCCTCAGTATCACAGACCTTCCATTTATGCGGCGCAGGTTCGAATCCCACTCGGGGCCTCGGTGGTCCAGTGGGTTAGAGTGATCGTCTCTCAGTCTCACACAGACCTATCTATGCGCTGCGGGTTCAAATCACACCCCGGCTTAGGTGGTCCAGGAGGTTAGAGTGATCGTCCCTCAGTCCCACTCAGACCTTTCAACTATGCGGCACAGGTTCGACTCAAATATTATTGGAAAACTTTCTGAGTGGATTTTTCACTTGTTCGCCATATGTGAAAGGGTTGCCAGGTACTGGTCAAAGTTCGGGGGTTTTCTCGCCAACTAAACCTGGCAACACCTTCATTTTAGTGAAATAATCTTGAGAAAGTTCCTAACTTATATTGTCTGGGAAAAATACAGAAATCGGTCTTTCTTTTTTAATGTAAACAATATTCCTGATTTTCGCGGCAAGTGTGCCTTTAACAGCTTTCAGAAATATTAGTAATATAAAAGCCCACATGTGTAGTCCTGAAATGTGTTTCTCTCTTTATACTACTAAACAGCTCTCAGGAATATTAGTAACATAGGACTGATTAATGATTAATACCTGATAAATGTATAGTTAATCTAAATACCATGTTCGCGACTTGATGTCTTAATTAACCCATAGTCTTAGTCCGCTGCATTTCACATTAGTTTTCTGAAAAGCTCTATATGCACATGCATTTAATATGAGAAAATTGGTCATGAATTTTTTAAGCTTATCTCGACAAGTAGCAAGTTATCTATGAAATAATTTGCATTAACTGAAACTTCAGTTGACGCTGAGAACGTAAAACATGCTACGGAGCATTGAAACACAACTAGCCAGTAGACATAGTTTCGTAATGTTTTGCTTTAAAGGGGCATGAGCTGTCAAAATATAACATTTTGACATTAAAACAGAATGTTCAAATTATTGGCTATTTTTCTCAAGATGTATAATTCGGAAGCTTTTTAGTGCTTCTAGTCTCGAAAATGTACGATAAAGTATTGTTTTGAACTAACTTTGGCTTAGAATGAATGAATGGTCGTCCCGGTTACGGGCGATTCCACCGAAAGTGAGCCTAACAAGCTAAACTTTCAAATCCATTAGATTAGATTTTTTTTGCTTTTATTCAAGAAATTAGTACTCCTAGGGATAGAAAAGAGAAAAAAATTAATAATATATATTCAATTAGCACCGAAAATTGTCTGGCATAGGAATGTCCGTATTTTTTGCGTGCTGATGCTGATTTTTTCTCTTAAATTCAGAGCAAGGTAGCAGTGAAGACTTCTAATAGTATAAAATATTATATCTCATAAAGTATATCTCTAGGCATTAAAATAATCAACAAACCCAATAGAATGGCATCCTGGAAAGAATAGATTTCTTAAAAAAGTATATTTCTGACTATATCTCCCTGGGTGTCACACACGTAACGTTGGAAACATTAAATTAGGTTTCAGAGAAATATTTACAATCCATATAAAAATTGTTCAGTGTTATAAGTTAGCTTCTATATCTGAACACTTTTATATCCTATTTTTTATTTTCATGCAGCAGAGAAACCTCAGCATTCTATATAAACAACTGTCACACACGTAACCTAGCGTTACGTGTGTGACTGTTACGTGTGTGACACATACTTTTACATGTACTCATGTTCAAATCTTTTCTCCATTTCGCAATGAGACTTACTCCCCTTGATCGCCAACAGGCTGCATGTGTCCTCCAAAACTGCATTGCCATCACACAAGTGCAACAGGAGGGAAGTTTTAGTCAGGTTTATAAGGATTTAAGCTGAAGACTTTAAGACTGAACTATTATTAGGCTAGGTCAGTGATTTTTCAGGCCTTCACTGGGCTCTAAATTAATGGTTGCCACAACTGTTAGCTATGCATCACAGGATCAGATAGATGAAAACATCAGGGCTTTTAACCCATGGGTAGATGTGGATATGGTTCCGCGAATTTAAAAAATGCATATAATCCATTGCTAGACTGTATGTCCAAGAGGATATTGGTATGTTGCTGGTCAAAAAGAACCTGATATTGTTTTGATTTAAACGTTGCTCAGATGCAAGCTACCTCTGAATTAGATACAGGTTGGATCCTGGTGTATTGTCAAATATGATCATGAAATATACAGGGACTGATCCAGGGAAAATTTGGGCATACCATTTCGGTTAAAAATGTTCCCACAATAAGACAAAAACAACATCTCAGGCCCAAAATTCAACATTTAATGCTATTTTGACATTAAAATCTGTTGGTTTTAAGAATATGGGCGGATTTTTTGCTTGTGAGTTTGGGCGCCCATACCTGTATACAGGTATCAAAATGTCTCTGGATCAGTCTATGATATACCTGGGTGAGGTGACTGAAATTGTTAATGTAGAGTACAAGGTTTCAACTACATGTACAAATGTATGGTAAAATCTGATAACTTTTGGAAGTGTCCATCTCTGACAGATGCCTTATTTTATTTTCCCAGAATACTGTTTACATAAAAAACAATGGACGGTTTTCTGTATTTTTCCCAGACAGGAAATGTCTATTTTTTCCTTTTGTATTTTTAATTTGAAAGAGAAAATTTGATTAATGAGGTACTCACAATGTAAACAAGATCCAAGCCTGATGATGCGCCCTTATGATTTGAACAGTGTGAGCGATCTAACGGCACAGTATAAAGTATGAATTTTATCTGAGAAATACAGACTGAGGATCGGTTTGAAGGACACAAAAAGCCTACCGATAAATTTTAGTATATACAGACAAAAAGGCCTGAAATGAGGGTAATGAAACATTGATCGTAATTGTATTTGGGCTTCAACGTATGCTTTCACACTGCACTTTATACATTTTAAAGATAACTGAAATTCATAGTGTGTCCAATGTTAAAATGTTTCTGATGGTTGTTGTTGGAATTGGGCTTTAATTCTTCGTATGTTTTTCTTCCTCATGTACAGTGTATACTTCCTAAACCTAAATGTAACTGGACATGTACAGTATGATGTGTCCAACGTATATGTTTAATCTTAGTGGTTGGCTTGCAATAAGCTAGTGTAAATTGTGTTTCTTAACAAATATCAGAAAGGCTATGATGGAGACTGTGTCTTTAAGTTTCTTGTGGTCAGTTTAGATTTGACTGTATATAACAAGTTATCCTGGGTACAGTAGAATCAACAATGTGTTGGTTAGAATTTCAAGTTCATATTTTCACTTTTTAGTTTTGTTTGTTTTAATAAGAATTTTATATATTTTTTTAAATCCATAAAGTTGATTGACAGCCATGATGATGTCAAGTAACAACATCCCAAAAGAAACTTTAATTCTCATTATATGATCACAATTGAATGATTTTAATGTTTTCCAATTCACACGATGTCACACACGTAACACAAATGTCACACACGTAACAACAGTTGTTTCGAAGGTATAGTAAAAACAAAAATGTGTTTAACAACTTAAAGGAGCATATTGTATGTGGTGTTCACTGTAGTTTTATGTGTCTAAAATCATTAAAAGAAATACCCTCTCAATTCACACGTTTTTGAAGATTTATCTCCCTACCCCTCAAATTCAATTCTGTGTGAGTCACACACGTAACACCACTTTCTATGGCTGTGTCAGTGATAATGTTAAGTGATAAGAACCAACTTGCCATCTGTAAATGACAACCACCAACAAGTGAAACAGGATTCTATATTAGATGTTCATATTTTTTGTTATGAAAATTTCTGATGAACAAAACTTCACCAAAAAACTGTCTGAACGTCACACACGTAACGGTGGAATCGCCCTTACATGTATTTAAATTTTGTTTACTTTTCGAACACGTGCTCGTTCGTACAGTCAGACCACATACTGTATGGATTTTCCTCATTCCAACGCCAATCATTTAGTTTTTCGATGGTCTTCAAAGCCGTTACTGTCGACGTTACGATCAGAAATTAGGAAAAAAGTGAGTTTTGGCAGCTCATGCGACTTTAATCTTTTTTCAGTTAATATAGTTATATTTTTCAACACTAAAACACACGGGCACTAAATCATGCCAAGGCCGCCATATGAGTAAAATAATCGGGAGTGTAGTGTCAAACAATCAATCAATAAATCCTATATTTGGCAGCTCCTACCAATTTAAATATCTTGTTTCTTGTCTTAAATTTTGTTCTCTTTTTGTTTTCACAGGGACTGGAGAGTCGGGCAAAAGTACCTTTATCAAACAGATGAAGATTATCCATGGCTCTGGCTACTCAGATGAAGACAAAAGAAGTTTTATCAAACTCGTTTACCAGAATATATTTATGGCCATGCACGCAATGATTAGAGCAATGGAGACGCTGAATATTGAATACAGAGACCCAAGTAATCGGGTAAGTTGGTTAGTCCCTTTTAGTTTGCGTGGCGCATTGTACATATAGAACAGCCAATCAGTTCAGTCCCTTTTAATATGATTTTATTTGATTTATTTCACCATGATTCCATGTCACTTATTTTAAGTCCCTTTTAGTTTGCGTGGCGCATTGGGCATACAGAACAGCCGATCAGTTCAGTCCCTTTTAATTTGATGTGATTTGATTTATTTCACCATGATTCCATGTCATGTTTCACAATATTGTAGCTGATATTTACAAATAGCAATTTGGTAAGAAGAAAAATATTTATAAAAATATCCTGGCGGGAATAGAAACCCCAAGAGGCTTTCAGTTTTTGCACTCGGTTGCTGTATGTAGGAGAGTTTCCAGGTACTTGACGAAGGTGGGGGATTTCCTCCGGCCAATGAGCCGGTTTCCTCTCCCTTTAAACCTTGCATGCCCCCATATATTAAAGTAATATATTGTTGAGTGCAGCGTAAAACATCAATCAATCAATTTGGGTGTCGTCCTCCACTAAACCTGGCAACGCCGCCATATAAGTGAAATGATCTTGAGTGTAGCGTAAAACATCAATCAATCAATCAATTTAATCACTGGTGAATTGAACACATACACCAAACAATTGGTGGGAGTTGCTTCTATTTGAATATTTTATGCAGATCTCTAGACAATCGCATGACACATTGAAAATATAGGTTAGCCAATTGGGTAAGCCCATTCTAGTCACATGACACATTGCACAAATAGACCAGCCAATCGAGTGAGTCCCTTTTAATCACAAGACTTATGGAATATATAGGTTAGCCAATCGGGTAAGCCCATTCTAGTCACATGACACGTTGTACAAATAAACCAGCCAATCAATTGAGTTTTCAATGCTAGTTTCAGGAACATTTGAAAATTGTTCTAAATTTGTTTTCATGCCACTTAAAGTTTAAACCATTTTACCTGGTCATATCTGTCACATGTCAAAGTTGAAAAATACCTAAAAGGAGATTGAATAATTCTTTTATTAACAGTAATTTTTATTTCAATGCCCATGAAGGCTGCATGGAGAGAACTACTACCTTAAACCATCATTTCTGTCATATGTCCCTAATATTTATGTTTTAAATACTTGTATTTAATTGTGTTTTTACTTGTATTCACCATTTAAAACAACAATCAAAACAATCTTTTTTCTCATATCCTGATTTGCGCGCCCAAATTGCGGACGCCCAAACGGCATATATGGGGTTCAAAATCAGCCCAGATTAGGACCTGATTGTTTTAAATTTGGTAGCTCATGTCACTTAAAACATGTCAAATCTGTCAAATGGCATGTTAAAAAATAACGATAGTTGTAAAAAATTTATTTCAATGCAAATTTCAGGAATTTTCAGTAAATTGTTCTTAATTTGGTAGATCATGCCACTTAAAACCTGTAAAATCTGTCAAATGTCATGTTGAAAAATAACGAAAACTATAATATTTTCTGTTTCTTTTGATTTCAGGAACATGCTAGTGGCGTCAAACAGATCGATTACGAAACGGTGACAACATTTGAGGCCCAACAAGTGACAGCCATACAAAGCCTATGGGGCGACACGGGAATACAGGAATGTTACGATCGTAGGAGAGAGTATCAGCTCACAGACTCGGCCAAATAGTAAGTTTTTCAAAAATCCTGATTTCGTTAAAATTGACAAGTTGGTTGCTAATTAGCTTAATGGCAGGTTAGGTACCAGTCCACCAAATAATAAGTTTTTAAAAATCCCGATTTCGTTAAGATGGACAAGTTGGTTGCTAATTAGCTTAATGTTGGGTTATATGATGTCGGATAACCAAATCATAAGTTTTTAAAAATCCCGACTTCATTAAGATCGACAGGTTGGTTGAAAATTTGCAAAATGTCAGGTTATATGATGTCCGACCACCAAATAGTAAGTTTTTAAAAATCTTGACTTCGTTAAAATTGACAGGCTGGTTGCAAATTTGCAAAATGTCGGGTTATATGATGTCCGACCACCAAATAGTAAGTTTTAAAAAATCTTGACTTCGTTAAAATTGACAAGTTGATTGAAAATTTGCAAAATGTCGGGTTAGATACCAGACCACCAAATAGTAAGTTTTTAAAAATCCTGATTTCGTTAAGATTGACAAGTTGGTTGAAAGTTAGCTTAATGTCCGGTTAGATGATGTAAGACCACCAAATAGTAAGTTTTTTAAAAATCCTGACTTCGTTAAGATTGACAAGTTGGTTGCAAATTAGCTTTATGGCAGGTTATATGATGTCCGACCACCAAATAGTAAGTTTTTAAAAATCTTGACTTCAAGGCTGGTTGTTCGAGAGAAAATTAGCTCAATGCCAGGTTAGAAAACCTCATACTTTAACGGAAAAATATCAATATTTCGGCCACTCATGCCACTTTAAGAAGTAAATGGATAATTTGCTAATGCTTTCTATTTCATTTTTTTTGCAGTTATTTGGATAGCGTTGATCGGATAGCTGGTAATAACTATCTACCAACTTTACAAGACATTCTCCGAGTGAGAGTACCGACTACGGGCATTATAGAGTACCCCTTTGATTTGGATAGTATAATATTTAGGTAGGTACAACTTTTTACCTGTGACAAACTGAGTTTTGGTAAATAACCGACACTGATTGGCCCGGAAAAAATTCTGGGCAAGGGTGAGAATCGAACTCAAGACTTAGGGTTACCGTCCCACCGCTCTACCAACTGAGCTACCCGGCCCTGTTGGGAACGGTTCGCTTGTTAGATTCTCTGAGTTTTTCAAACTCAGCGGGCTGTGTCAACAGGAGTGTTAACTAAGGGCATTATAGAGTATCCGTTGGATTTTGACGAGTTTTTCGAGTAGTTAACCTGGCAACACAACCAAATTGGTGAAATAATTTCGACAGCGCAAAAGACGTCAATCAGTCGAGAATAAAACTACTAAAGTGGCATGGATATTGTGTTTATCACATTTGTGTCTCATTCCAGTGCTACAGTAAACAGAAAGTCAGAAATTTTCCGTCTGTTCCTCAATTCAGAACTTTTTGACTATCTTACACACGTATATCAAAATGGTTAAAGAATATCACAGCTAATTGATTACTATCTAAAACCTGTAGCAAATCGGCATGTTAGCTTTACCAAAAATACTGATGATTTGTTGCCAAATTACCTTTTACAGAAAATTCTACTGACTAAGGCCAAGCTCCTGTCAGTCGTCAACCTAATGGAATATCATGGGTTGTGGTTTATTATAACAACTTATGATTGGGTATAAAGGTTTAAATGATATACCTCTTTTTCACAATAAGAAACTTGTCTTCGTGGTTATTTTAGACAAGATTTTCCCTGTGCCTGTGTGTTTCAGTGATATAAATATATATCAAAATGGTATGTGGGAGACTGAATATGGGTTTCCTCCAGGCAATGAGCCTGGTTTCCTCCCACACTAAGCCTGACGCCTTAACATACTCGGTCGCTCAAACTGCCCCAATGAGCTGATATGTCTTGCTTGTGTTTTATCTCTCGATCGCCCTATGTAGGCGAGATGTCACTCACTCCCCCACTAAACCTGGCAACTCCGCCAAATAAGTGAAGTTATCTTGAGTGCGGCATAGAACATCAATTAATTAATCAATCAATCAATGTCTTTTCTGAAAACTTAAACAATCTACACTCAATTTGTCCCACATAGACCCGCCATCGAATCCTGATTCGGACCACCTGTGAGACAAAATAAAAAATGAAAAAATTCTGAGTTGCCAGGTACTCGCCGAAGATCAGGGTTTTCCTTTTGGCAATGAGCCCGCTTTCTTCCCAAACTAAACTTGACAACGCCGCTATACAAGTGAAATAATCTTGAGTGCGGCGTAAAACACCAATCAATCAATCAATCAATGACTTTGTCAAATTTAAAAATCTCATAAGAACAATGGCTAGGTTTTGCACCTCTAAAGTGGCATGGATATTGTATTTTATTATATTCGTGTCTCATTCCGGTGCGACAGCAAACAGCTCATCAGGTATTCTGTCTGTTGAAATTTCAGACTGTCCTGATCAGCTGACAAATAGCTTGTAACCTTTAGGGACTTTCTGCATGTCAGATTTTGAAAATGGTCTCCGTAAGAGCTGCCAAAATTAAAGCTTTTTTCATAATTTCTGATCAGCACGACAGTAAGAGGTTTTGAAGGCCATCGAAAAACTAAATGATTGGCGTTGGGATGAGGAAAATCCACGCAGTATGTACAAACCGAAATAGTGTCCGAAAAGTAAACAAAATTTAAATAACCGGGATGACCATTCATTCATTCTAAGCCAAAGTTAGTTAAAAACAATACTTTATCGTTCATTCTTGAGACTAGAAGCACTAAAAAGCTTCTGAATTATACGTCTTGAGAAAAATAGCCAATACTTTCAACATTCTGTGTTACCATCAAAATATCAACATTTTGGCAGCTCATGCCACTTTAAATCTTTTAAAGCTACAGTTTGTCTACAATTTTGCCCTATGTACTAGGCCTCCCATTGATTGGCTGCCAGGCCTCGCTCGCATCAAATGGCTGCGAGTGAGCTGTCAAGGGATCGATCCCCTTAAAACAAAATCGTTTCTTTTCTTTTCAGAATGGTAGATGTTGGAGGTCAGAGGTCAGAACGCCGAAAGTGGATACACTGTTTTGAGAACGTCACGTCCATTATGTTTTTAGTCGCCTTAAGTGAATATGATCAGGTTCTGGTGGAATCCGACAATGAGGTAAGGGGGATAACTCCTGTGAAGGAATATTTTGTGGGTGGCGTAAAACATCTATTAATCCTCTGAAAGCGGCATCTCATAAAAGTGAAAGCTACACATTTCTGTTAAACAAATGATCAAATCCCACTCATACCAAATAAATTTATAAAAAATTCAAGTTGTCTGGTACTCGCTGAAGGTGGGAGGTTCCCTTTGGGGAATGAACTGTAAATTGACCTCCTTATACAAATGTCTGAAAGGCTATGGCAGCAAGTGGACCTTTAAAATAAGCTAATTTTCTGAAATATTCCTGAATTTTGAACTTTCAACTGTCCTTTTCTCCCTGAGAACCAAATGGAAGAGTCCAAAGCCATTTTTCGAACGATTCGGCCTTTTTAAATGGCCAATTTTCTGACATATTGCTGAATTTTGCTATTTGTAAATGTAAACTTTCCTTTTCTCCCTCAGAACCGAATGGAAGAGTCTAAAGCTCTTTTCCGGACGATAATCACGTATCCATGGTTTCAGAATTCGTCAGTTATACTGTTCCTTAACAAGAAAGACCTTTTGGAGGAGAAAATTATGCACTCTCACCTTGTAGATTATTTTCCTGAGTTTGATGGTAAGTGTTTTTTAGACAGATTTTTGGAAAGTTTTTCTTTAGTTTGTTGAAGTTTTTCTTTTTCCTGAGTTTGTCGAAGTTCTTTTTTTCCTGAGTTTGTTGGTAAGTTTTTTTTTCCTGAGTTTTTTCCTGATTTTATTGGTAAGTTCTTTTTCCCCCGAGATTGTCAGAAAGTTTGTTTTTCCCGAGTCAAGTGGCACGTTCAGCACCAACCATTGATACTTTTCTGAATTTGTATTCCGACATCAAGCCAGGGGAACAAATGTTTTTGTTTTAAATACTTCGCAGCTTTGCAACTCAATATTTAAAGCAGCAATCACAACAAATGTTTTTTCTCATACCCTGGTTTGGGCGCCCAAACTACAGAAGCCCAACCCCCATATATGGGGTTCAAAATCCGCCTAGAGTGCAATTTAACTGGGCAACACGCCTTTGAGGTAAAACACCTTTGTATATTCTTAGAATTTAACCCACGTTTATGGAGACTTTCAAACTCTACCTGCTTAGGGTTGTCACAAATTTAAGCCAAAATTTATGAGCTTATCTTTTGGTTTTTTTTACAGGCAACAAAAGAGACGCCCAAGCAGCCAGAGAGTTCATCTTACGAATGTTTGTGGATTTAAATCCCGACCCCGACAAGATTATCTACTCCCATTTCACCTGTGCCACAGGTAAGCTTAAGTTAACAGCAACAAAAATACAGAAACCTTAACAAAAAGATAAAGAAATGCAATAATATAAAACAAAAAGACGAAAAACAATAAAAAAATTCAAACTCAGTCACAGGTACCAATAGCACCCATTCCGAAGAAATGATTGGAACTAACTTTGGCGTAAATTGAAATTTTGGCAACTAATTCCGCTGTAAGCATCATCTAATCTGTTTCTTATGAGAAATGATTCAGGCATCACCACGCAGTTAGTTTGTGAACAACACGAGCTTTTTTCAAGTGTCTTCATCAAGGGCAACGCCGCCATATAAGTGAAATAATCTTGAGCGCGGCGTAAAACACCAAACAATCAATCAATCAAACATTTCTCAATCTGTTTTTATTTTGTGTTTTTCAGACACGGAGAATATTAGATTTGTGTTTGCCGCCGTGAAGGATACAATTCTTCAGTTGAATTTGAAAGAATACAACTTGGTGTGAAGTTACCGCGGCAACATTGGTATTAGAAAAGACTCTATCTGACCATTACTTATTTGGCGTTGTCATGGCAACGCGAGGTCGACCCGTCGTGAAGGCCCGATGCGTTCAGACTGTATGTAAAAGCGTCTTTTAAAAAAATATATGTGAAGGGCCGATGTTATGAACTGTGGACCTTGCTCGCACACGAGGGCTGGCTTCGTTGACGGAGTGCACTGGCGGTCTCACAGTCCAGGATTTATTCAAAAACGTACCAGTGTTTCCCCAGTACTGTCATCGATTTCAAGTTTGGTTTTCTGTCCGGGGAAATTGACAAGTGGCATTAGATATCTACGCTGGCAATTATTTATTTACTTTTTTTTTTTGGAGGAAGAAAATTCTCGCTTATCGTTAAGGGGATATCTAGCTGCAACAACAACAACACCAACTCAATTGTTTCGTAATTTTTCTTTATTGTGTTTTCTTTCTTGGAGATCGCATCTGCATAATATGTAAAGATGCCCGACTGTTATCATTTTTTATTTCTCTTAAATCGTGCCCCTTGACGTAAGTTTCAAAATGCCACTGGTATGGAGTCAAATTTTACCCAGACGCCTCGGCTGTGGAACTTGTTTATTCAAGCGTAGATTCGCTGATTTGTTGGTTTGAGTAAATTCTTGTTGTCCAGTTTAATTGCACTGGGGAAATGAATTCAGAGATCAGAATGACGGGCCCTGTTCACGTTAATATGTGTGTTACCATGACATTGTGGCCACGCCCCCAGCACAATGCATCAGTTGAGGCGATAATTCAGAATTTGTCCTGCGACGTTAACGGGATCTTTTAAATTATAATACTGTGGCGTGAATAAATACTTGGATTAAATATAATTTTTTTTTTTTAAATTTTTTTTTTTTTTTCAAAATGTTTTTTTTGAACTTTTTCACATTGCATTTTATTCGTATATTTATGTATGTGCAATTTAACATTCATGTAAACGTAGGTGTCATTGACGTGCCGTTATCGCTATGGAGAACAGTAGCTCCGCCCCTAATCTGCCATCGTTGCCATGGTAACGTAAAGGTCTCTGCGTCATACACGGAACTGTTAGGAATTTTTTGTAGATTTTACTGAAACTAGTTGCCTCTGTGTAGTAAATTATGGACATATGGAATTACTCCCCTTGTGATGTAATATATGATTCTCTCACTAGGGGGCGTTAGAATGTTTGTTGAACAGTGTTGTCAAAAAAAAAAAACTGACTGTTTTTTTTTTAAACATGAAAATGAAAAAAGCTTCGTAAAAGCCTTGTAAAACCATAATTTTATGTTCGGACTGTGAAAACTATTGTTTGTTGGTATAGCGAATTATTGATTTCTACAAATGCCTTGCTTTGAGTCTACATACTGTTTGTTAGTAGCTTGCTATATATGTTCATTTCAAAGTTTTAGAACCTCTGCTACTCAAAAAACATATAGCGTGTGTCTGTGCGTGCCTGCGTGTGTGCAAGTTTGTGTGCGTGTGGGAGAACTCAGATGTCTTTTCCCGATTCCCATAATTTTCCCTCGATACATAGATCTGCATTCTATTAACCATTCAGATTCTTAATGTCACTAAGCGTAATCTCGACTCAAAATGTATCATTTTTTCTCGGTCATCGTTCACTTTTCTCTTTTGATATTTTTTTCTTTAGATTTTTTACGTGTTGCCTGCATAATTTGAGTATGAAATTTATTTCCAGAAATTTTTCTGTACAATGTAGCTTTCTATATTTACACAACATAATTTGGATTTTTTTAATATCCTTCAATAAAGCATTTTGACAAGGGTTGTCGTTGAATAAACTAAATTTCTGAATGATTTTTGTTGGAAGACACATTTTCATCCTAGAAACAAAAACGAGTCGTTCAATTTTAAGAATAAGCGTCATAATTCAAGGTACTTAATTTGCTCACACTAGAAACAAATACAAAATTGAAAACTTTTTGGGTGGATTTTTCATTCGGTCGCTGTATGTGGAAGAGTTGTTAAGTACTTGCCGAAAGTCAGGAGTTTCCTCCCGCACGAAACCTGGCAACGCAGCCATATAAGTGACATGATCTTGAGTGTGGCGTAAAACATCAATCAATCAATTTGCTCACTGGCTTATTAAGTAACTGGCAACTTCAAAGCGCTGTATCTAACTTTTGAGCGAATGCCTACCCCGATCACTCGTCGAATAGACTGTGGAAGAAAATTTTTGTTTTCCGTGCGGATAGGATTTGTTATAACACAGATAGCTCAAAAAAGTCCCTAAAGATTCCTTTACGAAAAAAAAAAAAATTCCCTGGGAAAGCAGGACTAATTTTCTAACTGTATTTATGAAATCTGGTAATGAAATTTAAAGGGAGAAGATTTTGAATACAAATTTTGACTAGTCTTTTAAAATTGCCATAATACAAAGCTCTTTGCTGCAGTCCCATTGTTTAGTCCAGTCTCTGGTATTGTTATAAAGCTAGTTAGTCTTAAAAATAAATGCTTTATAAAGAAATATGTTCTGACGTATTTTTGTATCTCTAAAATCGATACACGATTAACCTCTCTGTTCCCATTGGTCATTGCTATGCGATACTCTCGTACACGTTTTAAAAAAAAAAATCTTCGATTCATTTTTGTTCTCCTTTTATTCAGTTTCTACTAGCTTGAAAGTTTCCTCAGTGTAGAGTTATGTAGAGTTATTCCCCTTTGTTTTGTAACTCCTTGAAAAAAAAAATGACAAAGCATTAAATGCTGCAGTTCTATCCATTCCGTTTCTAATAATTTAGTTCTTTTTTGGTTTTAGTGATTTTGAACTTATTTTCGGTGGATGTAGATTATAATATTGACGTAGATAATTATGACCTTAGAAGAATCCAGTTCTGTTTTTGCAGTTTTCAAATGTGTGAACGAAATTCTGGAAAAATTTTGAGCTTTGTTGTAAAGTTGGAATTGTTTACAAATGAATCATTTGTGCTTGAGAACTAAGGGCTTTTATAAATTGCTTAGAGAACCTCTGGGGCCGGTTGCACAAAAAGGGAAGTATGCCCTGCCCCTGATTTCCGAAACCTGGAAATAATTTAGCACTGACCACCATTGTTCTTTGGACTTTCAAAATTCGTGTTTTCTCTCAAGTTGACGCCTCAGTTGACCTACTTTTTTATCTTGACAGGCTTAAGGTCGTCAAATAAATTCGGCAATTTAGATTCAGGATTCATTAAGGCATTTACACACTCAGGGGCGAGGCAGAAATTTGATAAACGGTGTCAGAATTTCCCGATTTGAAGCCACTTTCAAAATTTAGAATTTGCCAGTCTCCTTTCTCGTTTAAAATGCTGAGTGAAAAAGGCCGTCCAAATTTGCCCCATCTCGAATGTGCACCACCACTCTGATTGGTTAACGGGTAGGTGTATAACCGAATTAAATTCAACTTAAAAGACGATTTATAACCCCCCCCCCCTCCCCCTCTGGCATTTAAAATCTGCTTAGTATGTTTGT
Source organism: Lepidochitona cinerea (assembly GCA_963971465.1). Lineage (NCBI taxonomy): Eukaryota > Metazoa > Mollusca > Polyplacophora > Chitonida > Tonicellidae > Lepidochitona > Lepidochitona cinerea. The sequence goes on from OZ020559.1 coordinate 8,571,456, forward strand.
AAAATAAGATTAAGAATGTGTTTGTGTAAGACAATAATTTCAGCATAATTTAAATTTTTTTCTTTCTATTTTAAATTTTTAGTGACTCAAAAGGCAAGGCAATACTTTTTCAGTAAATTTGTTTTTTGTGTTTAAATATGGGGCTAGTTACGTGTGATTTTAACTAACAAGTAATGTATTAAAAATGTTGATATTTTGAATGAAATTTACAGAAATCGTTGAGCATTTTGCCGAATGTTCACAATTATTTATAATCAATATAAACGCTTAGAAACATGTATGCATATAAAAATAATATAAACTTATGTATTTTGTGTCTTTTTTTTTTCGAGTTCCTAGTCAGACTATTGATCAGAGGTTGGCCCTTGTAATTTTTAGCACTTTGATAGTGAAACAATCATTTTGTGTTGATATTTTCTGTCATAAAATTTTTAGATGTGACACTGTCAGGCTACGCGTTATTTCTTCAAACAATTTGTGACATTGTAACATAAATTTCTGGCCCGCATTATATTGTAATAAAAATTAAATCTGCAGCTCAAATTTCTGTCAATCCTACTTATGTTTTTTAAAAAAATTTATCGACACTCAAGTCGGGTACACTATACTCAGATCAGGAAAAATCTTGAGGTATTTTCTTTTTGCTACATCCTAGGCATAACAAATAATAAAATTGCATAATTTTTGGATAAAATTTTGCATAATTTTTTAATAAAATGTGCATAATTTTTGGATAAAATGTGCATAATTTTTGGATAAAATGTGCATAATTTTTGGATAAAACTTGCATAATTTTTTTATTAAAATTTGCATGATTTTTCAAACACTTTTCTAAGCTCAAATAACTGAAAATAGGAATTAAAAGCGGAAACCTGTTTCGCAAATTAGCATAGCAAGTAAGCATACATTATTACAAAGTAATTGCTATGGCAACATGTGAGGTAGGCCGGTTAGCTTGATGGTAAACACCGGTAGCATTTATTGCTGGCCACATGTTTCTTACTCTGCGATGTGAGATAGATTCTCAGTCCAAGCATCACTAAAAATCTGGGAAATTTTTTTTTAGATTTTTCAATAGTGAGATCCATAAAGGAAGATAACAGGTGTAAAACCCACATATAAGCTTCTTTGTGAAACCCACTCCTGGAATTTTCAGAAATAAATTTGCAGAACAAAAGAACAAAGTATTAAATTCAAATCAACACTGGCACAAAATTTGAATAGGGTTTTCTTAGGAAAATTTTCACTTTTCAAGAGTTAACTTAAAAAAAAAGATTTTGCAAGACTGCACTTCACATTGAACATGAAGTTCAATGCAAATTAAAAAAAAAGAACAGGTTTATAAAAATTATTGAATGCAGAACATATTTTTTCTGTTTAAATTTGTTTTTCAAATTTGAGATCGGCTCGGTCATTTCATATTTCACAAAAGTTCGTAATTTTTTTTTTTTACAAAAATAAAAATGTTTCAGTCACCCCCCTCCCCCAATCCCATTTGAAAGGAATAACAACTTGTATATTAAAGGTCATTGTAAGATATCATACGAAAAGATTTTCAAGGGAGATAACCCTTGTCTACGGCTAATGTTTCGCTTAAATATGTCATTCTTTGTTTTGCATATTGAATGATCATGTCCTTTTTTTGTGTGTGTTTATTTTGACCTCATTGTTTAAAAAAAAAAAACTCGCAATGGGTAGTCAAATGACAAAATTAACTTGAAATAAATGTGAAGAAAACTGTTTTGACGATGTGCTGGTCTTGAAATGTTAAATTCTCATACATAAACGCAAAACGTATTTGTCCTAATGTAATACGACGGCATTTGTAGACAATGCCAAAGTCATAATTATAAAGAAAATTTATCACGATTTTTGTAAAAACCACTTTTATGTCATTTTTGAATGTTTTGATGTACACTAAATGTCTGTTTCAGTCAGACTTTTTTCTGTCTTGTTTATTTTTATTATTATTTTTTTTCGGTAACGTGTAAAATACCCATCAACATAATCTATGACGGTGATTTTTGATTTTTTTTTGTATGTTTCTGATTGATTTTTATTTAGCTGATTGTTAAAATCTGTCGGATATCTGAATAATCAATGACCTAGAGACAACCGTATGTTTCTGATTGATTTTTATTTAGCTGATTGTTAAAATCTGTCGGATATCTGAATAATCAATGACCTAGAGACAACCGTAAGTTTCTGATCGATTTTTATTTAGCTGATCGTTAAAATCTGTCGGATATCTGACGCGACGTTAGCCAATAATCAATAACAAATTTTGACCTAGAGACAACCGTAAGTTTCTGATTGATTTATATTTAGCTGATCATTAAAATCTGAAATCACTGAAGCGACGCTAGACAATAATCAATAAAAAAAATTTATGTAGAGACCTCTTTCTATGTTAGTTACCTATGTTAAAAAAACTAACTTCAGACAAATTGGTAACAAAATTCAGACAGTTTCGAACTTAATTTTATATGTAGTCATTGATAAAGCTGCCAGCAGACGACAGAGATATTAGCCTTCGGTTGATGGGTTGCGGGTTCGAATCTTGCTTAAAAATACTTAGAAAATCCAAGTGTATTTTTCACTTGGTTGCCCTACATGTGGAAAAGTTGCCAGGTATTTGCTGAAGGTCCCCCAAGGCAGCAGTTTAGATGAAAAAATTTCTGGCGAAGCGTTTTAACATCTATCAACCAATTTCAAACGAAGGAAATTATGAGAAAATTTAAATCTGATTGAAAGTTGTAGACACAAATTTTGATTTTTTTTTTCGCTGTTTTTTTTTTAATTATAAGATACTGCTTCACATACTAAAGTTGTTAATCATGTTTATGTCTCTATTTACATATATTTATAAAAAATATTTTTACCGTTTTGTTTCTGGATATTGATTATGACAAAATTTCAATTTACAAATTTCAAATTTTCACATTGAGGTCACATTATCCGTCAGTAATGCCTTCAAATTTTTAATGTGATTTTCCCCCCTTGTTTGGCTAAGATCAGCGTTTAAGATGCAAAATTCGGCAAAACATTATAAAAATAAATAGCCTATAGACAGTTTGCTGATGATGTCACCGGCTTCTGGTGTTGTGTTATGGGATTTTAGGAGGGGTTATGCATGGCGGACAGAAAGTGTTCTGCACAGGTAACACAGAAAAGAATAGTTAAGCAGTCATGACCCCTTTGTTACCCACAATGCAATTCAGTGTTTCGCGTGACATTAGGCTTTAGGTCTATTACTATTAAACATTAAGTTCAATTATTTTCCTCCCTAAACCTAAACCCTGCAACACTGCCATATAAGTGAAATAATCTTGAGTGTGGCGTAAAACATCAATCAATCAATCTGAATGTATACAAAATTTGAATGACTTCAACAAAAATTCTTACGTTTTGGGCCTAGGTACATTCTAGAAACTTGTATGCTCAAAAAACTTCTGGTATATATTTCTTTAGAACAATTGATGACTTTCAAAAAATTTTTGAACCAATAAATCTCAACGTAATTACCCAGCTTATGCCACTTCAAATATGCTTAAAAAAAAATTGGTCGGTCGTAAGGTATCGTTAATTTAGCGAGTTTATTTCTTAGTGGGATTTTTTTGTAAACGTAGATTTGCCTCTTGCTCAGTTTGCCTTCTTTAGAAACGTAATCGAAGACAATATTCTTAAGTGCCCATTTTCAATCTTCTTGACGATGCGGGTTCGAATCACACTCGAACCAAATGAAAATTTAAAAATTTCTGAGTGGATTTCTTGTCGATGGCTGTATTTGGAGTGAGTGGCCAGGTACTCGACAAAGGTTGGGGTTTCCTCCCACACTAAACCTGGCAACGCTGCCATCTATGTGAAATAATCTTGAGTGATGCCTTAAACATCAATCAATCTTCTTGGCAACAAATATGGCAATTTAGGCATCTTTCGGCTGGATTTTGTTTTTTGTTTTCAGTAGAAATTTTGGTTCTGAAGATTACAATACAGGGGAAATAACTACGGCTATTAAAAAATCTTTACATTTGCTCAATTAAGTACAATTTGTTTCTTGTTTTTTTTTCAAACATTCTTTGTAAATATTAAATTAAGGCAACTTTTCTTGAAAATTGTCATACGTCTGAGATTTTTTTTAATGTTAATGCGTTTTAATGCCAAATTTTGCATTAATTTTTTTTCTGTTCACCCTATTGTTAATTTCTTTTTTCCCAAAAATTAGCATTTTCAGATTTTTTTTTTGTCAAATATGAACTTCTGAGAAAATTGATACCTTTATTTTTTTTTGAGGCTATGCTTTCAAATCTTCAATTTTCAAATCTCTTGAATGAATTTAGTTTGGCATTCTTAGAATAGATTGTCAGTTTGTGGAATATTGGTCATTCTTGCAAAGTATGGAATATAGCGTCACTGTTCTATCGAGGATCAAAGACTGAAATCGCAACATATTTTTTTCATAATGTTGCGCTGTTCAACATCATACTAACTGTCTGATCAAAATGCAGTATTTCAACCTCGATTTTATTTTTGTTCAAGACTCATTTTTGTTCTAAGCCAATTATTGTAACAATACTGCCTGTAACACTGTGTATAAAATAATTAATACTTATTTTACAATCTGAATCAGCATGCGGCTAGTTAAAAAAAATTTGAAACGCAACGCCTGGCTTAAAGCCGCTCACATAATGTAAATCTCAGTCGAAAAAAATACCAAGATTTGTAAAATTACTCTGTGTAGAACTAAGCGATTGTTACGGTCTGACTTGCTTTGCAAAACAACCCATTTCGTGTTTTTTTTTTGCTACGCCATATTTAATTTAATCTCTGTCCATGTATTTTTGGCGTAGTGAGAAATCTCAGTGATGTAAACTTTAAAGATGTCATACATGATCTTGTTACTCAAATAGAATCTTGTTTTTCCTTTTTTTTTCTTCACTGTGAGAATTTGTTCCCTGATACGGTCTATGTATGTTTGATTTTTTGGCCCAAGCATTTGTTGCGTGTTTTATTTGATCATAATAATAATGTTGAATTCCACCCATACATTCAACTTCTTTTGCGTTATTTCTTTTGACTTGTATTTTTTTATGGGGCAGAAAAACAATGGGGCCTGGGGGCCTCCAGACTTTCCATCGAGTGTTCAAATCCAGCTCATCACAAGCATTAAAACATAAATCTGATTGGGTTTTCAATTTCACTTGGATATAAGTAAGTGCGGGGGTTTCCCGCAGGCGCAAAGTCTGGTTTCCCCCATTCGCAAACTCTGGTTTCCCCCATTCGCAAACTCTGGTTTCCCCCATTTGCAAAGTCCAGCTTCCTCCAGGCGCAGTCCGATTTCCTCCAGGCACAAAGGACCGTTTCCTCCAGGCGCAGTCCGGTTTCAATCAGGTGCAAAGGCCGGTTTCCTCAAGACATACAGTCCGGTTTTTTTCTAGGCGCACAGTCCAGTTTCCTCCAGACCAAAGCACGGTTTCCTCCAGACCAAAGCACGGTTCCCTCCAGACCCAAAGCACGGTTCCCTCCAGACCCAAAGCACGGTTTCCTCCAGACCCAAAGCACGGTTCCCTCCAGACCCAAAGCACGGTTTCCTCCAGACCCAAAGACTGGTTTCCCCCTGGCACAAGGCCTGGTTTCCTCTAGACAAGCCTGGTTTCCTAAAGAAACAAAATCCCTCCTCTTGGCGGAAAGCCTGTTTCCTCTCGGCACAAAGCTTTTTCCAATAACTTAAGTGGAATTCTTGCCAAAGAAAGCCACAGTTTCCTCCTTGCACAACGCCTGTTTTCCTCCTCCACTAGTTTTGGCAACATTGGTATTGTGGAATTAATTTTGATTTAATCAACCAATGTGGAATAGTGGCCACAGGAAGTCCTGGGTTTCCTCCAAACACAAAGGTAGGTAGATAGTTTAGATAGAGTTGTGCCCTACAGGTTTCCCTTATCGCTAAATTTGGCAATGTTGACACAGATTGATAAGGTGAATTGTTGCCAAAGGCAACTATGCCTTTCCCCAAGACACACATCCTGGGTTCCTCTGCCACTAATCTTGGCAACGTTGACATGTAAGTGAAATTTTCTTCAGATAAACCTTTGTGGAATGGTTGCCACAGAAAGCTATGAGTTTCCTCCAAACAAAAAGCCCGGTTTCCTCCTTGCACAAAGCTGGTTTCCTTAAGCACTGATTTTGGCAACATTGATATGTAAATGGAGTTAATTTTGATTTAGTGAGCCAGTGCGGAATGGTAGGAATGTTTAGTTATTTAGCATGCTTGTTGGAGATCTCCAAACTCTGTGGTCAAAGTATATAATGATGGGTGAGAGTTTGGAGATCTCCAACTATTATCATGCTTACTATGATCAGAAAACTTGGAAAAAAACAAGTTGTGAAACACTGTGGTAACTGCGGTGCTCCGGGCGTGAGTTGAAGTTGCCAGGTACTAGCCAAAGGTCTGGGGCTTCCTATGGACAATGAGCCCAGTTTCCTCCCCCATTAAACCTGACAACGCCGCCCTATAAGTGAAATATTCTTGAGTGCAGCGTAAAACACAATCAATCAATCAATTAATCAACGGATTGTGAGTTGAAAATAGATTAGGATTATGGTGTAACGTGTAGGGCCTAACGTGGCTGCTCGTCCAAATTAATGATTTCTTTCAATGGAAGATTGATTGATTGATTGCTTGGTGTTTTACGCCGCGCTCAAGATTATTTCACTTATATGGCAGCGTTGCCAGTTTTATTGTGTGAGGAAACCGGGCTCTATGTCCGGAGGAAACCCACGACCTTCCGTTGGTTACTGGCAACCACCCCACATAGATCGATCGAAAATGTCAGAAAATGTTTCAACTTTTGGACTGAGTGGGATTCGAACCCGCGACCCATTGGTGGAAGGCTGTTCGGATTAAGCGTCCAACGCTCTACCTACTGAGCCACGGAGGCCCCTTCAATGGAAGAAGTTAATCAGTCGGAAGTTTGTACGCTTCCAGTTCGATAATCCCTTAAACCGCGTCTCACAACTTGTCTTTTTCCCTAGTATTCTGATCAAAGTAGAGCAAATCCTGCTCTACCTTCCAAGTACTTTAACAGTGGAAGCTGTTGCTGCTTCGCTTGGCGCTCAGCAATAGGAGTTAGAGCAGCGACTGGTTGGCCCGGTGTCAGTATACTGTGACTGGGTGAGGGGCAAGTCGTCTCGGTAAGGCAGCACCTAAAAGAGCGGTGGAAATCCGCCCTGCAACAAGGAGACAACGTCTTCATAAAACTGAAATACTGTTGAGCAGGACATAAAACCCAAATCACTCACTCAATACACGTTCCACCAAGAAAAGGCAGAAAACTAGATTTAATTTTACACTTGCACCAAGGGACATAACTCACAAGTGATATTTTTGGAGTTAGTTCCCCTGAGTTATTTAAAAATGTAACATTGTTAAAATCAAATCAAAGCACATCGACTGACAATCAATTCAACGGTGGCACGAACATAAACGAAAGTGCAGAGCAAATGGACGTATGGCCAGAACGTAAAAAAAGCCAAACTTGAGAGTCCTGGGACATGTTAAAGTAAGATTGATTCATTGATGTTTTCCACCGCACTCAAGATTATTTCACTTATATGGCGGTGTTTAGTGGAGGAGAAACCCCGGGCTCCTTACTTGGAGAAAACCCCTGACCTTCGGCGAGTAGGCCTACCTGGCAACTCTTCCACATACGGTGGTCGAGTGAAAAATCTAGCAGGGGTGAGATTCTAACCTTCGTCACATCAATCGAAGGCCTCTGTCGGACTGAGGGACAATCACTCTAACCGATTGAGCCACCGAGCCTCTTAGTCTATCAAAATAAGCACAGTATGTAATTAAGCATACAGCGACGTCAACCGTGCGTTGGCAATATCAGAGAGCTTGAAACAGACACATTAAATAAAAAAATAAAAACACGGACATATTAAGACGAAAGCACATAACAACGGGACCGTAATTAAGTTAGCAATGCGCATGAAATGATGCATCAAACTGAAGCACATTGCGTCGTCAATCGCGGACAAAAGAATCAAGGGTGTAACCTATAAATAGAAGCACACTGCGACGCAAATCGTAAGCGGGCAATATGGCAGAGAGTGTATACCATCGGAAGTCTATGAATGGGGATGTGTGAAACGTCATTACATATACATGGCACTGACACCTTTTGATCCAGAGGTCACCCTTAACAGCGCCGTCTCTCGGCGAGTCAGTAACCGTGGCTTTTCTTCTTTTCTTCGTATGAACCAAAGAACTATATGCGTGGAATGGACACGCCTCATTGGCTGGTTTGGATCTGACTTTGTATAATGTGCCGCCATTGATAGTTGAAGCGCGGGTGCACAACAGATCTGAATCACAATTGCACCATCTCCTAGTAATGGCGGCATTCGATGCAAATCAAATACCACGTGACCTCCATTCCTCGCATATAGTTAATTGGTATGAACTATTATAATAATGGGATGCATAAGAAAAAAGACGGCGAACGTTTTAGATGAGACAACGGTATACTTGATGGAACAAAAGTTTCTGAAGAACTTCCAAATATTTGAAAATGAGACAAGCAGCCTTGTTTTGGATTGATTGATTGTTTGGTGTTTTACGCCGCGCTCAAGATTATTTCACTTATATGGCGGCGTTGCCAGTTTTATTGTGGGAGGAAACCGGGCTCTATGCCCGGAGGAAACCCATGACCTTCCGCTGGTAACTGACAACCATCCCACATAGGTCGTTCGGGTGAAAACCCAGTCTGAAAATTTTCCAATTTTTTTGGACTGAGTCCTTGTTTTGGAAAGATTTGAGTAGAAATGGAGATAACGGTGTCGCGTGCGGGGTAAAGAGTTTATAAGACCCAATACATTCTCCGAACTGCGGTTGCTGGGATTGCCGTTAGATATGATAGTCCAGTAATTGGAGAGCGTATTTATTTTCTGATTTGAAATTGCGCCACCGTTGACAAGTTTAATATCTACCGCACACAAACGTCACATAATGTAGTATAAGCACACTGATGCGACTTTTGATATCATATATGATAAGAAGCAAGGGCGAAATTAGTTGCAGCCACACAGCGACGCAAATCGTAAGCACGGTCGGAGAATGCAACACTACGAGCAACGGGCGCGATTACGTGAAACCACATAGCGCCACGAAACAGAAGCGGGCACCGTCAGGGATCGCGTAACACAAGAAACACGGGAATATTTAAAGTGGCATGAGCTCCCAAAATTCTTACTTTTTGCATAATTACTGATCGTCACGACAGTAAGAGGCTTTGAAGGCCATCGAAAAACTAAATGATTGGCGTTGGAACGTGGCAATTCCATTAATGTGAAAAAACAGCACTGCGCCAAAACCTTTTAGTATTACCATTATTTCTGGGATAGATCAAGCCCCATGGGGTTTTATTCCCGCCAGAATGTCACTTTTCTAATCACTTTCTTTACCTGCTTTATTTAATTGTGTTGTATCGTAAACTTTTATGTACCCGTTTATTTCTGTTTAATAAATCAAATCAAATCAGTATGTGGCCTGTACGAACCGAAAACGTGTTCAAAAAGTAAACAAAATTTAAATAACCGGGACGACTATTCCTTCATTCTAAGCCAAAGTTAGCTCAAAACAATACTTTTTCGTACATTTTCGAGACTAGAAGCACTAAAAAGCTTCTGAATTATACGTCTTGAGAGAAATAGCCAATAATTTCAACATTCTGTTTTAACGTCAAAATATCAGCATTTTGGCAGCTCATACCACTTTAAGTGCAATTAAGCAGCGTGCGGACAGAGTGCGGTAAACTCGTACAGGTAGCCTAAGTACCGTATGAAGTACAAACAGAAACCCAAAATCTTTGCCATATTTTAAAATCATGTTAACATCCCTCAATCCCCCGAAATGCTTTGCGCGTAAATTCCAAGTGACGTCATCAAGCAATCGGTCAATTGAACAATATCTTATGTATGTATATGTCATTCTATCCAAATAACCGACATATCCGGTATCCGAGCTCGAGGGTAGCGCCGCTGGAGCCTCATGCCAAATCAAGTGAAACTGTTTTGTCCGATTTCAACCCCTACTCCCATTCACACTCCGTTCGAGTTATTACATGTTTCCAACCAGGTCAAAAAAGACGTGATTAAAAAAACTATGCCGCAGGCAGTAGTTGACCTTATTTCGCAGGTTTTAACAATGACGGATAAAAACTCTTGTGTGACGAACGCCGGCGAGGTATAGACAGATATTTTAGTACAGCCTACAGAGTGATTCATTCGCCTACATACACATGACGCGTTGATATTCAACTTTACTCGTTGGACAAGCAAGTGAACTAGAAAAACATACAGTAGACAAGTTACCAAACTCAACTGGATTAAATCGATGACTGAAGGGATTGTTAAATGATTGTTAAATTTTGGCCATTCTTGGAGCTACAGTTGAAGTGTTGGCTTAGACTTTTGCATAAGTTTCTGCCAGGATAGGCAGAAATCGAAAGCTTGTTTTATCGGAGGCCTAAACGTTGTGTTATCACCAGTTGACGTAAGTAAACTTTCTCAACTTTCACTTAACCGCCTTAACATCTTAGTTATGCCCTAGTCCGAAATATCTGCGATGATGATGTAAGACATTTTCTGACAGATAGGCCATCATCATGGTCAGAACGCATTCAAATGCACATTTTATGCGCATTCAAATGCGTTCTGACGATGATGATGGCCTATCTGTCAGAAAATGTCTTACATCATCATCGCAGATATTTCGGACTAGTTATGCCCCTGTCTGAACACATAAGGCCTAGCCCATATCTGTACCTAAAATGTGTATTGCAATAGCTTTCATTATTGTATAATAGATAAAAAAAAGATATAAAAAAAAAGCAGCGAAAGCTTGACTTGACCGTTTCCACTTATTGTCATCTGATCAGCTGACCTAAATAAACTAGGCGTGTCTTAACTTCCACTTAAACACCTTAATGTTTTAGTTACGCCGCATTTCTAAACATTACCTGTTTCAAACACAATTAGAAACTTGTCTCCGTGGTTATTTTAGGTAAGAAGAGTTTCCCTGTGCCCGTGTGTATCTTTATAAATAGTATTAATATATAAATAACAGGAGGCCTAAAGATGCTCCCTGACCACACCAAAATTACAAGAGGCCTACATTTTCTACTTAGGCCTAGTGGCCTGAGTATATATGAAGCTAGACCCATGTATAGATGTAGCATTAGAAACTTGTCACCATGCATGGTTATTTTAGACAAGAAGATTTTCCCTGTGTCCATGTGTTTTAGTGTTCATTAATATATGTAACCAGGCCTATACTGTTTACAGTATAATATATTTTTATACATGGTGCATAACTTTTACTATAGCACGTTTTATCATTTATTTTTTTAGTCCGAAATATCTGCGATGATGATGTAGGATATCTTCTGACAGATGGGCCATCATCATCATCGCAGATATTTCGGACTAATATTTTGTATGAAATATGTTGTATAATCAGTCGATCCATTGTATATGTTATACATGTTTTCGTCTAATTTAGACTAAGCTATTTAAGATTACGCCCGTGTATATAAGTAACCGGTAAGTAACCGGTAAAACAGAACAGATACACACGAGTGCGGCTAGTTTATACGCAGCCGATATTCCTCCCTCATTCCACCATACCAAAATATAGCCGCTGAATATAGCCGCTGAATATAGCGTTCAATTTTACTGTGAGGCCAGTCACAGGATTGTTTACTACAACTAGGCCTACCTCCAACACCGGCGTAACTGACCTACATATAGTCCGCTATGTGTTGAATATTTTTAAGTTGTTCAGATGCGCACATCAATTCACGTGGGCTTGCTTTTATACCAAAAACATATAGGTATATTATTGACGCATCAGACTTGAGATATATTTTGAATTCTCTTCTAATATATACCGTCTACATTAAGGTGGCACCAGTTGCCAAAATATCTTCGTTGAAACAGAATTATATAGGGCCTAGGGACAAGAAAGGGTGATATATAGGGCCTGGTACAAGAAAAGGTGATATATAGCTCCTGGGTGCAAGAAAGGGTGATATAGGGTCTGGGTGCAAGAAAGGGTGATATAGGGCCTGGGTGCAAGAAAGGGTGATATATAGGGTCTGGGTGCAAGAAAGGGTGATATATAGGGTCTGGGTGCAAGAAAGGGTGATATATAGGGTCTGGGTGCAAGAAAGGGTGATATATAGGGTCTGGGCACAAGAAAGGGGGGTATATAGGGCCTGGGTGCAAGAAAGGGTGATATATAGGGTCTGGGTGCAAGAAAGGGTGATATATATGGCCTGGGTGCAAGAAAGGGTGATATATAGTGCCTGGGTGAAAGGAAGGGTGATATATAGGGCCTGGGTGCAAGAAAGGGTGATATATAGGGTCTGGGTGCAAGAAAGGGTGATATATAGGGTCTGGGTGCAAGAAAGGGTGATATATATGGCCTGGGTGCAAGAAAGGGTGATATATATGGCCTGGGTGCAAGAAAGGGTGATATATACGGCCTGGGTGCAAGAAAGGGTGATATTTAGGGTCTGGGTGCAAGAAAGGGTGATATATATGGCCTGGGTGCAAGAAAGGGTGATATATAGTGCCTGGGTGAAAGGAAGGGTGATATATAGGGCCTGGGTGCAAGAAAGGGTGATATATAGGGTCTGGGTGCAAGAAAGGGTGATATATAGGGTCTGGGTGCAAGAAAGGGTGATATATAGGGCCTGGGTGCAAGAAAGGGGGATATATAGGGTCTGGGTGCAAGAAAGGGTGATATATAGGGCCTGGGTGCAAGAAAGGGTGATATATAGGGTCTGGGTGCAAGAAAGGGGGATATATAGGGCCTGGGTGCAAGAAAGGGTGATATATAGTGCCTGGGTGCAAGTAAGGGTGATATAGGGTCTGGGTGCAAGAAAGAGTGATATATAGGGTTTGGGTGCAAGGAAGGTTGATATATCGGGTCTGGGTGCAAGAAAGGGGGATATATCGGGTCTGGGTGCAAGAAAGGGTGATATATCGGGTCTGGGTGCAAGAAAGGGGGATATATAGGGCCTGGGTGAAAGAAAGGGTGATATATAGGGTCTGGGTACAAGAAAGGGTGATATATAGGGCCTGGGTGCAAGAAAGGGTGATATATCGGGTCTGGGTGTAAGAAAGGGGGATATATAGGGCTTGGGTGCAAAAAAGGGTGATATATAGGGTTTGGGTGCAAGGAAGGTTGATATATAGGACCTGGGTGCAAGAAAGGGTGATATATAGTGCCTGGGTGAAAGGAAGGGTGATGTATAGGGCCTGGGTGCAAGAAAGGGTGATATTTAGGGTCTGGGTGCAAGAAAGGGTGATATATAGGGTTTGGGTGCAAGAAAGGGTGATATATAGTGCCTGGGTGAAAGGAAGGGTGATATATAGGGCCTGGGTGCAAGAAAGGGTGATATATAGGGTCTGGGTGCAAGAAAGGGTGATATATAGGGTCTGGGTGCAAGAAAGGGTGATATATAGGGTCTGGGTGCAAGAAAGGGGGATATATAGGGTCTGGGTACAAGAAAGGGTGATATATAGGGTCTGGGTGCAAGAAAGGGTGATATATAGGGTCTGGGTGCAAGAAAGGGGGGATATATAGGGTCTGGGTGCAAGAAAGGGTGATATATAGGGTCTGGGTGCAAGAAAGGGTGATATATCGGGTCTGGGTGCAAGAAAGAGTGATATATAGGGTCTGGGTGCAAGAAAGGGTGATATACAGAGCTTGGGTGCAAGAAAGGGGGGTATATAGAGCTTGGGTGCATGCATGAAGTTTTGTTCTCTATTGCAGAATGTAGCTCAAGTTTTGCCTCCACAGTCACAAGAAGTGTTTTCAGTTCATTTTTAACTTTCGGTTACTTTATCTATTCATTCCTGTTTTGTTAACGAAACCTGTCTTGATAATGCGCATTAAGGTATAGTGTTTTGAACTAACTTAGGCGTAGAACGAATGAACGTCCGTTTCGGTTATTTAAATTTTGTTTACGTTTTCGGTCCGCACAGGCTACAGGAGTGTATAGATTTCCCCCATTCCATCGTCGACCGTTTAGTTTTCCAATAAAATTCAAACTATCGGAGATAATGAAAAAAGTTCGAATTTTGACAGCTTACACCGCTTTATTACATTAGGGTATAATTTTTACTGTTAGATCTGTCTGATTGTTTTTTCTAAATCAGTTTTATGACTGAGCTTCGTTGGGCTTTTACATCCTGGAGTTTTAGGAATTTATTTTTTACAATCTCCTGCATTTTTAACACTTCGTGCCGTGTGCCAGTGTGGATTTTTAAAAAATATATATCGACAGAAAAACAAAGATAATGCCGTTTACAATTTTTTTAACGACTTGCCCTAATTTGACACCGACACACACACTCTCTCGCACAAATATATTTTTATGATCATTAAAACACACGGGCACAGGGAAAATCTTCTTGTGTAAAATAACCATAGAGACAAGTTTCTAATTGTGTTAAAAAGAGGTATATCATTTAAACCTTTATACCCCATCATAAGTTAATGTTATAATAAACCAAAACTCATGATATTTGATTATAGCAGTTGACACAAAAACGTTCATCATTCATACGAATGGACATGCCAATAAGCTAACACAACCAGCCAACCATCAAACGAGGGTAGATTTATATGTAAGAGATATGTTTACACTATTTAATGATAAATACGTTATAAAGCCAACGAAGGTGTCAATTCAAACTTAAAACAGACGTACAACATTCATACGAATGGACATGTCAATAAGCTAACACAACCAACCAACCATCAAACGAGGGTAGATTTATATGTAAGAGATATGTTTACACTATTTAATGATGTTAAATGCGTTACAAAAGACATTTACAAATAATCTAACACAGTTGAAGGGATAGTAACAGAACAATCTTGGCAAATATTGACTATTGATTATTAATTTTGTCACCTATGTTGGGATTTTATGACCCGTATCATGTGATCTCTTTTCTTTAGTTTGGTGTTTGGATTTGGGGCACGTAACGTATACATTAACATAGTTGTGAAACAACCCTCTTTCCATAGTTGAAAACTTTGCTCGAATGCTTTAAAACGCCATTTTGTCTTATATCAAAACGAGGCTGTGGTCCATGTAACGTCGTCTGATCTTAGTTTTGACTTCACGGTTCAATGATAAACTTCTGGATATATCACAGTTATCTATTTTGATAACAGACATTTGCAAAGCGTAGCGTTTGAATATAGCAATTTTGCGATATTAAACATTTCAAACTCCACGTATACTCTTTTATCTGTAATAGCGGGGGTAATCAAATCCAAAATGGCGCTCTACTAAACGCGTGCAAGGTATGTTGTGTTGAGAGATTCTGATATAAAGAAAAGCTTTTAATTCGAGTAGAATCGTATTTCTTAAAAGTGTTTGGACATGTATAGGCTCGTTTTCGTTGGATTGTTCAAATGGACATTTAGTTCGCTTAGCTTGGCACGACGGCTAGCATTGATCATTTATTACCAGGAAGTCGGTTTACATCGTCCCAATTCAATAGGACGTGTAATACCACAGTAAGTAGAACTACGCTATTCAGATTCAGGCAACTAACTTAGACTGCATCTAATGCTATTGGGGCCTATACATAAGATGCATTTATTTCGACCGAGTTGTGTTAATTTTCGAGTTGCAGTTAGAATTTTATTGGGCGTATTAACGGTATTTCCGGTTTACGTTCCCGCAGCCAAAAGAACTAATACTTTCAGTTCTACAATTTTAGACCCGAATATACATTTGTCATTTTCAAATAATTTCGTTTGTTTTAATTAGGACAAAATTTCGTTAGACGGCATGGTGGGCTCAAGAACAAAAAAGAAAGAAAAAAAAATGGCCACGACCTATCTTAGAGTTTAAATCTCAACTAAGAATAAAGTGTAAGGCTCTATTTGTTTTACGACCCGGGGGCTGTTTCTCAACACACTTACGCCGGTCGTAACTTTGCGCCTGGTCGTAACGTAATATTGAGGGTATATGTTGCCATGGCAGTTAGGCCTTGCATTGGACTTACGCCGGTCGTATATGTTTTGAGAAACAGCCTTCTGCTCACACTGATGACTTCGGGGATTTACGTGCGTGTCAAAGCCGACCGGTAGCGAGCGAAGATAGCCGAAGGGAGTTCCGACTGCCCTCTGCCCAATCTCATTCTCACCGAGATCCCCTGCTACTACGTGAATGCGACGGACCTCTCAGGCCGTCCCAAGCCATTTTACCCAAAATTTGGGTAATCAAACTTACTTCCAATATTGATTTGTACGTGATGTTTACCTGATTCTATATGTTGGCTTGTATTTCGTTTTTGGTACACGCCCTTAAGTTTTGAATTATCGTTGAGGAAATACAGGGACTATATTTGTGAGCAGGCCAGCGTATAACATGCTATTTTCTATGTCTACGTCATGTGAATGTAGTGAGAGTATTCCTCCGCAGCACTGGCAAAAGGGGATTCCCCTTAGCAGACTACGGCAAATGGCCTGAGAGGTCCGTCGCGTTCACGTAGTAGCAGGGGATCTCGCGAGAACGAGATTGCCCTCTGCTGTCCCATTTTCCGGGCTGACGTTCAGTCTGATAACTTCGGGGATTTACGTGTGTGTCAAAGCCGACCGGTAGCGAGCGAAGATAGCCGAAGGGAGTTCCGACTGCCCAATCTCATTCTCGCGAGATCCCCTGCTACTACGTGAACGCGACGGACCTCTCAGGCCGTTCCAAGCCATTTTACCCAAAATTTGGGTAATCAAACTTATTTCCAAAATTGATTTGTACGTGATCTTTACCTGATTCTACATATTGGCTTGTATTTCGTTTTTGGTACACGCCCTTAAGTTTTGAATTATCGTTGAGGAAATACAGGGACTATATTTCTACCCTCCGCGATTGTGAACAGGCCAGCGTACAACATGCAATTTTGTATGTCTACGTCATGTGATTGTAGTGAGAGTATTCCTCCGCAGCACTGGCAAAAGGGGGTTCCCCTTAGCAGGCTACGGCAAATGGCGTGGAACGGCCTGAGAGGTCCGTCGCGTTCACGTAGTAGCAGGGGATCTCGCGAGAATGAGATTGCCGACTGCCCTCTGCTGTCCCATTTTCCGGGCACTCTGAACTCCCTTCGGCTATCTTCGCTTCCTACCGGTCGGCTTTGACACGCCTCGGGCAGTCTGCGTTCTTTATACGGTAAATCACCGTATTTTTGGGCTGAATAAAAATGGCGTCGACGGTAAATATCAAAATGTTTTACTACAGACGAAAACAGAAAATAAAAATAATTATAAATTTATTAAATGCTAATATCATTTAGAAAGATGTTTGTTTATATATTTTATTTAGCCCGGTAAACCACATGTTGTAGACAGACGCAGTTTCGGTACATATCAGGAATCTTCAAATACTTCAATTATATAACTGATCGAAGCTGAAAGTTAACGAACCGAGTGTTTCAGTCCCTTACGTTATCTTGGGGACACTTTTGTGGGGCCCTCAAGGGGATTTGGGATTTGTACGCTTCACGGCTACCTATTTGGTCGCCATATTCAAAATGACCTGCAGTCTATCAGAGGGTATTTCACGCACGTAAATCCCCGAAGTTTCCGGGCTGACGTTGTGAGCACTCTGAAACTTCGGGGATTTACGTGCGTGAAATAAAGCCGACCGGTAGCGAGCGAAGATAGCCGAAGGGAGTTCCGACTGCCCTCTGCTGTCCCATTTTCCGGGCTGATGTTGTGAGGTGAGGTCTTCGACCGGAAATAAATTATCTTTACAATGTTGATATGTCGACGAAAGCTATTTCCGATTTTAATTGCTTCACAATACAAAAACAGTTTTTTTTAAATTCATGTTGACAAATGCTCGATGATTCATTCAGGGGTACCAGGTGCTTAAATTTTAAATCATTTCTTTTTAGATATATATAGATTGTAAGTAAACTTGGAGAATAAATTACAAATCGAGTATTTAATAATTCAATAAATAGTTCAATCAATCAATACATCAATCAACCGTTCGATAAATAAATCAATCAATCAGCATATCAAATCAATAAATCAATCAACCAATCGATCAATCAATCAACCGTTCAACCAAGTTCAAGCGTTCATTTAATTTCTAAGTTATTTATTCATTCATTTCATCAATCGCTTATTTATTTATCATTCGTTCCTGTATTCATTTATCTAGCCATTCATTCCTGTATTCACTCATTACAAATTCATTTGTTAATTTATTTATTCCATCGGCCATACTTTCATTTTAGGAAACACTTGTTCGTTGAATCCTTCATACATTTTACAATCGTTCATTCATTCCCGTATCTTATTTGTTTCTTTAACGTCATCATTCAATAAGTCATTCGCTATTTCGCCCATTCGCATATAGACTGTTTGCTTTATGACGTCACCGGCGTGCACTGAAGGATCAATATGGCCGACGGAAAATATTCTCCTCAATAAAGTATATTTAGCGCGCAGTAATACGTATTTCTATATACAAGGACTTGTAACGAAGTGGTTAATTGAAGCACGACGCCTCCAATATCCCATAATTTTTAGACTGACGTCATAAAGTTTCAGGTCTATTGACAGATTAATTTGAAAAGTTATTACGAGAATAAACGATAACAATGATTCAAAATTCTTCCTAGCAAAATTTTTTATACGAATTTTTAAAACTTGTTTTATTTTTTGTAGGACGCTCGTTCTGCAACCCAAGAAATAGTGACTGGAATCACACAGGATTGACCAAGCTCTGTCCGCACCTATATCCAATCAGAATTAAAGAAAAGAACAAATTTGAAATTGAGACCAATGAAAGAAAGTCTTTTTGGAAAGTGAGTTATTTTTCTACGTAGTCACGTGACTACAGTTTTCGCCAATCAGGATGGGCGTACTGAACGATTTTACTTCCGCATCTCGTTGGGGGAAACTTCTTCTCGCGACACTTTTAGTCGGAATCGCTCTCTTGTTAGTGGGGTTTTTCACATTGGACTGGGCATCTGGCCAAGCCGTGGAGACTCGAGACTATAGTAAAAATGTCATGTACTCTAAAAATCTCAGTGATACATTTCACATTTCCTCGAGAACTGGATTGTGGGAGTTTTGCACAAAGTTGACTTTCAAAAAGAAAAGTGATAAACCAGACTTTTTCAACAGAGACATGTTGCAGAAATCCGTTAGTGGCTGTAGGAAGATGAACGTCGAGCATGGTATGTATAAACCTACATTTTCTTTATTTTTGTAAGTGTTTCGTGTGGGGGGGGGGGGGGGGGGGGCTCAGTCGGTTGGTGATAGTTCCTCAGTCCATCAATGGCCTCCCATCGATGCGGTATATTGAAAAATTTCTGAGTGGATTTTTCTCTCGATCGCCATATGTGGGAGAGTTGCCAGGTAGGCTACTCGATAAATGTCGACGGTTTCCTCTGGACAAAGAGCCCGGTTTTCTTCCACACTAAACCTGGCAACTGCGCCATATAAGTGAAACAATTTTGAATGCGGCGTAACATCAATCAATCAATCAACTTCCTGACTTAATTACACATTGTTCGATACTAATATCCTCTATGCTAGACTGCACCAAATTCTCATTTCTACCTAACATGTAAAAACTATCCGAGTCAAAATTGGACAACAAAGTTTCTGGAAACGACTGCTTTCTTCCCAACTATGGGGGCCTCCGTGGCTCAGTAGGTAGAGCGTTGGACGCTCAATCCGAACCGCCTCCCTCCAATGGTTCGCGGGTTCGAATCCCACTCTGGCCAAAAAAAATGGACAACTTTCTGACTGGGTTTTCAAATACTCATTTCTACCTAACATGTAAAAAATTATCTGAGCCAAAATTGGATGACTAAGTTTCTGGCAACGACTTCGCTTCCTTCCCCGTTATAAAGCCTAGCTACACAGCCTTACAAGTGAATTACGCCCGGCTTTAACATGAAACGACCAACCAGAAACGTGTTTCACAAAACGGCGTATAAGTAGTTTTTGCGTAACTGCCATAGCAACGTATCTCTACAGTATCGGTTGCTAGAGCAGTTACGTAAAAACACGCTATATTGCTTTGTTAAACAGGCCCCAGGACCAAGCGTGAGGCCTTAAAGTGGGAGAAAACAAAAAAACACTTCAGGATTCAGAAGAAGAGCACTAATGTTTCCTTACCAACAAACCAAACACATATTTTTGCAATTTTTTTACGCCTGACAGGAAAGTTAATAAAATACCACAATAGGCAAAACAAATTGGTCAACTTTCAAAATCTCCCATTGAAGCCTGGGTTAAATTCATCCTCTTCAAAGCCTTCGGGGGCCCTCCGTGACTCGGATAGTTTTTACATGTTAGGTAGAAATGAGAATTGGGTGCAGTCTAGCATAGAGGATATTAATAAGCGTTGGACGCTCAATCCGAGCAGCCCTCCACCGATGGGTCGCGGGTTCAAATCCCACTCAGTCGTAAAACACCAAACAATCAATCAATCAAAGCCTTCGTGGCTCACCAATGTGGCACGCAGACCAGTTCTTTGCTAGACACATTCTCCTCAAATCTTCCTTTGTAATTCAACGTAAGTTTCAAGAAACTGAAAACAATTTGGAGAGAGTGAAATTAACCTGGGTTTAAATGGAAGATTTTGAAAGTTGACCAATTTGTTTCGTGTATTTAACATAATACGGTATTTTATAAACTTCATCATGGCCCACGAAAAAAACGCAAAAATATGTGTTTGGTACCGTTGAAAAGGAAAAATAAGCGCGCTTCTTCGGAACATAATTTTTTTTTCTTCTCCTTTAAGCCGAAAGGGTCAATGACCATGCTGGTGACAGGAAATTTGTGGAATTCTCACCATAACCCCGCTCCCTATATGGTATATTAATTTATATGTTGATGGTTGTTACCAGTAAATACGTTTAAAAGGATATACGAGAGCCTGGGTACGTTAAGGACGAATTACGTACATTACGGCACTAATTCGGAGTTATTAAAAACACATTTGTAAGGAGATGTTTGCACCGGGAAAGGTCATTTAGGCATACAGTGAGTTTTGTTACAATTTTAGCTGCTATAAGTATAACGGTATTTAATGGAATAATTACGTATAAACTTAGGTTAGATTTACGAACATCCCCGGTGTAGCCTTTCGATTTTTATATGTGAGTCAAACACTACGAGTTCGTTTATGTTTCATTCAGTTCCGCTTTTTTACGGAGATTGCGGTCCTGGGACTCTCCGACCTTCGTTTTTAATTACACAAAGATATTCGAAACGTTGGCAGCTCAGGCTATACGTTAAAAGGGTCATGAGCTAGAAAATATAGGGAACATTTCGTTAAAACAGGATATGTTAATATTTGTGCGTTGTTTGCACGTGCACCCAGTTCGGGGGGTTACGGTACTGACTTTACCAATATTTTTTATTTCAACGTTATGGACACGAAAAAGCACGGACACAGGGTAATTCTTCTTGTCTAAAATAAACAATAAATGAAGACATGTTTCTGATTGTGTGAAAAGATGGTGTGTCATTTAGACCTTTAGGCCCCTATACCCGGTAATAGGTTGTCGTGATAAACCAAAATCCATGATTTCATTAGGTTGACAACAGTCAGCAGTTTATTCTTATTTTAGTCCAGAAAATATTGACTGCGCCAACTGTGTTTTATGAAACAAAGTGAATATATAATGTGAATTTTTTACTTGTGCCTCATACTCAAGATTATTTCGAGACAACGGAGGCTCAATCTCTAATTGAACTCTCAGTCCAACACAATCACCCATCCATGACTCGCGGGTTTGAAGCTGTCGTCAACCTAATGAAATATCATCGGTTTTAGTTTATTGCAACAACCTATGATTGGGTATAAAGGTCTAAATTATGTACCTCATTTTAACACAATTAGAAACTTGTATCTATGGTTATTTTAGACAAGAAGATTTTCCCTGTGCCCGTGTGTTTTAATGTTCATAAATATATCAGACACGTAAATCGAACAAGGACCCAGTTTATGATTCATTTTTTGGAAGCTTCATGGTGTACTTTAAAGAAAATAAAGTCGTTTTTCAAGAATAAGATGATTTTAAATTAATTAATTACTTTCTGCGAGCAGATCGGAATTTGAGATAAGAACATTAAGACTGACATTTTGATATCCCGAGGGATTGTTATTAGCTAACACAATCTGTGTAAGCATAAAGAATTTAACCTTATTGTTTTTGTGCACGTACCGTGTTAAGTTGTGAGAGTTTTAGAAGAAAAACAAATTATTATGTGTTTTTTGACTGGATCGAATCCCAGTCAGACCAAATAAAAATTGAAAAAATTCTGAGTGGATTTTTCACACGATCGCCCTTTGTGGAAGAGTTGCCAGGCACTCGCAGAGAGTCGGGAGCTTCCCCTGGGCAATCTCTTGGTTTTCCCCCACCACTTAACCTGGCCACGTCGCCATATAAGTGAAATAATCCTGAGCGCTGCGTAAAACATCAATCAAGCATAACTTTTTGCCCTGAACCGGTTTTAGTTGTAAAACTTTTCAATTAACGGATGGATTCATATCTATATCTGTTTCTTATTTTGATCTTTGACATGATTAGGATTGATTTTAGACACGAAACTATTTAACTAACGGACGTTGATATCTTTCTCTGTTGTATTTTGCGGCCATTTTACCTGAAATATTTGCGCAAACACGAAATGGATTTTAGGCGGGTGCAGGACACAATCTAATTTGCGGTAATGTTGATGTTCTGACTCAACGCATTTTCCCAAATATTCGTTGAACCATATCATTCGGTGGGAACCTTAAACAGTCACGTGGGAGTATCTTAAACACAATGACCCCAGCGCCTGATGACGTCACATAGATGTATGCTAACCTGTTTTTACCCACACATTTTTCTGGTGACTTGGCGCCTTTTTCTCGATACAGTATTATTCCTTCCGCCATTTTTTGGGGCCTCCGTGGCTCAGTAGGTAGATAGTTGGACGCTCAATCCAAACAGCCTTCCACCAATGGGTCGCGGGTTCGAATCCCACTCAGTCCAAAAATTGGAAAATTTTCTGACTGGGTTTTCACTCGAACGACCTATTTGCCAGTTACCAACGGAAGGTCGTGGGTTTCCTCCGGGCATAGAGCCCGGTTTCCTCCCACAATAAAACTGGCAACGCCGCCATATAAGTGAAATAATCTTGAGCGCGGCGTAAAATACCAAACAATCAATCAATCAATCCGCCATTTTTTTAAATTATGTAAACATCCCTCAATCCCCCAAAATGCTTTGCGCGTAAATTCCACGTGACGTCATCAAGCAATCGGTCAACTGAACCACATCGTGAAGGTACCGAATTTTCACTATCGTCAAACCCATCCGATAGGGGTCAATATGCACACAATTCGCCGGGTGTCAATCGAGATCTCGTGCCATTCTACGAGATTGCCCATCTACACGAGACAAGATATCTTAACGAATAACAGTAAGATCAATCCCTATTTTAGCAAAGAGAGTAGATTGACAAGAGTGGTCACTTCGTCCAATCAGCATCGCCGACATGTAGTTCTGGCCCCCTAGCGGAAGGGTGTTCCGACTGTACACGATTCGACTGCAAGGCGCTCTCTATAGAAAGGAGGTTCCTAATAGTCGAATCGTGTCAGTTCAAATTCAACATGGCGCGGACGACGTGACCACTCACTCTCTTGTCAATCTACTCTCTTTGATTTTAGATTGGCCTGATGTATACACAAACCAAATCACACCCGCCTGTTAGAACTCCCACCACCAAACCTGATCTTATTCCTCTTGTAAAATCGTTTTATACAGACACTCAACTCCTTTTCTTTCATAAGAACAATAAAGTGACGTACATGCAGCGTAAGTTTTAACGCCATAGCAACCCATACTGTTGAGATACGTTGCTATGGCAGTTACGGAAAAAACATCTACGCCGTTTTGTGATACAGTCTCCTGTCATGCCGTCCATACTCTCCCAAGTTCTTCTTTTACTAAAGTGATGTCTCTATTTCAAGAGGGGCATCTGTAGCTCACTAGGTAGAACGCTGGACGCTCAATTCGAACAGATTACCACCAATGCGTCGCGGGTTCGAATTCCACTCAGTGCAAACAAAAATTGGGAAATTTTCTGGCTTTTACTCGAATGACCTTTATGTGGGATGGTTGCCAGTTACCAACGGAAGGTCGTGGGTTTCCTCCGGGCATAGAGCCCGGTTTCCTCCCACAATAAAACTTGAGCGCGGCGTAAAACACCAAACAATCAATCAATCAATTTCAAGAAGCAGACTTAATAAAGAAGACATATTTCCATCCACAAAGATCCCATTCTCATACCCACAATCCTCTGCGATTTTTTGTTTCAGCTTGGATAACGGCGGTTCAAACAGTGATGACGTTATCAATTCCATTTGCCTTTCTGTCCTTAATGTGTCTGTGTTTGTACATCTTTAACCTGGAGAAACACAGACATGAAAAAACTGCAATCGCTACGGGGATATTTAGTCTAATTACTGGTAAGTCAATTATGACAATAGCAAATTAGAAAGGGTCACCAAAGTAAGGTGGCTGTATGGCTGATAGTGTCATTTTAAATGTTCGGCTTGTTTAAAACCTTTTCGAACCACTCGAAAGCTAGAACAAAACCTCGCGGTTTAACCAAACCAAGCACTGCTCTGCTTCTTCGCCATTCAAATTGTCGCCATTAAAACCTCGCTTTCAGCACGGTCTTTCGACTTCCGGTTTAAAGATCGGCCATTTAAAAAGTCGAAAGGCCAAAGCGTCGCGGTGAAGGGCGGCAACCTTAAAGAATCTATGAGCAGGGCCTAAAGTAGGTTTGTTCGCGTTGGTAGTCAAAAATAAAGGAGCAAGGAGAAAATATGAATATTTCCGTATTTGCATTTTATTGTCGTGTGTTATTGTTGAGTAGGCTAAGCTATGTATACATAAATCGAAAGTTTGAAATGACGCTATCAGCTGTGATGTATCTTTTTTCAAACGTCTATTTTATTTTTTGAATGTTTTCGGCTTGTTTAAAACTTTTGGAACAAAAGCTATGTTGAAACATATTAGTTTTTTAATAACCATATATTTTTCATGTGATTTAATATTTTCAACTATTTTTATTTTCAGATATATTAATGTTTATTGGTGTTCTGGTTTTCGGTGTTTGTATTAGATCCCCTGGA
Source organism: Lepidochitona cinerea (assembly GCA_963971465.1). NCBI lineage: Eukaryota > Metazoa > Mollusca > Polyplacophora > Chitonida > Tonicellidae > Lepidochitona > Lepidochitona cinerea. Next base: position 8,596,709 of record OZ020559.1, read on the forward strand.
TTGGAACTTTCACAGTTTGACTGCTATTATTTAGACAAGTTCGTTTTTTCTCCCAGTGATCTTTCTTGGTCGTTCTGGGCTACATGTATTTCTGCAGTGATATTTTTGGCAGCAACCACAATGGCGTACTTTCTGACCCTGCGCACTAGACAACGGGAGCGAATGCGCAGACGCAGTGAAAGACGAAGCACGAGCCACCAACCAAGACTTCTTTCTACCCAAAACAGTCAAATAAGTGATTCCGTTTTTGCATCATGATAACTTCACAATTTAGTTGTGGCTTAAAAGACTTTTCTGAAGTGAATATATTTCTTTTCAATTTGAAAAAAAGAGCTACATTACTAAAGAAGTCGTGGATCTATATTGATCATTTGGTGCAAACATGTTCGAAATGTTTTTTATACATCAATTTGATGTTTAAAAAGTTGCTCAGTCCCCCTAGCGGATAAAATAGTCTCAATTTACAAATGGATTTTAAGTTGATAGGTTTCAGGGCCAAGTTATTCAAAAGCGTATTGAGCTTTAGCGATGCAGGTCGAAAATTAATGGCGTCACATAACAAATTCAGGCGTTACAATGCTAAACTGGTATTAAGCTAGTCCGAAATATCTGCGATGATGATGTAAGACATTTTCTGACTGATAGGCGATGATGGCCTGTCTGTCAGAAAATGTCTTACATCATCATCGCAGATATTTCGGACTAGTATTAAGCCTAATACACTTTTGAACAACCGGCCCTTCAGCCTTGGCTTTACTCGTGTTGTTGTTACTTGTTAAAACTTGTGTGTTTTAAAATTGAAAAAGTATTTAAGCGTGTTTAACCAATTTTAAGCTGGAGTCTCCATAATCGACTTGTTGTTGTAACATAATATGGGCACATGTTTGTTATCGCACTCATGCATGGTCACGTTTAACTGTAAACGATATACGTCAGCAAATCAAATTCAAGATTGACGATCTCAAGTTTTACTATGCCTGATGTACTGTCCAGGCCGAAGGGACAGACCATTGCATAGAAAAGCAGTCAGAGCGTCCGTTTTAAATCATCGGAAGAGCGAGGGGCAGCCTGCAAGGTTCCCTTCCCAATAAACCTAAACGCCGCCATATAGGCGAGAAAAAATTAACTGCAGCGCTAAACACCAAAAAATCTATAAATTGCGAAATATTTTTTTCTAATTTTGAGATAATGCACTCAGAAAAAAATGCCTAATAATCCATTGAGCCAAAGATCCAAATTTGTACAATCCGACCGCAAACTTACTATAAACTACAATCAATAATATATCTTATCCACTATTTGTTTTTAGTTAGTTAGGGTCCCAGAGTCTGGGTTCGATTCCACTTCCGGGCGTCACCCAAAATCGGTAGAAGAATTTCTGCCATTTTTTAAGAGCGTTTTATCCCAAAAAAGAACGTGTACACTATGTGTTTGTTAAATTTATTGAGAGCTGCTTCTGCACTTTTTGTGATTTTAGTTTAACATAATCTTATTTCGGTGACATTGTCCTTTTTAGGGGTGCCTTTTTTATACCACAACGCATTTAAAGTAGGGATCTGACGTAATATTTTAGCTTTCAGAGATTTTAAACGCAAATTTATGATGTCTAATACCACATTCGTCGGTAGGCACATGCATCGGTATGCATATACGTCGGTAGGCACATACGTCGGTAGGCACATACGTCGGTAGGCATATACGTCGGTAGGCATATACGTCGGTGGGCTCATACGTCGGTAGGCTACATAGCAGTTATAGTTTGGTTATTCAACCAATGTCACCCGTTCAAAGTCACCGTAGGCGTTCGACAAGGATATGCCATGCGCCCTTTTTTATTCCCCTAAAATTTTAATATGTTAATCTAACATACTATTTTATTGTTTGGGTAATCAATCAATTTTCTTTGTTACTTTCCATTCATGCAGCTGCCCATTGGCATCAAAAGTGTGTGTTATTGTCTTATTTTGTGTTAAAGAAAAGTTAACAAAGACGCTCCTAAAATGCGTTTTATATTCCTTTGGATTTAATGTACGCTTTTTATTTATGTATACATTAATTGTACATAGCTCACAAATATGATATCGTGATGAAGATAAATTAAATGAATGTTGCCCTTTTTGTTGTTACTACGGTAACCATTCATCGTAAGACGATTGAGGAAGGGCCCAGTCAGAATTTCCCCCATTTTTATGGGCTGATTGAGACCAAGTGACGCAACGTCACGAATTGAGTTTTGGTGCATCAAGACAACGTCATTTAACATACCTTTATGTCAAATGACCTTAATGGCTTTTTTCTCGCAAGCAATCAACCAGTTGGAACCTTAAATACTGTCTTTAGTTTACTCAATATACTGGCATAACTCAGGTTGTATTCAAGTTCACTTAATTTGTAAACTTGGACAATACCATTCTATCAAGCTGGTCTCGTTGGCTCGGTCAGCAGAGTGATAGTCTCTCAGTCCGTCACAGGCTTTCCATCGATGCCTCGGAGGAAATACAAAAAAAAACAAATAAACAAACTGAGGGTTGTTTTTAATCTCGATCACTCTATCTAGAAGGGTTTCCAGGCACGCCTAAAGGTCAGGGGTTTCCTCCGGACAAAGATTCCAAGTTCCCCACATAAACCCAGCTCCTATAAGCAGCGGATATTCCCCCCTTCGTTAAACACACCAACGAGAGAAATACCCGCTACTAATAAATAGGGGCGTGACAAAACCTGGTAATACCGCCATACAAGTGGAATAATCTTGAGTGCAGCGTAAAAACATCAATCAATCTATAATTTTATGAACGAACTGTCTACTGTTTTATGTTTTTTGTGATTGTGCTGATATGCAATATGTTAAAGGGTCTGTAAAACTAACTGTTCTGAATATTTTGATATTTTCTACACTTTTTATATACATATTTTATGAAATATATTTCTTAATAGTGTAGACTTTGGTTTTGTTCATTATTTTTCCGACGATCACTAAACAGCTTTTGGCTCCATGCATTCTTCTTGTGACGGTTACTGAACGTCTTTTACCTCTATGTGTTATTCTTGCAATTTTCCTGTTTCATCTGAATTTGCCCTATATTTGAAAGCTGGGACTAATATAGATTAATTGATTTGTGTTTTTCGACGCACTCAAGATTAGTTCACTTATATGGCGGCGTTGCCAGGTTAAGTGGGGGAGGAAAACGGGCTCTATGCCCGGACGAAACTCCCTACCTTCTGCGAGTACCTGGCAACTCTTCCACCGATTGAAAGGGAATAATATAGAACCCCAGGTTTAAGTGCCGTGTTTATCCCACGTATGCTGTTCGAATAAGGGAGGAAACGTCAGAGCGTTTTAAATGCACTTCCAGAATCGGTTATATGGCGGTGTTACCAGGTTTAGTGGGAAAGGAAACAGGGTCTTTTGTCCGGAATAAACCCTCGACCTTCCCGTTACGAAACCTCTGACCGGAATTTGACCAAACCGACGAATGGTTTCGTGGTGTAAATCAAGGAATACGGTATGGTATAGCTGCTAAACACGGCTACTCTAATTGTCAAGCCGAAATGTACACTGACATAATCTTACTTACTTGGAAATAGCCAACCTCTATCATAGCCAATATCCAAATTCGATGACCAAAGTATATTGATGCTGTGTTGGCTAGTAGAGTTTGAAATTGAAACGGGTTGCAAAATGTAGCTTCCGAGAATTACCTAATTATTCTCGGATTTTCTCATAATTCAAGCTAAACAGAACCTTCCATCTATGCGGCGCAAGCTCGAATTAAATTCAGACTTGGCTGGAAAGATGGCCAAATGTGAGCATTTTGAACTAAAAAATCGATTAAGATGTACAGAAAATTTCAACCGGCCGTGACGTAATTCTTTATTTATTTATGAAACCCCAAAACACGGGCGCATGGAAAATCCTCTTGTCTAAAATATCCATGGAGACAAGTTTCTTATTGTGTTAAAAAGGGGAATATCATTTAGACCGTTATACCCAGTCATAATTTGTTGTGATAACTAAAACCCATGATATTTTATTAGGTCAGACAGGAATTTGGCCTAAAACACACAGGCACAGGGAAAATCTTCTTGTCTAAAATAGCCATGGAGGCAAGTTTCTAATTGTGTTAAAAAGAGGTACATCATTTAGACATTTACACACAATTCTCTATCGTTACATTTTCCAACTTTACTGGCCAGCACAACATCGATATACATTGGCCATAGAGTTTGGATATTTCCAAAGATCGTGCCAGTTAGATAGTGCCAGTGGCAATTAGAGTAGTCTCCCCTAGATTATATTTAGGAACAATTAAACACACGGGCACAGGGAAAATCTTCTTATCTAAAATAACCATGGAGACAAGTTTCTAATTGTGTTAAAAAGAGGTATATCATTTAGACCTGTATACCCATAAATTGTTACAACAAACCAATCCTATGATATTATTAATATACTTTAGCCATCGAGTTTTGGATATTTCCAACTAGACCTTAATATACCTTGAAGGCTTGATCACATGACCTGTTGATAGAGCAACGTTAGCCGTTCCTTGTCTGGTTGGCAAAATTGGAGACTGCCAGAGACCATAGGCACTTATGTGTTACCAAACATCGAGTGTAGATTGGGATGCCTGTGCTGGAAACATATCAAAAATTAGAAAATATATAATAATGAAATAAAAATTTCTCACAAGGAAGATTTCCTGGCTATGGTAGATTTGCCAAAGCGAAAATTTGTCTTAATTGATCATAGTTCGCTCCCTTGATTGATTGATCGTTAACGCCGCACTCACGAATATTTTATTTGAGTTGCTCGGTTTGGTGAGAGAGGAAACCAGCCTCATTGCCCGGATTGATTGTTTGATTGATGTTTTATGCCGCGATCAAGATTATTTCACTTATATGGCGGCGTTGCCAGGTTTAGTAGGAGGAAACCGGGCTCATTGCCCGGAGGAAACCCATGACCTTCGGCGATTACCTGACAACTCAAATATAGTTTTGGTAACCATGGAGACAAGTTTCTAATGGTGTTAAAAGAGGTATATCATTTAGACCGTTATACCCCATAAATTGTTGTAATAAACTAAACATATGATATTTCATTAGGTTGACGACTGACAGGAGCTTAGCCTTGGTCAGTAGAATTTTCTGGAATCCTTTTGTAATACATTGACAATGGTTACGCATCTTAACTATGGCAAAAACATCGGTAGACTGAGAATAAACCCCCTAAATGTTGCCCCCCCCCCCTTATACGCACAGACAAACCTTTGTAACAAACACACAAAAGCTCCATCTCATAACGTACAATTAACAAACAGTACGGTTATAATCTCCATCCCACAACCTACAATTAACAAACAACAAGGTTATAAACTCCATCTCACAACCTACGATTAACAAACAGAACGGTTATGACAAAACAACCCAGTTATAACAAACAAATGGTTATAAACTCCATCTCACGACCTACAATTAACAAACAACAATGCTATAAACTCCATCTCACAACCTACAATTAACAAACAATACGGTTATAAACTCCATCTCACGACCTACAATTAACAAACAATACGGTTATAAACTCCATCTCACAACCTATAATTAAACAGCACGGTTATGACAAACAAAACAGTCATAACAAACAACATGGTTATAAACTCCATCTTACAACCTACAATTAACAAATAACATGGTTATGACAAACAAAACAATTATAACAAACAACATGGTCATAAACTCCATCTTACAAACTACAATTAACAAATAACATGGTTATGACAAACAAAACAATTATAACAAACAACATGGTCATAAACTCCATCTTACAAACTACAATTAACAAACAACATGGTTATGACAAACAGCACAGTTATCTATCTCACAACCTACAATTAAACAGCACAACATGGTTATAAACTACACGTATACTAGTATCTCACAACCTACAATTAACAAACAACAAGGTTATAAACTCCATCTCACATATTTCTAACTAGACCTTACTATATCTTGAAGGCTTGGTCACATGACCTGTTGATAAAGAAACGTTAGCCATTCCTTGTCTGGTAGACACAACTGGAGACTGCTAGAGACCATAGGCACTTATGTGTCAGCAAACATCGAGTGTAGATTGGAGCGCCTGTGCTGGAAACATATCAAAAATTAGAAAATATATTATAATGAAATAAAAATTTCTCACAAGGAAGATTTCCTGGCTCTGGTAGATTTGCCAAAGCGAAAATTTGTCTTAATTGATCATAGTTCGCCCCCTTGATTGATTGATCATTAACGCCGCACTCACGAATATTTTATTTGCGTTGCTCGGTTTGGTGAGAGAGGAAACCAGCCTCATTGCCCGGATTGATTTCACTTATATGGCGGCGTTGCCAGGTTTAGTAGGAGGAAACCGGGCTCATTGCCCGGAGGAAACCCATGACCTTCGGCGATTACCTGACAACTCAAATATAGTTTTGGTAACCATGGAGACAAGTTTCTAATGGTGTTAAAAGAGGTATATCATTTAGACCGTTATACCCCATAAATTGTTGTAATAAACTAAACATATGATATTTCATTAGGTTGACGACTGACAGGAGCTTAGCCTTGGTCAGTAGAATTTTCTGGAATCCTTTTGTAATACATTGACAATGGTTACGCATCTTAACTATGGCAAAAACATCGGTAGACTGAGAATAAACCCCCTAAATGTTGCCCCCCCCCCCTTATACGCACAGACAAACCTTTGTAACAAACACACAAAAGCTCCATCTCATAACGTACAATTAACAAACAGTACGGTTATAATCTCCATCCCACAACCTACAATTAACAAACAACAAGGTTATAAACTCCATCTCACAACCTACGATTAACAAACAGAACGGTTATGACAAAACAACCCAGTTATAACAAACAAATGGTTATAAACTCCATCTCACGACCTACAATTAACAAACAACAATGCTATAAACTCCATCTCACAACCTACAATTAACAAACAATACGGTTATAAACTCCATCTCACGACCTACAATTAACAAACAATACGGTTATAAACTCCATCTCACAACCTATAATTAAACAGCACGGTTATGACAAACAAAACAGTCATAACAAACAACATGGTTATAAACTCCATCTTACAACCTACAATTAACAAATAACATGGTTATGACAAACAAAACAATTATAACAAACAACATGGTCATAAACTCCATCTTACAAACTACAATTAACAAATAACATGGTTATGACAAACAAAACAATTATAACAAACAACATGGTCATAAACTCCATCTTACAAACTACAATTAACAAACAACATGGTTATGACAAACAGCACAGTTATCTATCTCACAACCTACAATTAAACAGCACAACATGGTTATAGACTACACGTATACTAGTATCTCACAACCTACAATTAACAAACAACAAGGTTATAAACTCCATCTCACATATTTCTAACTAGACCTTACTATATCTTGAAGGCTTGGTCACATGACCTGTTGATAAAGAAACGTTAGCCATTCCTTGTCTGGTAGACACAACTGGAGACTGCTAGAGACCATAGGCACTTATGTGTCAGCAAACATCGAGTGTAGATTGGAGCGCCTGTGCTGGAAACATATCAAAAATTAGAAAATATATTATAATGAAATAAAAATTTCTCACAAGGAAGATTTCCTGGCTCTGGTAGATTTGCCAAAGCGAAAATTTGTCTTAATTGATCATAGTTCGCCCCCTTGATTGATTGATCATTAACGCCGCACTCACGAATATTTTATTTGCGTTGCTCGGTTTGGTGAGAGAGGAAACCAGCCTCATTGCCCGGATTGATTTCACTTATATGGCGGCGTTGCCAGCTTTAATGGGGGATGAAACTGGTCCCATTGCCTTGAGGAAACCCATGACCTTCGGCGAGTACCTGACAACTCAAATATAGTTTTGGTCTGAATAGGATTCGAACCAGCGCCACATTTTTTAGTGGATTATTCCCTAACGCAGTTCAATAGGCCAGGATCTGGGGCCGTGGTTTAATTAATCCGCCAGTATAAGCTACTGTCCGACCATGTACCAGCTACTGTCCGAGCATGCACCAGCTACTGTCCGACCATGTACCAGCTACTGTCCGAGCATGCACCAGCTACTGTCCGACCATGTACCAGCTACTGTCCGAGCATGCACCAGCTACTGTCCGACCATGTACCAGCTACTATCTGACCACCAGCTACTGTCCGACCATGCACCAGCTACTGTCTGACCACCAGCTACTGTCCGACCATGCACCAGCTACTGTCCGACCATGCACCAGCTACTGTCCGACCATGTACCAGCTACTATCTGACCACCAGCTACTGTCCGACCATGCACCAGCTACTATCTGACCACCAGCTACTGTCCGACCATGTACCAGCTACTATCTGACCACCAGCTACTGTCCGACCATGCACCAGCTACTGTCCGACCATGTACCAGCTACTGTCCGAGCATGCACCAGCTACTGTCCGACCATGTACCAGCTACTGTCCGAGCATGCACCAGCTACTGTCCGACCATGTACCAGCTACTGTCCGAGCATGCACCAGCTACTGTCCGACCATGTACCAGCTACTGTCCGAGCATGCACCAGCTACTGTCCGAGCATGCACCAGCTACTGTCCGACCATGTACCAGCTACTGTCCGAGCATGCACCAGCTACTGTCCGACCATGTACCAGCTACTGTCCGAGCATGCACCAGCTACTGTCCGACCACCAGCTACTGTCCGACCATGTACCAGCTACTGTCCGACCACCAGCTACTGTCCGACCATGCACCAGCTACTGTCCGACCATGCACCAACTACTGTCCGACCACCAGCTACTGTCCGACCACGCACCAGCTACTGTCCGACCATGCACCAGCTACTGTCCGACCACAAGCTACTGTCCGACCATGCACCAGCTACTGTCCGACCATGCACCAGCTACTGTCCGACCATGCACCAGCTACTGTCCGACCATGTACCAGCTACTGTACGACCACCAGCTACTGTCCGACCACGCACCAGCTACTGTCCGACCATGCACCAGCTACTGTCCGACCATGCACCAGCTACTGTCTGACCACCAGCTACTGTCCGACCACGCACCAGCTACTGTCCGACCATGCACCAGCTACTGTCCGACCATGCACCTGCTACTGTCCGACCAGCAGCTACTGTCCGACCACGCACCAGCTACTGTCCGACCATGCACCAGCTACTGTCCGACCATGCACCAGCTACTGTTCGACCATGCACCAGCTACTGTCCGACCATGCACCAGCTACTGTCCGACCATGCACCAGCTACTGTCTGACCACCAGCTACTGTCCGACCATGTACCAGCTACTGTCCGACCATGCACCAGCTACTGTCCGACCACCAGCTACTGTCCGACCATGCACCAGCTACTGTCCGACCACCAGCTACTGTCCGACCATGCACCAGCTACTGTCCGACCACCAGCTACTGTCCGACCACGCACCAGCTACTGTCCGACCATGCACCAGCTACTGTCCGACCATGCACCAGCTACTGTCTGACCACCAGCTACTGTCCGACCACGCACCAGCTACTGTCCGACCATGCACCAGCTACTGTCCGACCATGCACCTGCTACTGTCCGACCAGCAGCTACTGTCCGACCACGCACCAGCTACTGTCCGACCATGCACCAGCTACTGTCCGACCATGCACCAGCTACTGTCCGACCATGCACCAGCTACTGTTCGACCATGCACCAGCTACTGTCCGACCATGCACCAGCTACTGTCCGACCATGCACCAGCTACTGTCCGACCATGTACTAGGTACTGTCCGACCACCAGCTACTGTCCGACCATGTACCAGCTACTGTCCGACCATGCACCAGCTACTGTCCGACCACCAGCTACTGTCCGACCATGCACCAGCTACTGTCCGACCATGCACCAGCTACTGTCCGACCATGCACCAGCTACTGTCCGACCATGCACCAGCTACTGTCCGACCATGCACCAGCTACTGTCCGACCAGCAGCTACTGTCCGACCATGCACCAGCTACTGTCCTACCAGCAGCTACTGTCCGACCAGCAGCTACTGTCCGACCATGCACCAGCTACTATCCGACCATGCACCAGCTACTGTCCGACCACCAGCTACTGTCCGACCACCAGCAACTGTCCGACCAGCAGCTACTGTCCGACCAGCAGCTACTGTCCGACCAGCAGCTACTGTCCGACCAGCAGCTACTGTCCGACCATGCACCAGCTACTGTCCGACCAGCAGCTACTGTCCGACCATGCACCAGCTACTGTCCGACCAGCAGCTACTGTCCTACCATGCACCAGCTACTGTCCGACCATGCACCAGCTACTGTCCGACCATGCACCAGCTACTGTCCGACCACCAGCTACTGTCCGACCACCAGCTACTGTCCGACCAGCAACTACTGTCCGACCATGCACCAGCTACTGTCCGACCATGCACCAGCTACTGTCCGACCATGAACCAGCTACTGTCCGACCAGCAGCTACTGTCCGACCAGCAGCTACTGTCCGACCATGAACCAGCTACTGTCCGACCAGCAGCTACTGTCCGACCAGCAGCTACTGTCCGACCAGCAGCTACTGTCCGACCAGCAGCTACTGTCCGACCATGCACCAGCTACTGTCCGACCAGCAGCTACTGTCCGACCACCAGCTACTGTCCGACCAGCAACTACTGTCCGACCAGCAGCTACTGTCCGACCATGCACCAGCTACTGTCCGACCACGCACCAGCTACTGTCCGACCATGCACCAGCTACTGTCCGACCACGCACCAGCTACTGTCCGACCACGCACCAGCTACTGTCCGACCAGCAGCTACTGTCCGACCACGCACCAGCTACTGTCCGACCATGCACCAGCTACTGTCCGACCACGCACCAGCTACTGTCCGACCATGCACCAGCTACTGTCCGACCACGCACCAGCTACTGTCCGACCACGCACCAGCTACTGTCCGACCAGCAGCTACTGTCCGACCAGCAGCTACTGTCCGACCAGCAGCTACTGTCCGACCACAAACTACTGTCCGACCAACAGCTACTGTCCGACCATGCACCAGCTACTGTCCGACCAACAGCTACTGTCCGACCATGCACCAGCTACTGTCCGACCACGCACCAGCTACTGTCCGACCACGCACCAGCTACTGTCCGACCACGCACCAGCTACTGTCCGACCACGCACCAGCTACTGTCCGACCATGCACCAGCTACTGTCCGACCATGCACCAGCTACTGTCCGACCATGCACCTGCTACTGTCCGACCAGCAGCTACTGTCCGACCAGCAGCTACTGTCCGACCAGCAGCTACTGTCCGACCACAAACTACTATCTGATCACAAAGTACTGTCTGACAACAAACTACTGTCCAACAACAAACTGTCGTCCCACCACAAACTATACTGTCCCACCATAAAATACTGTCCAACAACAAACTAATGTTCAACCACAAATTACTGTCTTGTCACACACTACTGTCTGGTCACAAACTACTGTCCAACAATAAACTGCTATCTGATCACAGACCGCTGTCTGACAACAAACTACTCTTCAATAACAAACTGTCGTCCCACAACAAACTACTGTTCCAACAACAAACTAATGTTCAACCACAAACTACTGTCGGACCACAAACTACTGTCTGACAAAAAACTACTGCCCGACCACAAACTATTCTCCAACAACAACCACCTCCTGTCTGACAACCACCTTCTGTCCGACAACTTGGCTCCTGTCTGACAACCACCTTCTGTCTGACAACCACCTCCTGTCTGACAACCACCTTCTGTCTGACAACCACCTCCTGTCTGACAACCACCTTCTGTCTGACAACCACCTTCTGTCTGACAACCACCTCCTGTCCGACAACTTGGCTCCTGTCTGACAACTTGGCTGTCTGACAACCACCTTCTGTCTGACAACCACCTCCTGTCTGACAACCACCTTCTGTCTGACAACCACCTCCTGTCTGACAACCACCTCCTGTCTGACAACCACCTCCTGTCTGCCAACCACCTCCTGTCTGACAACCACCTCCTGTCTGACAACCACCTCCTGTCCGACAACTTGGCTCCTGTCTGACAACCACCTTCTGTCTGACAACTTGGCTCCTGTCTGACAACCACCTTCTGTCTGACAACCACCTTCTGTCTGACAACCACCTTCTGTCTGACAACCACCTTCTGTCTGACAACCACCTTCTGTCTGACAACCACCTTCTGTCTGACAACCACCTCCTGTCTGACAACCACCTCCTGTCTGACAACCACCTCCTGTCCGACAACTTGGCTCCTGTCTGACAACTTGGCTCCTGTCTGACAACCACCTTCTGTCTGACAACCACCTCCTGTCTGACAACCACCTTCTGTCTGACAACCACCTCCTGTCCGACAACCACCTCCTGTCTGACAACTTGGCTCCTGTCTGACAACCACCTTCTGTCTGACAACTTGGCTCCTGTCTGACAACCACCTTCTGTCTGACAACTTGGCTCCTGTCTGACAACCACCTCCTGTCTGACAACCACCTCCTGTCTGACAACCACCTTCTGTCTGACAACCACCTTCTGTCTGACAACCACCTTCTGTCTGACAACCACCTCCTGTCTGACAACCACCTTCTGTCTGACAACCACCTCCTGTCCGACAACCACCTCCTGTCTGACAACCACCTCCTGTCTGACAACCACCTCCTGTCCGACAACTTGGCTCCTGTCTGACAACTTGGCTCCTGTCTGACAACTTGGCTCCTGTCTGACAACCACCTTCTGTCTGACAACCACCTCCTGTCTGACAACCACCTTCTGTCTGACAACCACCTCCTGTCCGACAACCACCTCCTGTCTGACAACCACCTCCTGTCTGACAACCACCTCCTGTCCGACAACTTGGCTCCTGTCTGACAACCACCTTCTGTCTGACAACCACCTTCTGTCTGACAACCACCTTCTGTCTGACAACTTGGCTCCTGTCTGACAACCACCTTCTGTCTGACAACCACCTTCTGTCTGACAACCACCTTCTGTCTGACAACCACCTTCTGTCTGACAACCACCTTCTGTCTGACAACCACCTTCTGTCTGACAACCACCTTCTGTCTGACAACCACCTTCTGTCTGACAACCACCTCCTGTCTGACAACTTGGCTCCTGTCTGACAACCACCTTCTGTCTGACAGCCACCTCCTGTCTGACAACCACCTTCTGTCTGACAACCACCTTCTGTCTGACAACCACCTTCTGTCTGACAACTTGGCTCCTGTCTGACAACCACCTTCTGTCTGACAACCACCTTCTGTCTGACAACCACCTTCTGTCTGACAACCACCTTCTGTCTGACAACCACCTTCTGTCTGACAACCACCTTCTGTCTGACAACCACCTTCTGTCTGACAACCACCTCCTGTCTGACAACTTGGCTCCTGTCTGACAACCACCTTCTGTCTGACAACCACCTCCTGTCTGACAACCACCTTCTGTCTGACAACCACCTTCTGTCTGACAACCACCTTCTGTCTGACAACCACCTCCTGTCTGACAACCACCTTCTGTCTGACAACCACCTTCTGTCTGACAACCACCTCCTGTCCGACAACCACCTCCTGTCTGACAACCACCTCCTGTCTGACAACTTGGCTCCTGTCTGACAACTTGGCTCCTGTCTGACAACTTGGCTCCTGTCTGACAACCACCTTCTGTCTGACAACCACCTCCTGTCTGACAACCACCTTCTGTCTGACAACCACCTCCTGTCCGACAACTTGGCTCCTGTCCGACAACTTGGCTCCTGTCTGACAACTTGGCTCCTGTCTGACAACCACCTTCTGTCTGACAACCACCTTCTGTCTGACAACCACCTCCTGTCTGACAACCACCTTCTGTCTGACAACCACCTCCTGTCCGACAACCACCTCCTGTCTGACAACTTGGCTCCTGTCTGACAACTTGGCTCCTGTCTGACAACTTGGCTCCTGTCTGACAACCACCTTCTGTCTGACAACCACCTTCTGTCTGACAACCACCTTCTGTCTGACAACCACCTTCTGTCTGACAACCACCTTCTGTCTGACAACCACCTTCTGTCCGACAACTTGGCTCCTGTCTGACAACCACCTTCTGTCCGACAACTTGGCTCCTGTCTGACAACCACCTTCTGTCTGACAACCACCTTCTGTCTGACAACCACCTTCTGTCTGACAACCACCTTCTGTCTGACAACCACCTTCTGTCTGACAACCACCTTCTGTCTGACAACTTGACTCCTGTCTGACAACCACCTTCTGTCCAAGTGTTGTCAACCGAACATGCAGCAAACCAGAGAGTCGACCAGCCAGAAAACTGACAAATAACACATCAAGTGCTTGGACTATTAACTAGACTGGGACCTCGTATATATATTCCACAACCTTTGGACTATAATTCTTAGTAGCCAATTTTCATTATACAGTATAACCATTTATCCTCAAGACCACAGTTGACCACCATTAATGATTGTATATTGCCTGATGAAGCTGGAAGCATATCCAGCGAAACGTCGTGTATAATAAACACAGAAGTAGTAACCCAGAAAACCACTCTTATGTTATTATGACAAATAACAGTTCAAAAAGAGACCAGCCCCGATAGCTCAGTCGGTAGAGCGTCCGTTTCAGGCCTGGGAGATCCGGGTCGAGTCAGACCAAAGACTTTAATAGTGGTAGCTGTGGCTGCTTCGCTTGGCGCTCAGCAATAGGAGTCAGAGCAGCGACTGGTTGGCCCGGTGTCAGTATACTGTGACTGGGTGAGGGGGCTTGCTGGTTATCTTCGGCAAGTAAAAGAGCGGTGGAAATCCGCCCTGCAACAAGGAGACAACGTCTTCATATAACTGAAATACTGTTGAGCAGGACGTAAAACCCAAATCACTCACTCACTCACTCCAAAAAGTGAGTAAAAACAGTCAGCAAACCGACAATCCCTCCAAACAAATAACAAGGAAAGCCTGTAAGAAATCCATGTCAACCAGCCAATGAAAGAGTCATTTCAACCATCCAGTTAACCGACACAGCAGGAGTAAATCAGCCAATAGTCCGATAAAGACCGTCAACCAGTCAACACGCCGACAAATCACCCAACCAAATAGTGAGTCACACAATAATCCCGTCAACCAGTCAACACGCCGACATATCACCCAACCAAATAGTGAGTCAAACAATGATCCCGTCAACCAGTCAACAAACCGACAAATCACCCAACCATATAGTGAGTCACACAATGATCCCGTCAACCATTTAACAACCCGACAAATCACCCAACCATATAGAAAGTCAAACAATGATCCCGTCAACCAGTCAACAGACCGACAAATTACCCAACCATTTAGTGAGTCAAACAATGATCCCGTCAACCAGTCAACAGACCGACAAATCACCCAACCAAACCGTGAGTCAAACAATGATCCCGCCAACCAGTCAACATACCGACAAATCACCCACCCAAATAGTGAGTCACACAATGATCCAGTCAACAGACCGACAAATCACCCAACCATATAGTGAGTCACACAATGATCCCGTCAACAAACTGACAAATCACCCAACCAAATAGTGAGTCAAACAATGGTTTCGTCAACCAGTCAACACACCGACAAATCACCCAACCATATAGTGAGTCACACAATGATCCCGTCACATAGTCAACAAACCGACAAATCACCCAATCAAACAGTGAGTCACACAATGATCCCGTCAACTGTGTGTTATTTTGAACTCAATGTTTTGTAGCGCACACGAGAGGCGCCGGCTGAGCTACAAGGCACGCGTGGCCCAGGGAGCAGCTACAGATTTCAGCGCAGACGATAAGCTCTCGGCTGAGGCAAGTTCCTGGTCACCCAAGTTCACTAAGCTACATAATTGTCACTACCTGTGTTACGTAATATTCTAAGTGGTCACGTACGTGATTTAATAGGCACACGTGATTGGACTATCCCTCCTCTCAGCTCGGCTGGCAGCTCACGTTATGCGCACACAGTAAGATTCTTGCCACGAGAGGGAGAAAATATCAAACATGTCAGGTACTTTCCTCACCGCCTCGAGAGACAAAAATCTCACCAAAATTTACGCGCACACGGGGGAAACAGCTTGGCTCTCAGCCACGAGTGGCCGGCAGCTCAGCCGTCGTCTCTCGCATGCCCTTGGCTTAACTATAGCTGAGGCACGGAGATCCAGGGGAAAATCAAATAAATTAACGCAAAGGGCAATAACTATTTATAGACACTAAAACGCACGGTCACAGGGAAATCTTCTTGGCTAAAATAAACGGCAATACATATATTTCATTTTCATTTCATTTCATTTTATTCACCAGAAAATATGTACAACAATGTAAAGAAGAACAAAATAACTTTTAAAATACAGTAGCACAGAGATTAAAGAGTACTAATGCCTGTTCTGGCGGGAGAAGAAACCCCAAGGGGCTTGTGCTATCCCAGATGATCTTTATTTAAAGAAAAATATAAATGGCATTGACAAGGTGGAATCTAATTATAAAAAGGAAAACAAAACAGGAAGACATAGGGTACAAGTGAACAAAATAATCTTGTTTAGTTTGTTTAAAGGCCCACTTGCCGCCGCAGCCTGTTTAAATTTGCTAAGAAAACCAAATTACATGAGCTTATTACGACTTATACCACTAAACTTAAACATAGGACATATAAAACATGTCTAGTTAGCTTTAGAATGTAGAAATAGGATGAAAAACAAACGAAGAATCGAAGCCTGATTACAACAACAACGATCAGTGTCGGTCAACTTTCGTGTTGGATTACCCTCATTTCAGGCCTTTTTATCTTTGGTTTACACTCAAACAATTACCAGCAGGCTTTTCCAGTCGCTGTTAACCGATCGTCAGTCTGTATTTCTCAGATAAATAGGCCTACGTAAAATTACACTGTGCCGTTAGTTCACTCACTCGACTGAAACATAAAATCGCCAATAGGGGGCAGATTGGTTTGTTTACGTTCCGGGTACCTAACAATTCAAATTTTCAAATTAAAAATACAAAGTGACGTCCAAACTTTTAAATTTTGGTAAAAATAGAAAGTTCCTAACTTATATTGTCTGGGAAAAATACAGAAAACGGTCTTTCTTTTTTAATGTAAACAATATCCCTGATTTTCGCGGCAAGTGTGCCTTTAATAGAGACATTTATTTGATTATTTTTTTGTATGCAAGCCAGTTGTCTGTAATATCAAGAGGTAGTTAAATATTTGGATTTGAAGAGGGACTTTGATTGGCATGCATATGTACTAGCTCGGAATCACAGTTATGTTTGTTTATTATGATTAACATAGAACGCCAATGGTAATAAATAGATTGTTTCGAATCACAATTAGAGACTGACGTTTTGATCACGCGAAAGGTTTATTTTTAATATAGTTCTCTATACGTTAATACAAATAAATTCCCCAACGCCGAATATATAGGTTATGTTAACTAAATGAGCTAGTGGAGTAGAACGATATCAATGCATCTTTATCCAGAAACATATTCATACGAAGTTTTCGTGCATTAATTAGTTGACGTATTACATTAGCATAAATACATATAAATTTTTTCTTTTTGTTCTTAATAAGCGGACTCTATCAAAGCATCACGATTGCTATTCAGATATACGGTAATTGTTCTAATATTCCAATCTTAAATTAAATGAGAACACTTTATTCGTTAGCGGAACATGTGCGTTAACAATTATATTTAAAAAAAATTTAATTCGTGAACTGGAGAAATAGTAATTTAAGGCAATGAAACAAGAGTTTTTACATACGAGTAGACTTAGGGGATAAAATGTTACGAACGCATAAAACAATTTTTTGAGATATTTGGAGAGAGGGACGTAAAGCATATAAGCTCTTCCCAGAAGCGTTATAGGCCTAAATCATTTTTTATGATTTTTACGTCATTTTCTGTCTTTCCGTGCGGAGATGTTGTACAATTGTGCTCCGTTTGCTTGATCCACTGTGCATTGTTTTAAGATTAGATGTGGACTATAGTGAGCCATAACGTCTCCATTACCTTAAAACTGTTTCATTCGCCTTGGCTCCTATATTTAGACCGAATCGCTGCAATAAAACACGATACCTAACCATATGGTTGCTTTTACCCAGGAGTACGGAGTCTTTTGGGTGGAGTTGTGTTTTTTAAGCGTATTCGTCGCCAAACTTGCCTAGTCCTACCTCTGGCGTGCCCTGCATAAAAGGACTGTCACAAACTTTAGTGAGGCCGGACAGAAAGCGCACCCAAACCAGAGGTTAACGAGTTCAGTTTGTTTTTGGACATATACCGGCTTTTAAAGTGAACACCGTCTAATTCGTTGTCTATTCTAAACATTTCAAAGAATTTTTCATTGAAAAAAACTGTTGGATTTTACAATTTCACTGAGCAGACGACATGACGACGAAAACGAGATCTGGCGTTCCAACAGATTTGCATCCCTTTCTAGCCATCAAATATGAACACATGTTTCATCTTTTATATGGTAAGTATAAACTCTACATTTTCTGGATTTTTCACAATTCGTGGGTCGACTTCAATTTATGTTTTTTGTTTTCGCAACAAAAAAATGCAGACAGCTTATTGGGCTAGGCCTGTAACAGCCCTCTCCGTTTTCATTTGCAATGTTTTTGAGAATTACACTACCAGACAGTTAATTGGACTAAAGTTGAATCGTTATTTCCATTCCTATATTTCTAGTCCGGGCTTCTGACTCCAAAATCACTATTTTTTTTATACTGACGGGACCGTCAGTATAAAAAAATAGTAATTTTGGAATCAGAAACCCGGACTACTATATTTCCTGACGACATAATGAAGAATTTACTGTTGGGGAATTACTTTACTTTACTAAGTATATTACCACTGGATAAGGCGCAACTTTAATGGAAGTTTATGTTTAAGAAAGTAAAGCTCCGTAATGTTCCGTAATCAAAATAAAATATGTTTAAACCAAGAAAGGAAAGCCATCAACGGCCATACGGTGTCTGGTTTTGCTCTTGTGTGGTACTTGATAAATATATTTGCAATAAAAGGCGTGGCTTCATTCTGGCTCAATCTTAATGCTAAAGAGACTAAACTAAAGAGAAAACGGATTCACTCAAGTTGGCACGTACATGTGACTTATGAATATCCAAAACTGTGGTCAAAGTATATATTGTTGTGGTGGCCAGAACAACATCAATATAGGCTACTTTGGCCACAGCTATAGTTTGGATATTTCCAAAAACTACTTGTAGGTAACTGCACAAGCCCGAAGATCTGCATGTCCATTGATCCGCCATATTATAGCCTAAGTGAACTATTCTTGAGTGTGGCGTTAAACATCAATCAATCAATCAGTCGGATTTTTCAGGGACAAAATTCTGATAGGCATTTTGGATCTATTTTGTTCTCCCAAATCCTAGCATTTTCGTTCAGAGACTTTGTAAATGAATAGAAACTTAGTGAATTTAATTTTTTGCCACCCTTTCTGTTATTTGCACTTGGTTCTTGTTTTACGTTCTTAGTCACATTGAAAAAAATTATATTTTAAATTGATATCGATCAAAAGCAGACCCTGTTGTTGAACGTTATGCATTTTTGTCGACCTGTTGCTACTCTTGCTACCTCTGCTTTACGCCACGAGTTATTTATGAAAAACAAAATGTTGGTTCGAACTCCAGCTCATGGGGGGGGGGCTGTTTCTCAGAACATTTACGCCCGACGTAAGTTCAATCCAAGGCCTAACTGTCATGGCAACACATAGATGTACCTTTAACCTTACGTTACCACCAGGCGCAACGTTACGGCGTTGAAAAACAGCTCTCTGGGGCTCGTTTCACAAAGCAATCACATCGCAGACGAAGCGTAGTTGCCAATGGTTACCATAGTGAAGAGATACGACGTCATGGCAACTGTGATTGACTGCACTGTGCGACGGCTTCATGAAACGGCCCCCTGGTCACTTAACTAAAGGTCTGCCGGGCATTAGCCGGGGCTTATATAAGAATGTAGGTATCGAATTTACAAGAACATTTCTGTCTGAGTAACAATACGTACATAGTTAAATTGGATAGGGTTGAATTCAGCCGTAGCCTCGCATTGTTTCCCTGTTCGTGACAGAATGAAGTTTTAAGGCCGGAAAAGTCAGATCCGCAATGTTTACCTTCCTACCAAAAAATACTGTGATGCTATAGACTGTTTCACTTTCAATTGGCCAGAAGATCAAGACTGTTAAACCATAACAAAGAAGATGGAGAGGGGATTATTTTGCTGTGTGTAGGATTGTTCAAAAGCTGTATAGATGACGTCACAGTCAATTTAGTCAAACGGTTGATGTTTTTCGCCGCGATTGATTTACTTAAGAGGAGACATCGCTTAAGTTTGTTGTGGTTGTCCGCTGACCTTCCGATTTTTTGAAAAATACAGTGATCAATCTCGGATAAAAGGCTGCAAGTCGACTTTCCATTAAAATGTACATTTAATGAGTTATTTAGGGAATCCCGTGCTGCTATTGTTTTGTGTCTGATAGTCAGTAAACAAACGCGGAAGTAGACAAACCGCGCAGCCACAAACGGCTCTATTTGTCACTCGATTCTTTTGACTACAACAAAGCAGACATTGGAATCCTCAAATAAAACTCCCTATCCAGTGGTCCGTTGGAGCTGGGAAAGTTACCAATGGCCTTTATACAAATAACGGTAGAATAGCACACATTTTAACGATATTCGTTGCGGGCACGTCCTTTAAAATGTGGCACGAGTGTCAGGTTTAGTGGGTGGAAGGAGGCTGGGTGAGGCTTCGGCGAGTACCTGTAGGTTACATGACATCTCTCGCACATAGGGCGGTCTGGTGAACACCCATTACAATTTTGGGAGTAAGTGGGATTCGAACCCACGACCCATCAATGGAAGAGTTGCCTTGTGCTTAGAGACTATTGCTCTGTATATACCAACTGAACCACCAAGGCTCTCACGGTCAAAGGAAAATGTATATGCATGTCAGAGTAGGCCTACATTTTAGGGGTTTTGTTGCTTAGAAAACCTGCCTTATAAGGTATACCTACTAACCTAGATACTCAAGCTTAATTGGTATTAGCCGAAAACGTTTTTTTTTATACTTCTTGATAAAAATCCTGAACAGTTAGCTCATTCTGTCAGTCAAATTTTCCTTATATTTGGTAGCTCATGTCACTTTAAGTGGCATGAGCTGCCAAAATTCACACTTTTGTCATAATTTCTGATCGTCACGACAGTAAAAGGCTTTGAAGGCCATCGAAAAACTAAATGATTGACGTTGGAATGAGGAAAATCTATACAGTATGTGGCCTGTACGAACCGAAAACGTGTGCGAAAAGTAAACAAAATTTAAATAACCGGGACGACCATTCATTCATTCTAAGGCAAAGTTAGTTCAAAACAATACTTTATTGTACATTTTCAAGACTGGAAGCACTAAAAAACTTTTGAATTATACGTCCTGAGAAAAATAGCTAATAATTTCGACATTCTGTTTTAACGTCAAAATATCAACATTTTGGCAGCTCATGCCACTTTAACATAGGGTCTAACAACGCGGTGTGCGATAGCGAGCGGAGCAAGCTACGCGATGTCCCTTCTCGGCCATCATATTCAGTCCTTATTTTCCTACAATATTTTCCTAAAATGAATGCTCCTTTTCGCCTTCCATACACGGGATCTTATAAATGCGCTTCCGTAATGATTTTGACACTTTCGGAGCAGATAAATGGGGTGGTCACTAAAAAATCACGACGTGACCCGAATACGGCCATCGGGGCTATGCTATTTTTAAACTCGCATATACATAGTAAATAGCTAGCAGATACAATACCGTCTATTATGTTTCGTTTTACGAAATACGAGTATAGACGTAAATATTGTAAAAGCGTAAATAATTAAATAATCGACCCGTTTATTTTCACAATGAAGATATCTTAATTCAGATATCGTCAAAATGCATTTATGACTTACGTTGGGATGAGAACATCTATACAGTCTGTGAAATGTATACGAACCGAGATAGCGTTCAAAAAGTTCAAAATTTAAATAACCGGGACGAACGTTCATTCATTCTAAGCCTGGTTAGTTCAATTCAATTGGGACCTCGGAGTGGTCCGGTGGGTTAGAGTGGGGTTTTCCTCCGGTCAATGAACACTGTTCTCTCCCTCACTAAACCTGGCAACGCCGCCATATTAGTGAAATAATCTTGAGTGCGGCGTAAAAGATCAATCAATTAACCATTCAATCAAAGGATATTACTAGCCTGATGAAGCTGGAGGTATATCCAGCGAAACGTCGTGTTTAATAAATATAGGAGTAGTAATCCATGTCTTATCTTTGCCCTACTTCTAAATGTCATTTAAAAGTTATGATGTTACTAACGAAACAGTTACAATTTCAGAAAAAAAGTGCGAATTTTGGCAGCTCTTGTGTCTTTATATTAATTTTTTTCTTGGTTACCGGTATTCAAGCCAATAGCAAAGCAAATCTTTTTTGGTCGTTTGGACACACGTGGAAACCATTTTTTCACATGCTTGTCTCCTAAATATTTGCAAGGCTGTTTTGTTTACACATTTAACATATGTTAGCACATAAAAACAATCTATAACAGCACTTGTGTATGTTTTTGTAGAACGCATTTATACATACAGTATTTGTGTCACCTGGAAACACATGGCAACCATTACCGCACGAGTCACCATGGAGACAAGGCATGTCCCGGAAACGACAAACAGTACTGTAATGAGGAACATGCGCTGTTAAAAATATATATATTAGTAGTGACGCATCCAATAATATAACACTCATATCGACCTTTTGCTGGATGATTCAGTGAGAAATGTATTGGTTCGTTTGATTGATTGGTTGATTTAAACTGCACCTATCGAAACCTAGAGTAAGATAGGATTGCCATGATAATGATAATGCAACCAAGGGTACACTTTTCCTTTAATGCATTTCAGAGCGTCAGATCTTCGGCCCATGGGTCGCGGGTTTGAATCTCAATCAATCCAAAGAAAAAAAAATAAACATTTTGAAATGTGTTTTCATTTGATCGTTGAAGGGACCGGTACCCGCCAATGATCGGTGGGTCTATAGCACGAACAGTCCGGTTTCCTTCGCAACTAAACCTGGCAATTTTTCTATAATAGTTTAACTGATTTTTATCCAGTTTTGTTCTTTGTAAGTGTAATTTGTGACTGACATTCCTTTCCTATAGAGTCTAACTAAAGGCCTGATAAGAAAATCAAATTGCGGAAGTCTGGTGACCTGCCATATTAACCTCTGACCCTTGGGTTCAACTCCTTGGGAAATCAGACACAACTTTTTCCATTGTATCTCACTTGGAAGGGAAGAAGTAGAGATGGGGGGGGGGGGGGGGGGGATACATATTTCAAGATATATTTATGGGCAATCTTTTAACACGCTAGCTCTCTCCCGGGTTTGTGTTTGTGCGTATGTTTGTGAGACCGGGGGGAGGAGGGGGGGGGGGGCAAAGTCAGTCGGAACGCTTTTGCCATACCCATGTTATTGAATATTTCCTACTATATTATCTGCATGATGAGGTATAAATTCAATGTATAAATATCTGTATCTTTTCTACACTGTCACACTCTGGGTGGAGGAGGGGGGAGGGGGGATTGTCCGTGGGGTAGTTGATAAAGCGGTGAGATATGAAATGGAAGGCTGATGACCCGTCATCTTAGAGTAGAACCTTTGGGGTTAAGCGTGCCATTGTAGCACAAAACGTCTTATGTCTTCAACCACATATGTCTTTTGTCATGTATAAGAGCATTGTCTTTTGTTAGTCAGGATAATGATATTCTGGATTGCAGGGCGAAATTCAATTTACAGGGAGACAATTCGCGCACACCCTGTCATAAAGGCCGGTTCTCACTGTGCGATTTGTCATACAGACTTTGATTGGTTGATAAATCTTATTGACCAATTAAAAGCATCTATTTTAATCGCATCCTACAAGTCGGTACGACAAATCGCACAGTGAGAACGAGCATGCTGGATTGATTGGTGGATTGATTGGTGGATTGATTGGTGGATTGATTGGTGGATTGATTGACGTTTTACGCCGTGCTAAAGAAAATTTCAATGAAATGATGACGTAAGGTTAAGTGGGGGAAAAAAAAAGGTTATGTGCCGGCAGGACAGTAGGCGACGCCGCCATTAAGTGAAATGATCTTGAGTGAGGCGAAAAAATCAATCGATCAGAGTTCTTTTTATTTGCAGCGTGCAGGAATACAAACACGTTACCTAGCTCAGTTGGTAGAGCGATGGGACGGTAACTCTAAGTCGTGAGATCGATTCTCACCCTTGCCCGGATTTTTTTTCTGGGCCAATCAGTGTCGGTTAATTTACTAATTCAGAAACACACTATACCCTATCTTGGGACTGAATCGAGGGATTTTTAAAAGCGACCTATTACAGTTTATCGTGATCTGAAAAGTATAACATGAATTTTTCATAATTTTTTCAGATACCAAGAAAAATGGAAATATTTCACGTCACAATTTCTCACAGCTTCTAAAGGTAGGTTATCTATGGAAACCAGTTAAGACCATTTCTAGGTTGTGAAGGCCGAATTTACGAAATGGTCTTTATCGACTTCCATAGTTCCTTGCTAGTAGTTTTGTCGTAATTTTTTTTAAAATTTCAAACGTGTAATCTTTTTTCCACAACTTTCAAAGAAAGTTATTTATGGAACCTGATGGGCGCCATTTCGCATTTAACGTGACACTCGATCACGTGGGTTTTAAAGACAAGATGGTCTTGATCGACTTCCATATATAGGCTATAGTTAATTGAAAATAATTTTTAGCATAAAGTTTGCTCAATTTATAAATTGCTATAATTTTAACAGAAATGACAAATATTTTGTCAATTTCAACATTTTTACTATTTTACTACGAATCCATAATAAAAAATGTTTCACAAAATGTTAACAGATGTAAAAAAAAAATCCAATTTGCGATTTTTGACCATGAGTGTAAATTTAAAGTTTAAAAATAAATAAATGCATTGTTATTTTTTTTCCAGCGGCTAGCTGCTATTCAGGGTTTGGAGCCTCAAACGAAAGAGTATAAGACCTTAGAAGAGAAAGTGAATAGCGTATGGTCCAAACTGATCAGGGGCTCTCGATTTTATAGACATCATTCCTCCCAGCTTCATGTAAGTCCATATATATTTAGGAACACTAAAACACACGGGCACAAGAAAAATCTTTTTTTCTAAAATAACCATGGAGACAAGTTTCTAATTGTGTTGAAAAGGCGTATATCATTTAGACCTTCATAAGTTTGCAAATTTGAACTTCATATGGCGACAAATAGTGCTTATTTGTATAATAAGAATGTTAAATAACAGCCAATCAAAAGTCATTCTGCTATCATCGTGTCACATTTAGATCCAAAATTACATGATGAGCTCAGTATCATAAATTTTTTGTTTTGAATGTTCTCTTTAAATTTGGTCTCTTTGATATGTAAATAGTTTCCATGTATATAACCTATGTTGTTTGCCGGTCAACTCACTCCTGATGATGGTACAATGTATGATAAATGCCGTGATATTGAGTCAATATGAAGTCGCCATTTTCCGGGTTAACACCACTTGTGTATTAAGGTTAACTAATCAGTGGAACGAATGGATTTTGAAATCTTGTATCTTTTTCTATTTCTCAGCTGAACGTGATTGAATGGTTGAGCTATTGGCGGGACTTTGCACGTGCTGCTCGCCAGACAACAAGTTGGCCGGAAACCTCCATCGATGGCTCCGTTGACTACACGTGGAAAAGAGATATCGTCAATTTGATATTTGAAATCATGGATAAGAATGGTGAGTTCAAATCTACATCCATCATTCGTTGTTAATATTTGAACTCTAACACATTTAGTCGCCATGTTTTTTTTATGGAGCCCCCAAAATGGGCTGATTGTAAGGCCTGATATATAGAATGTTTGAAATCATGGATAAGAATGGTGAGTTCAAATTTACAATCATCATTCATTGTTAATGTTTCAACTCTAACACATTTAGTCGCCATGTTTTTTTATGGAGCCCCCAAAATTTGCTGATTGTAAAGCCTGACATAGAAAGTTTGAAATCATGGATCATGGAATCTACAACCATTATTCGTTGTTAATATTTTAACTCTAACGCATTTACTCGCCATGTTTTTATGGAGCCCCCAAAATGTGATGATTGGAAGGCCAGAAAAGATTCTACAGTGGACAGTTGCTAGTCTAACAATAAACATTGAACCGATAAAGAATGTTCAAACCGACTTTCTCCCAATACGTCATAAGCAGAAACGACCTATGTGAGATGTTTGCCAGTTACCACCGGAAGGTCGTGGGTTTCCTCCGGGCATAGAGCGCGGTTTCCTCCCACAATAAAACTGGCAACGCCGCCCTATTTAAGTGAAATGATCTTGAGGGCGGTGTAAAACACCAAACAAACAAACATAAAAATCATAAGCAGAAAATGTAACTTAGAGATCCTCGTATTTCATTGGTCAGATTTAGATTTAGATATAGTTATATGTTAAGTATGTATGCGGCGTTATAATCCCTCTTTTGCCCCTTATATTTATACTGGACGTGGAACTATAAATTGGACCCGCGGGTTTAATTGGTCAGTTTTTGATATATAGTTATGTGATAAGTGTATGAATCTTGCATGGTTGGCGCGTTCATTCGTATCAATGATGTAAGCCACGAATCTTGCATTAAGATCTTTCTTTTACGTCTTATATTTATACAGGCTGTGGAACTATCAATCGGGACGATTACGTCCGAGTGATGAGCGGATTGGGACTAGAACAGGAAGTGAGTGAACAGGCCTTCGACGTAATCAGTCAGGTAACGTAACTTCCAATCACATTCTTGTTGGATCTACTTTTTCGACGATTAATTCAAGCGATGGGTCGCTGGTTCGAATCCCACTTAAAGAAAACTGACCGCCCCATTTGGGAGAGTTGCCAGTAGGCCCTATACTTGCCGATGGTTATGTCTTTCCTCCAGACAAAGAGACCACCCCCCCCCCCCCTATCCTTTGGCAACCCCGCCTTATAAGTTAAATAATCTCGAGTGTGACGATGTAAGTCAATCAATCAATCAATCAATCTTCGAGTTTGACTTTTTTCAGCAATGTCAATTGGCATTAGGTCCATCCTTAAACACACGAGGTCGTATAAATCGAAAATCTCGTTGTCCTTATTCTCGGAACATCCTGATCCTGCGAGAATCTCGTATTGGCCTGAAAATGATCTTTCAGATTTTTTGGGGTAATATTTCTTTTTCTCTTTTACAGAATAATAACCACAACGTTAAAAGAGAGCAGTTCGCCGACTTGTGGCTGGACTATCTGACCAATGAAAAACCAGGATCACATCCGGGCAACTCCATCTTAGGAATCTTGGATCAGGAAATTGAAAATCAAAACTAAAAGAAAATTTAATTTTACCTTTACGAATTTGAAATGAAAACAGCTGAAACATAAGTTATTAGGTAGTAAGAAGACCTTTGTACTAGCAAAGCATAAATGATTCGTTTTTTTTTTACGAGATAAAAAAAAAAGCAGTTGGAAAAGTACGGATAACTTTATAATGTTGTTTTCTATGTGGTGCTAGAACAGTTCCGAATATTTTTAAATTATGCAAATTGCGTTTTTACAAATTTATGATAGGTTTGATCAATTCATGTTGTTATACAATATGTGCGGTCTTGGTTGCTACTTCGGATTTGGGTTTAGATTGCATTTGTGGAAAAGTTATATTCGTTTTTTGGTTTAAATTCTAAATATGTTTATATATCAACATCACACCTCTTTCTAGTTAGAAGGATATAATAATGAAGATAGTAGAAAATGATTTACCCTTTTCGAAATTGGCACAAATCACGCGGGATCGCACTGGTCTCGCGGGATCCCGTGGGACATCGTGGGTTAATATCGAAAGGGGCTTATTGTCATATATTCAAATTTTATAACGTAGGTAGTTAGGCCTAACCATGCGAACCAGGTATACGTTTCGTTATTACTCTGTAAATAATGGCTGTATATATATTATCCTTTTATTGTTTCATCCAAAAAGTGCATTGTAAATAAATCTTTCCTCGACATTCATATAATCAGAAGTCTATGAATGGGGAAGTGTGAAACGTCCCATTACAGTTTATTCAGGGCACTGGCCACCGTCAGCCTGCTTATACTAAATTACGAGACGTATATGCGAGGTAGATTTTGAAACTGTCAACGGTTGCGCAATTATAAATCAGAAAATAAATTCTTTCTCCACTTACTGGACTATCAAATCCATCGATACTCCCAATAACTGCAGTCCGGTGAATGCATTGGTTCTTATAAAAAAAACTTTGCCGGGTACACGATTCCGATATCTCCATTTCGACTCAAACGTTCCAAACAAGGCTCCTTGTCCCATTTTCAACTACGTGAAGTTCTTTGGAAACTTAAACTTTAGCTATATCGAGCACTGTGGTTGTATCTAAAACGTTCGCCATCTTTCTTTTCTTATGTATCCCATAATGGTTCATACAAGGAATAGCAGGAAAGTCACGGTTTCTGACTAACCGAGAGAGGGCGCTGTTTAACGTGACCTCTGGGTCAAAAGGCGCCAGAGTCCTGAATATGGTGTAATTGTAAAGGGACGTTTCAAACTTCCCCATTCTTAGACTTCTGATATAGTAAATGGCTCTTTCCTTCAATATTATATGACTGATGGACACTCAATATAACATCAGTCACTTTTGTACAATTCACATGACAATCAAAAGGAATTTAAAGCCTTAGTTTTTTGTGTTTTTTTTTCGATAATCCATCCCGAAACTACTAGTATTTGATAATATATCGCTGCTAAAATTCGGATTTTTTTCAACATTTTAAGTGCATTGAAAAACTAAAATTTGTTTTTCTTTTGACAAACACGAAAGCAGCGCCCTCTGCCCCATCCCTTTTTAGTCCAAAATGTTAACTCCTGTGTGACCGATGTTCGTCCAAAGTCATTCAGCTGGCAACTCCTTTTGAGCTCCTGTGCGACCTCTTGATGACCTTGACCCTTAAACCAATGATAGCCATAAGCCAATTAGCTCTCAACCTTACTATAGCGATGATATATCCCAAGTTTCACGGAATGTGGTAAACAAGCTTTTTAGCATGTGTGTGACCTTGCCCCTTGGACCGATCTTTGTCAAATTTTGTTCAGATTGAAACTTTAGAGTAATATTCATGAAATTTGAAACAACGGTTATGCTAAACATGGTGACAAGCTTTTTGGTCCTAAATTTGAACTCCTATGTAACCTTGACCTTTGGGCCGATGTTCGTAAAAAGTCATTCAGCTCGCAACCTTAGTATAGCAATGATATATCTCAAGTTTCACGTAATTTAAAGCAACCGTTTTCTAAGAGAAGTGGTAACAAGCTTTTAGCCCTAGCAACCCATACTGTAGAGATACGTTAGTATGAAAGTTCCGCAAAAAAATGTATCTACGCCGCTTTGTGAAACAGGATCCTGGTATCTTAGCAAAACGTATCAGTTTATACGGTTCAAGGTCCCCACCAATAAGCTGCAAATAAAATCGCGTGAAATACCGCCTAATGGTTCTGGAGATATCTCGCACACAAGCAAAACCAATGAAAATATACTGAACCGCAAAAAAAACGTCACCCTATTCAAATGTTGCTAAATGCATATATTATCATAATTTTCAATATTTTTTTTCTTTTGATATCCTTCCTAGACCTGGTTTGATTGATTGATTGATTGGTGTTTTACGCCGCGCTCACGATTATTTCACTTATATGGCGGCGTTGCCAGTTATATTGTGGGAGGAAACCGGGCTCTATGCCCGGAGGAAACCCACGACCTTCCGTTGGTAACTGGCAACCATCCCACATAGGTCGTTCGAGTGACCGGGTTTGAAGCCAGTGGACAGAAAAGTTTGGTTTCTGATCATGTTACTAATATGCAAAACACGTCGTCAAAGCACAGTTACGGCTGCCCGCTACATCGATCAGGCGCTGAGACCTTCATCGTGCCCCATTTTGCTCGTCATGGAAATCATGTCTTCCAGCAGGTGAATGCACGAGCCCATACTGTCAGAGCAGCGAGAGACTTCCTCCGTCAAAGCAACATGCAGACTCTTCAATGGCCTGCTCAATCGAGATCTCGTGCCATTCTACGAGATCTTCAACACCAGACATGGCTCGAGAGCCGTCGCACTCCATTTTCGCGCATAGTGAACTGTAAGAATCTTACTGAGAATTTATAATGTGTATGATATTTAATTCTCTGTTCTATACTGTTCCCAAACATGTAACCCTACAATAATAATCTGTATCGCAAGGCCTTTGGGCAGAAATACTTGTTAAAAATCAAAAATATAATCGGCACTACATCAGCTCATATATACATTCTAAAACAAGATGGCAGCGCCCATGGATATCAAGACAAAATATGATATGGACTTCAAGGTATTTTATATGTATTTGGAGAGTAGCAATCAATATAACAAAACAGGTTATCGGTAGCTTAAACGTTACCTACCAGAATTATATCGGATATCTCTCTACACAACCGAGTCAACTATCAGTGTCACGAGATCACCCAAGACCCGTGTTTAGGGGTATAACTTTCACCGATCGGCTGTCCGATTAACATAAGTGCTTATGGAGATCGGCTGTCACCCTGTTGTTTTTTTCTGTGATTCTCAGCTTACAATCTATACTTTTTACAAAGGTCTTTTTTGAGACATATCAAGATATATAACAAAGCCATTAGATACTTCTTTTTGACGGACAAAATCATATTATTATTTCTAACACGTCGTAGTTGTCTTTTCACCGTTGGTTTTTGACAACTTCGAAGCGTATCCACGCGATATAAATAATTGTATTGACAGTCAACTGACAAAAACGCAACTGATAGCTTCTAGTGTGTTTCACAAAAAAGATTTGGACTAAAGGAATGATTTAGAAATAAAGAATCAAAGACAAAACCACACGATAACCGCCGATCACCATAGACGCTAATGTTACGGCTAGTCAGTGAAAGTTATACCCCTAAACCCATTTCTCGCGTGATCTCGCGGGGTTTTAGCCAAACTCGAAAGAGGTTTATTTGCTAATGAGTAATAGGTCTACCACTAATAGATCTGGTAAAAGTTTAGCGGAGTTGATAGAAGCTAACACAGAGACAAGATAAATCGGCAACCCCTACATATCCTCGACATGCCAGTGCGATGTGCTTTTAACTTTGGCAAGATGAAGTTAGGACCAATGAACTATATACGTGGAATGGAGGTCACATGGTATTTGATTTCCATCGAACGCCGCCATTACTAAAAGATGCTCCAATATCAACTCAGATCGTTCATACACCAACTATCTATGGCGGCCCTTTTTAGAAAGTCAGATCCAACCCAGCCAATGAGAAAGTCAGATCCAACCCAGCCAATGAGACGTGTCCATTCCACGTATATAGTTCATTGATTGGGACCACATATTAAACAAAGTTAGAACAAAATCACGAAAACAATTGAAGACAACTTTCTTTAATAATATGTTTAATGAGAAGGGTCAACAAGTGGCGCCCCCTATTCGACAGGGGGAGGTAACTCTCGTGCTTCTTCGGAAAGAAAAAAATCTGTGTACAATTAATACATGCATCTTGATGAAAATGGTAAAGTGGTATAAGACGTTGTTGTTAACATTAGTTATTGGACATCAAATTTAGATACATCACACAATTTATACAACCATTAAACGGGAAGATAATACAAGCATGCATTTCATAATGGGCGAAATAACAAAAGGTAAAGCCAGCGGACTGTTTCTTCAAAACATTTGCGACCGACGGACGTAACTTTTCGCCTGGCCGTAACTTAAAAGTTGGCTGTGTATGCTACAACGGTAGTTAAGCTTCTGGGACTCGTTCTACTAAGCTAGCGCAAAGTTACGCATAGGTTTACAGCATAGGGTTGCGCCTCCAGAATTACGATCATGCGCAAATTCCTATAATTTAACATGCGCTTGCGACTGGAACAACTTATGCCAGCTTAGTAGAACGTTTAGAAAAGGAACGGGTCTTTGGCCTCGAAAAGGGTAAATTGCATTCTGGGTAAATAAGAGGTCTTTGCTTTGAAGTCAACACCTAGTTACAAGGTATTTAAAACGAAATTCAAACGCACGATTCGTGAAGGGTTCGTTCCTGCCGGAGTGAACAACTATATGCTGTAGCCTCAACCATGACAACTATAAGCTACGGGGAGTCTCCAAACAGTATTGAGAGATTAATTGATGTCTAAAGTCCCTGTCAAGGCTATGTCACTAATATGGCGGTTTTTATTTCACTTAGATGGCGGTTTTTGTCAGGTTTAGTGGTGGAGATCGCGAGCTATTTCTCCAAACAATTATTAAAGCTGACAGGATAGCTTATTATTAAACATGCCAGTTCCCGGTAAATTACAGCCTGAATTGCGTGGCCTAATATGGTTAGAAACACTAGAAAGGTGTACTATAGAACATGGCATATTTAGAGTCAAAACACAAACTGACTGTACAATATTCGCCGAGAAATCCCCCATTTTCACACTATAATATATTAACTAGAAGCGAACAACGAAAGAGAAGATAAAATAACAAAATATTGTCCACTCTACATTGGGACATCAGGGGCCGGTTGTACAAAGCTTAAATCGGACTTATCTAGGCGACGTCACAATCAAATTCTATTGTTACCCAGGGCCGGTTGCACAAAGGTGTATTAAGCGTAAGTCTGACTTATCTAGGCAACGTCACAATCAAATTCGTTTGTGACGCGACGTATTTAAGCCTGACTTAAGCTTAATACAGCTTTGTACAACCGGCCCCCGATGTATTTAAGCCTGACTTGAGCTTAATCCAGCTTTGTGCAACCGGCCCCCGTAATACAAAAACGACCACTGTGCGTTGTCGACCATGTAGATTAACACAATTCAGAAGTCAACAAAACGCCCAAATATAATGCCAACATGTTTTCTTGTTTTTGTTTAATTTGAAGAAACCTTAAGTCATATTTGTTGATAGTCTGTGGTGGTGCCATTTTGTATTGTCGTTTTACAGAGATCCTGCCGGACGAAAGTGACCAATTCTGTACATAAATCAGGGGAACGTCAATCATTTTGTATTTTTTCTGCAGTACAGAGATCCTGTCGGACGAAAGTGACAAATGCTATATA
Source organism: Lepidochitona cinerea (assembly GCA_963971465.1). Classification (NCBI taxonomy): domain Eukaryota; kingdom Metazoa; phylum Mollusca; class Polyplacophora; order Chitonida; family Tonicellidae; genus Lepidochitona; species Lepidochitona cinerea. Next base: position 8,630,036 of record OZ020559.1, read on the forward strand.
ATACATGTAAAGCTGGGGCAAGTCATTTTGACGCGAATCATTCTTGTAGAATGGAGTGGCCAATCAAATTTTATAAGAAGAAGAAGGGGAAAGTCATTTTAGCCACTAGGTGGCGTACGCAATCGAAAAACAAAATGGCGCCACTTCAGCGAACTTTCGTTAAGGATGGATTTTGACGGAGGCTTCGTGAACTATCAGCAATGTAGCCATGATACGGACGTTTGTGAAATACATTTATGGAATTCATTAGCTTAATTATTCAAAGCAAAGCAAAGTGTTAACTTTCAATTTATCGGGCGTAAAGTTTAGGTCGTATTGCATAAATCGAGGTTGAAATTTTGCGCTCATTGAATCGACGGATTGTTTGAGGTAATAAACCCTTTCGACTGAAGGATTGACGCTTGCGCAGGAGCCTTAGTGAATCGAAAAACTAGATGATTGACGTTGGAATGAGAAAAATCCATCCAGTATATGTGTGGCCTGTATGAACCGAAAGCGTGTTCAAAAGAAAAGAAAATTTAAATAACCGGGACGACCATTCATTCATTCAGCCAAAGTTAGTTCAAAACAGTACTTTATCGTACATTTTCGAAACTAGAAGCATTAAAAAGCTTCTGAATTCTACATTTTGAGAAAAATAGCCAATAATTTCAGTACTCTGTTTTAACGTCAAAATATCAACATTTTGGCAGCTCATGCCCCTTTAAGGGACCGGGACTATAAAGCTTACACGAGCACGACTGTGCTCAAGAACCGCACTCAACTCCTGTACTCATCTCAAAACTCAGACTTCAAGTCGGAATCATAAAAGTTCTGATTGATTGTTTGGTGTTTACGTCGCGCTCAAGATGATTTGACTTGTATGGCGGCGTTGCCAGTTTTTTGTGGGAGGAAACCGGAGGCCCCCAATAACAGTTCTGAGTTCAAAACGAAATTCTGAGCAAGCTATCGACCTTGCTCCAAGCTGGACTCAACATACAAATAACCCTCTAAACAAGTTTTGCTATCGATATTTAGTGAAAAATATAGTTGCTTAGTTTGTTACCCTTGATTTGAAAGTGATAACCCTTTAATTTACCGATTTCCGAATGGTGGGCCTGCTGATGACCTCACAAAATTGCAACATCAAAACAAACGCTCAACTTGGCTGAGATTCCCTTTGTTTGAGTACTCAGTTGAGCAGGTTATCAGAATGTTTTATAATCTCAATCTATGATCCAAACTACTTGGAGAATGCTCAAAGAGAGTTAATCATGCAGTTTGAGTTGAGCACGACACCTTTTTACAATCCATGCTCCATGGCTGAGTAGTTTTAACATGTATTACGCTTGAGCCAGGTCTAAATAACTTCAACAAAGTTTAACAGGTATCAAGCCTAATGCACTTTTAACAACGGGCCCAGAGGACTTTGCCTATATTAGCTGCCTTGCGAAGTCAGTGATTAATTGATTGATTGTTTGGTGTTTTACGCCACGCTCAAGATTACTTCACTTGTAGGCGCGTTGCCAGTTTTTTTGTTGGAGGAAAACCGGGTTCTATGCTCTGAGGAAACCCACGACCTTCCGGTGGTAACTGGCAACCATCCCATATGTCGGTCAGTGCTTGAAAAGAGACAATGTTTGAAGCCAAAGCGAAACTGTTGACCATCAGTGGTTACCTATACCGCTTCTTCGGAGCCGTTACCTGCGTGCACTCCTATAAACAGCGGGTATCTCTCCCTGCATTCAACACATCCACTTGCAATGTTGGCCACTCAAAATCTTCTAGTGTACTTCCCAGTTCACACATGCTTTTACGTAACAAAGTCGTTTCGTCGAATGTGTCAAAAACATCCCAATGTATGCTAGTCATTAGGGTGAAATTATCAATTACAAAATGTCAACTTTCAGCTTAAAAAAAATGCGACCTACAAGTTTGCTCTGTGCACAAACGCAGATGAAATCAATCTTTTCATGGTACATTCTATTTGGGCGCTTTGCGACATACACTGAAAATAGCCTATATAAAAGACTTAAACATAAACGTAAATAATAATCTATTAACATACAATAGAGATGCCAGTTATACAAATTAATGTAATTAATTATAATAGTACAAAGGTTAATTAAAATTAACATTGTTACTGAGGGGATTCAAATTTATTGCCATTTTAGTCTCTACATCCGGGCAGTATAACACCACGTAACCATGGTTTCGATACATCTATTTACAAGTTGACACGTGACAGAACACGTTGCCATAGCAACGCGTGTAACAAATGAAAACTACCGTTAGCAGATTTGGTTTGAATACATTTTTACAAAGGGTATATATGTTTGCCATTAAGAAAAATCCGATTTTGTATTTTTTTCTATGATACAGTGAAGTTATTTGTACATAATATTACAATATATGTCTTCTGTTTATTTATTTATTTAAAAGTGATTCTAAAATATACCATACAAAAATAGTCATATCAAGAACATTCCATTAAAAGAATCAAACATTTCTAAACAAATAACAATTTCATCCAAATTCTTAGTTACGATTTTTTTTCTTTCCTTGAAGAATTTTACGTTTTTATTTCTTTACAGGTATTTAGTGTACCCGTTCTTCGCCGTCAACGTCATTTTCGTGCACTTGGTTGTCAGAGGTTAATTAAATTGACAGGGATTGGTGCAAAAAGGTGGATAAAGTGAAAGTCAGCGGGCCGTTTCACGAAGCCGTCGCTAAGTGCGATCAATCGCAGTTACCATGACGCCGGATCTCTTCATGATGGCATCCAGTGGCAACTACGCCTCGTTTGCGATGTAACTGCTTTCTGAAACGGCCCCAGGCTTAGATGCCTCGCGACACAGAGCAATTTAAAGTGGCCCCAGCTGCTGAATTTAGTCAACACAGATTGAGCTAATTGATCCGTATTTTATATCAAAAAGTACAAAACTAACAGCTTTCCATTTATACATATCTTGCAGATGTTGGTTTAGATAATTTTAAAAGAAGTTTTCTTGTTATCGAACCCGCTTCCCAGAGTATGGCACCTAACGCCAGTACTAAATGCCGGCTGCCTTATCCATTCAGCTAACCGGCCTCCTCCGAATGGATAAGACAGCCGGCATTTAATGCTGGCGATAGGTGCCATACTCTGGGACTCTGGTTCGAAAACAAGAAAACTGTTATAATCACTTTCTAAATGACCCTAACTTCAAAAAACGTTTTTGAATTTAGTCTGTTCTTTACAAATATTTTGTATTTCAATACCAATCATTTCGTTTTCCAAACTGAACTGAATTTATTAAATTCTAATTTGGCAGCTCATGCCACTTTAATTACGAGATCGCATAGAAAAGCCAGACTTGAGCTTAATACACCTTTGGGCAGCGGGCCCAATGAACTATATGCGTGGAATGAACACGTCTCATTGGCTGGTTTGGATCCCACTTTGTAAAATGTGCCGCCATTGATAGTTGAAGCGCGCTTGCATAGCAGATCTGGATCGAAACTGTACCATCTCCTAGTAATGGCGGCATTCGATGCAAATCAAGCACCACGTGGTCTCCATTCCACGCATATAGTTCATTGAGCGGACCCCCGTAAACCAAAGCTGTGTGCCCGACAACAGTTCAAGTAACCCAGACTTTCGTTTAATAAAACTTTCAAAATATTGATTAACACATTTTCAATGCACTCTCATAACACAGATTTTCTTAGCTTTCTGTTTTTTCTCCAGCTTTCCCCTAAACATACAGAATTTTGTGAAGAAAGAAAAAATAAGTTTTTAAAAAATAAACGGATCTAAAAAGTTCGAGGAAGTAAGACCTGCTTATTGAAAAAAAAAAATTGGTTGAACAAATAATTAGTTATTTCCTACGCTTGTAAGCATAGAGCTGGCAAGATCAAATTGTTAATTTAACTTTCATTAATTGAATAATAAATCAAAAATTACTTGTTTGCCGAGTTAATTTCACAATTTTTGTTTTCCATTTTAGATCCCAAAATAACTAATTTTTGAAAAGTGTAATTTTAAATTTTTTACTCCAGGGCTCATATGCATTTAACAAATGGTCGATTGGATTAATTTATTAGTTAATTTTAAATTTAATCATTTAGATTTAAATTTAATCATTTAGATTTAAATTCACAAAAAGACTTGAAGGCATCAAGTCCTAAAGAGTAGATTATTATAAAGTTTATTTAATATTCAATATTTAGATTTTAATTCACAAATTACTCCTGTTTGAATTGCGTCATATTTGACTCTGGGGGGCTGCAGATATCAAGTCACAAAAAGCTAAGTTTATCTATATTCAATATTTAGATTATTTGAAATTATTAATATCTCATTTTTGAAAAGTGTTATTTCTGTCTCGGGGCTGGAACGTGTTGGACAAAAAGCAGATCATGGTAAAGTGTATTTCATATTCAATACTTAGATTTAATTTTATTCACAAAGTTATCATTTTTTAAAACACGTTTTTTACGTCTCTAGCCAAGAAGGGTAGATTGTTATTTAACTCCTGATTTCATATTCAATATTCAGATTTTAAATCAAAGTTTATTTATTTTTGATAACTTATTTCTGTCTCCTAGGGATTGAATCAAAAGGAGCAAAATATTGTTCAATTAATTTCAAATAATTAGATTTTAAATCGAAAATTAATTTTTTTAAAAGACTATCTACCGGCTAAGCCCAATTGAGAGAAAATTGGTGAATTAGATCTTTCGTTTATATTTTATAGATATCGCAATGTTCTTTAAAAACCGGTACATTTCTTAGAAAGATTTACGCCAGCCTCCTATTCAAAATATGAAGCTAAACAAAATGGTTAAATTTTTATAAAACAAAAAACAATAATAAAACAACAGAAAAACAGGGTATGTAATATAACTAAAACATAGCCCAGATAAATGATTCTCAAACAATATATGGTTAAACTATGCACCAAATAAAATGAATGAACGTAAAGAAATATTTACAAACGTGTTTTTAAAATAAGTAGCATACTTTGAGAGCGCCTAAGCAACAATTTTTTTAAAATTTTAACTAAGATCACTGAATATAGTTTTTAAAATATACATGAGAACGTTTCCGAATATCACACATTTTAAAATAAAAGCGAAATTGGAATCCTACAAGAGCTTTAATAGCAAGAGCGAGTTAAAAAAAAAGCAAGATATCGTGCACCAGTAAAAAAAAAAAAAAAAAAAAAAAAAAAAAAAAAAAAAAATTGTAGAAATTCAAAATAAAAGAAAATATGACATTTAACGAGCATATTCTATTAACGAAGAGTTGAAATATACAACTTATGGAGACAACAAGCATGGATTTCTTTCTCAAATTATTTTCTACGCGATTTTGTTATGTAGGTCAAAAATTTATTTCTGACCTAACCTACATCATAGTTGAATAAACAGCACTATACAGAAAGTATATAACTTGTGTAAACATATGGATTCTCAATAACGTATATTTACATTTCGGACATTGGCGTTGCTTTTTATATAGATATATATAAACGATGTCCGGTAGGCACTATATTGTCCAATGGCAAAGGAGTCTTTATGCCATATTCCCTGACAAAGCCTCTGATTGGTTAAGAGGATGGCTCTATGTATCGTCTCTCCTGATTGGTTAATGAGCTTTAATAATCATACAGCATTTCTGATTGGCTACCAGACGAAGACACCTGAACATCAACTCTTCTGATTGGATGATAAGGAATCTATGTAAAACCTAATCTGATTGGATGAATATAATGTGCAGTGGGACCAATAAAATGCATGTTTACAAAAGTCATTTTTCTGACAATTTTTAAACTTTTTTTTATATATCTCCGATTGCAGAATTTCTTTTTCATGAGCTTTCTGTACCTTCAATAGAAAAGAGTTCTTTGTGTAATGCGGGAAACTCCATATCCGGCTCAGTCTGTTTGAATTTATTTAACACCGTAACATGTTGAAGGCTTAATGAACGCATCACTGGTATTAGATGAAAAACCTTCGAAATTAACTCCTCGTTGCCGGGGTGATGGATGCCGATTTCTATTTTCAACGAGGATGTGATTTTCTCGCGTAATTTGTGGATATCCACAACTTCTTTTAATCCTGGGCGATCTGGAAAAGAAGAAAAAACCTTTATTAGGTGAGATCAGTTGGAGCTAGTTTTTCTTGTCTAGTTAATTTGGGGATTAAACTCCGAACTTTTTGTCCGAAGAAAAGCCTCAAATTGGAAATTCTTCAACATAGGATGATGGGAGTGAAGGACTCTATGAAGAAACTCCATGAATCGTTGTTGGACGGCCTGCATCATACAGAGATAGGATAGAGCAGAGACTCTAGAATGTGGGTTTGTACAAAACTAAATAATCGGAGAGCCAAAAAATAAATATATATATATATATATATTCGGAAAGGCAAAAAAATATTCGGAAAGGCAAAACAAAAAAAAAAATTTGGAAAGGCAAAAAAAAAAAAAAAATTGGAAAGGCAAAAAAAAAAATTTGGAAAGGCGAAAAAAAAATTTGGAAACGCGAAAAAAAAAACACAAATATTTCGGAAATGCAAAAAAAAAAAATATTCGGACCAATCGTCTTACCCCCAGTGATTAGTACAAGAGCACTAAGTAACGCCAATTCTGTTTCCGTTAATTCCAAGGATTGTAAATCTTTCGCAAAACAGAAAATTTCTTCCATCAGACGCCTTTCTTCTTCATCTTAAAACAAAATTAAATAATTTGACTTTCAAAAATAAAAGTTTTAGTGGGAATTAAAAAGAGTTTCAAAAATTTCTTCTAAGAATACAATACATATTTATGAATTAACACGGGGTTGGTATCGATAACAAAGTTCTTTGTTTATATTTCTGACTGTTATCCATACCAACCCCGTGTTTATTGACAATTCAACTTCTAAATGCCACTTAAACAACATATTTATGAATTTAATTAGTTAGTGTGTTAGAAAGTGGGTAAAACAGTATTCTCGTTATTTTGGGATTACACTTTCTGCCTTATTTTCAAGAAAGTGTAATCCCAAAATAACGAGGATACTATATTTCTGAACACTAAAACACACGGTCACGAGAATAAAATGGACATACTTAAAGCCACAAAACTGTCTAAGGGGACAAAAGCGTTTCCAAATATGACGGAATTACTGGCGACGTCATACGCCTGGACTAATCGGATGAGAGCCAGCTCAAAGCTTCCTGAAACGGAAAATAAGACGAATTACAAAATAAATTTGATTGATGGTTCAAGTCCAATCAATATTATTTCACTCATGAAAACGAATAAATATTTTTATTTTATTAATAAACGAATATATTTAAACATATTTTGCTTGTCTTTTCTTGGTTGATTGATTGTTTGGTGTTATACGCCACGCTCAAGATTATTTCACTTATATGGCGACGTTGCCAGTTTTATTGTGGGAGGAAACCGGGCTCTATGCTCAGAGGAAACCCTTGACCTTTCGCTGGTAACTGGCAACCATCCCACATAGGTCGTTCGAGTGAAAACCCAGTCAGAAAATTTTCCAATTTTTTTGGACTGAGTGGGATTCGAACCCGCAACCCATTGGTGGATGGCTGTTCGGATTGAGCGTCCAACGCTCTACCTTCTGAGCCACGGAGGCCCCCTCTTTGCCTGGAGGAAACCAAGGAGCCTTGGCAAATACCATAACTCTTCCACATAGGGATAAAGTAATATTCGGAAAACGAAAACTAAAAATTCTCCCAGAATTTTTTTCAATTTCATTCGGTCCGAGTGGGATTTGAACCCATGCCTTTGTGATGGATTGATTGATCTTTTGCGCCACATTCACGATTATTTCACTTATATGATGGCATTGCCAGATTTAGTGGGTGAGGAAACCAGGTTGTTTACCCTGACCTTCGGCAAATACCTCGAAACTCTTCCACATACAGAATCAAGTTAAAAAATCCACTACCGTAAATGCTCGACCCTTTCAGCGATTTTATGGGGAGGTGGGGGGAGTGACTCTGACAGCTCAAGTCTTCTATTTACTCCCGATCGACGAAAACTTCAATGACGCCGACTATAGAGAGGGGTGGGTAATTGGTTTCACGCTTGTGTCGGGTAGATGAACAAACATCGCGCCAGGTGGGGTATGTGCGGCACCAGTTCGAGAGCCACGTGTTGGTCTATAACTGCCTATATCCCACTGACGTCTTTTGGCGACAGCCTCCAGTTGACTCTTTCAGTTCGCAAAATCTCGTATTTACCCGTTAATAAACCAAATAAATATTTACTATTGTGTTTTGTTTATATGTTGGGAACATTCTTTTTCGTTTAAATGGAAAAGTTTCACCCGTAAAAAGGATGAGAAATCACGTAAAACGTAAGGGTTGTAATCTTGTTTACTGCCGATATGACTAAAGTTGCACGGTAAAACGGTCGTGTTCATATCGATATTTGCAAATGCCGACATCGCTGCAATTTCAACTGGATAAACACTTATGAATCTGATGTAGACTTTTGTTTGGTTTTTACAATCTGGCTGTACCGAAAACAATATATCCTATATATTTTCTGACTGGTGTTTAGTCGATATCATGCTGGCTTTACACAAGCTCCATTGGCGAACTGACAGCGTGCCCCTCAACAAGCATATTAAAGTGGGCTATACGCTGCACAGTGAGTGGCCTACTTTATCCATATAAAGCGGCCCATAGTTCAACTCTAGTTAAGGCGGCAAATTGTCCGATGCGTAAACTGCTGACTATTTTATAAACCGCTTGTACTTCGTTATTTCGCAAATTATTAAAAACCAAACTAATCATCGGCGACTAAAGACAATAGTTTCTTCCAGTTGTAATCTATATTTACATAGGCCTATTCAAAGTGTTTAGCTTCGAATTCAGGGTGTAGTATTTGAGTACCGGTATGACTTTATTTGAAAACCACATATGGTAATACGCATAGGCCTACCGAGGTGAAATTACTATCGGCCGTGTCGGTAACGGTAACTCAGACTACAGTTATAATTTAATACGGGGACAAATCTCAAATTCATTCCTCAATCAAAATCTTCATAGCCTTTTGTTTTTCTAAAACCATTATCAAATGCGATTTTCCCCAGACTTTGTGAGATTAGTCCAAATTCCTTTCCGATAAACCACAGCCTAGATCGAAAAAAACAACAGCAGCAGCATCGATTAAAATGCGTCAAAATCGAAAACAAGCTAAAAGAAAATTGCATTAATCGGCATATCTTAACAGATTCATTTTTTATAACAAAATATATGAACGTATTTTCTCATTTCCCGCCACAAACCGGTACATTGACGAACGAATGGACTGGCTTGCAGGTCAGTCCGTTGTCACTGTGAGCTCAGGCGCTCTGAATATCGCATGTGGGTTGTGTATTGTGTGTTTAGGCGCACAGCACCAATTTACCACCTGTGGGTAGGCCATTATACTTTTTCTAGTCTGCGAAACGGATTATCCCCACATTCCCCATTTTAGTTTCTGTCATATGCTCTCTAGCTTTTCGGCGATAATCCCCCCTGGCATCGCCGAAAGGGTCGAGCATTTACGGTAAGTAATTTTTCAATTTTTAATTTGTGTCATTCAAAATTGCGCCATAATCGCTGCGCCTTCAAGGCTTATCTAGGCCCTCTATTCAAGGCCTGGAAAATATCATTCTTGTAATCATGGCTGTTCTACGTCCAGGAACGAAACCCGTGATTTTCTTACGACAGAATGATTCTCACCTGCTTTCAGTAACATGATTTGGTCGTCCTGTGACAGGTCCATAAAACCAGGGACCATTTTAGCGAACTCAATAATTTGCTGAACTGCCAGCGTCACTTTCTCGGACACCTGATTCCATAGTTCACGATGTGTCTAAAATAAGAGCAAATATATATATATAAAAACATTTTTACATTCTGTATATTCTGACTGTAGTTTCAAACTTAGTGATACCAATGATTGAATCCTTGATGTCCGCTTTACGCGACACTCAAGAAAATTTTATTCACATGTCGGTTATAGCGGTAACAAGGGTTGATTAATCTACGTTTTGCGCCGCATCCAACATTACTTCACTCCTATATTTATGAACACTAATTGTGTTAAAAAGAGGTATATCATTTAGACCTTTATACCCCATCATAAGTTGTTGTAAAAAACTAAACCCATGATATTTCATTAGGTTGACGACTGGCAGGAGCTTGGCCGTAGTAAATTTTAAAATGAACACTAAACACACAAGGGTACAGGGGAAATCTTCTTGTCTAAAGTAACCATGGAGACAAGTTTCTAATTGTGTGAAAAAGAGGTATATCATTTAGACCTACAGTATATACCCCATCATAAGTTGTTGTAATAAACTAAACCGATGATATTTCATTAGGTTGATGACTGACAGGAGCTTGGCCTTAATAAGTAGAATCTGCTGGAACACTTAACGCCACGCTCAAGAAAATATTGATTGATTGTTTGGTGTTTTACGCTGCGCTCAAGAATATTTCACTTATATGGCGGCGTTGCAAGTTTTATTGTGGGAGGAAACCTCCAGGCATAGAGCCCGGAGGAAACCTACGACCTTCCGTTGATAACTGGCAACCATCCCACATAGGTCGTTCGAGTGAAAACCCAGTCAGAAAATTTTCCAATTTTTTTTGGGACTGAGTGGGATTTGAACCCGAGACCCATTGATGGAAGGCGGTTATGGAGGGTTTAGGGGAAAGGGCACGTGGTTTAATCAGACTCTTTGCCGAAAGGAAACTCTCTTTTGCACCTGGTCCTAACGTTGAAGGTATTTGTTGCCATGACAGTTTGACATTGCATTGGACTTGCATCTGGCGTAAATGTTTTGAGAAACAGCCCCCTGTTCAGTACCTGGAGAAAACTCCCTGCCTTCTGTCGACAAAACATGTAGGCTCTCCCTCTAGAACGAATTATGAGCCAAAAAATGCCAACCAGCCAATCAAAATGCATGCAATTTTTCATTTCTTTTGTTCCCAATAGACTTGTAACCGTTCACGTCGCTTGAAAATGGGTGTATTGCTTTCTCTGGTATAAACAGTGTCTTTCTTTACAAAGACCCCAATTGTCAAGTCAGTGTGTCGCTAATAGTTGAAACGACACAAACAGCGAGGACAACAGACAATTTTGTTTCGGTTTCTCTCTAATGCCCACACATCTTACAGAAAGCTAGTATCGTTTCAACAACAGTCTTTATACATACACATTCTTTCAATGACTAATTGACAATATGCAACTCACGATTATTTCACTTATATGTATAATATGGTGAGGTTGCCAAGTTTATTGGAGAGGAAACTAGGCTCTTTGCACAGGAGGAAACCCGAACCTTCGGCAAGTGCCTGACAACTCTTCCACATACAAGGTTTTCAAAAAGACCTTGTTTTAAGTCCATTTTCTACGAACACTAACCATATTCCTGTATGCGACCACCTGTTCCTCCGAGACCGGCTGCCTCCTCATTTGTTGAACCTGATCGTCTGTGTACAAATACGTTCTGATGTGAGCCTCCGCAATAGCCTTACCAAATGTACCTGTGGTGTAGAGAAGGGGACATAACCATTAATAAAATTGTTTGACTTGTGTCTTAGCTGTAGCCTTAACAAATGTGCCTGTGGTGTAGAGAAGGGGAGATAACCATTAATAAAATTGACTGTTTTAGCTTCAGCCTGATTGATTGTTTTGTGTTTTACGCTGCGCTCAAGATTATTTCAATAACATGGCGGCGTTGCCAGTTTTATTATGGGAGGAAACCGGCTCTTTGCCCGCTTGATTGATTGATTGGTGTTTCACGCCGCGCTCAAGATTATTTCACTTGTAAGGCGGCGTGGCCAGTTTTATTGTGGGAGGAAACTGGCCTCTATTACCGGAGGAAACCCACGACCTTCTGGTGGTAACTGGCAACCATTCCACATAGGACGTTGGAGAGAAAAGCAAGTCAGAAAATTTAAAAAAAAATTTTTTGGGACTGAGTGGGATTTGAACCCGAGACCCATTGGTGGGAGGCTGTTCGGATTGAGCCTCCAACGCTCTACCTACTGAGCAACTTAAGCCTTAGCTATGTTTGGCGAGGGATAATTAATATTTGAACCACTTTCAATTACTCACCATGATCCATTACATCGACGGCTTTCACCAGGGCAACAGGGTGTGGCGTTGTCGTCTGGGGTACAGGGTATGTGCTTACTTCGGGGATGTACTCCTGAGGGGGCGGGCTCGGATACGATGTTACGCCATTGGCTGGATACTGATACTGGGTGTCTGAAAACCTGGATAAGGCGGGTCAATAAAATGAGTGACAGGCCAATGAAATGAGCGACAAGGGGGGTGGGGTGGGAGGGGCAATGACATTGATTGACAGGTGTCATTTCGCTTAGCCAACATAAATGTTGATATTTCAAATGCTTTTCTAGTTTCAGAAGGATTCATTGATTGATCGATGTTTTATGCCGCACTCAAGATTATTTCATTTATATGGCGGCATTAGTGGGCGAGGAAACTGGGCTCATTGCCAGAAGGAAACCCCCGACCTTCGGCGAGTACCTGGCAACTCTTCCACATACGGGTTTAAATTGGATATTCAAAACCAAAATTTTGTAAAGCTGTTGGTTTCATTTTAATAGTCCAGTTCGAAAATATTGATAGGGAAGGACAACAACATGATTGGCAGGGAGTTTAAGATGATTGACAGGTCCAATAGTTGATTGACAGTTTTTGTCAAGCTTGCATTATTTTTCGAACTCAAGTACAGAAAATCAGGTGGATGTATTAAACAATGAGAGAAAAAGTGTAACGGTTTTGTTTGCACTGACGTAAAAATGTTTTGTTTTGGTTGCGGTAAAAACATTAAAAATATGCGGAGATGTTGACACCATGAGGGAGAAAGTGTAAATGTTTTGTTTGCATTGACGTAAAAATGTTTTGTTTTGGTTGGAGTAAAAACATAAAAAATGTTGAGATGTTGATGTTAAGTGGTGCAAAAAAATAAATAAATAGGTGTCCTTCATGTTAAGCGACACAAAATACCAAGAAAGCTTCAGAACAGCCAATTCACAAAATCCAGAGCTCGAATTTAACCAGGGCACTGAGGCCATTTGCCTCCATGCACTTCGTTTTGGCAGTGGTGCCCTATTTTTCTCTCCAGGTTATTTGATAGAGGCAAGGCCAAAAATAACCAAAGTGGCCTGAAAGTGGGTGCCCTAAATTTTCCGAAATTCGAGGCCTGAAAATCTTTAGGTTAATTTAACGCCTAGTAACAAAGTTAGACAACTCTCTACAACAAATACGAAGAACCTTAAAGTACAACGACTAAATAAAAAAAATAATAAATAAAAACGTGAAATAAAAAGATTGAAATTGACAACAACAAGAAGCACATTTATACTTGATACCCATTGAACACCCCAAAACATGATAACATGCAATTCCAATGCGTGCAAAGAACGTTGTCTGCAAAGATTTTTTTAAATTAATTTTCTTTTTAATTGGCCAGCGACAATCTCTCTGTCCAACACAGGCCTTCAAGCCAATGGGTAATATCTCCTCTATATCGAGGAGCGGCGATGTGCAAATATCGAATTATTCGAATGCCATTAGGCACGTTTGCTTTTCAGGCCGTTGACTGTGATTCCAACAACATGTGATCTCCCGCAGCATAGTTCACACCTCCGCTTACGGGGTCAGCCGATGACACCACATGGGGTTAAACTGTATATTGACTAAGTAATTGTACTTCACAAACCCATTGTGTTTTGGTGAATTTCAAATGATTGTATCTACTTGAAACATATTAGCTTCTTAAAGAAAAAATGTTCAACAAAGATTTTTTAAATTTTTTCTTTGATTATCATAGAAACCAGCACAGAGGAAATGGTAACTTTGTCTTACGTCTGACTCTGAAACAGTGAAAGGCCGTATTTTCTTTCCTCATAAAATCCACATGAAATATCTTGTATTTACATGGAAATAATTTGTTGTTAAATGTATATTCCTGGTGATTAGTCAATTCACTCGGCAAAGCATTTCTTTTTCAAATCAATCTCTAAAATCATAGCCACTGTTTTTGTAATACTACATAGTTAAATCCATACAGACACGTGCAGAGCTGATCAACAAAGCCTGGTTGAGTCCAAGTTTATGTGGGGTGAAAGTTTTGAATGTTTTTATTTACAAGTATTATCGTCAAGAAATATATTAACTATTTTGTAAGAACCTCTTTAAATCGTTTTGTTTTAAATAATAATTAGAACCTCTTAAAATTGTTTTTTTTTTAAAATAATAATTATTTCTTGAACAACAATAAACATGTACATGAGTGAAACGCCCCTATTAAACTTGAATGGTGATTGCCCAATGAGACATAGCTGACAGACAGTTGGAGACATTCTGACGCCGTCAGCCACCTGCAGAGTTGAACATTGTTTCAATCAAAGTTGTGTGGGAATGGCACTTCACAGAGGCAAATGCATAGAGCTACAAATGCAGAGTCCTTGGCTTTATTGTGGCCAGGTTAAATACAAACCAATAAAGTAACTTATTATGTATTTCGCGGATTCTGACGTCTGTCTGAATGTAATTACTTGTCATTACATGAAATCAAAGCTGTTAAAGCCTTAATTCTATCAATTTTGAAATATCTTGTTTGTTTTTTAAATTTTTTTACAACCAACACGTACTGATATTTTATATCATACGAATGCTTTGATCCTATAACTCTGAAATAAAAAGCCGTCTACGAGTACTGCTGCTGCAGAACGAACGGGAGATGGCCCGCGTGTTTGCTACGTCGCTTATATAGAATTGTAAATTGTACAGTCACTCGCCCTAAATCGGGACAGTTACGACTTATACTTTATTTTTACAGTATTTTATTTATTTAAAAATCAACTGTTTGTTGCTGTTACATTGGACTTTCATCTTCAAAAATTGAAAACATTTTGCATCAAGTTTTTTTAGCGTTGTAATCCGTTTTCTGAAGCAAAGTAAATAGAGGTTATGCAGTCGGATCACTGTAAGCATTGACGCTCGTAAAAACTTGTCAACTTCCGAAACTTGTCTTGAATTTCTTCAGATATTGCTTTACTAATCTTTTATCTGCCAAGGCATGAGCCATTTACGAATAATACTACCGAATTAAAACCACACAGGCAAAATTTGTGCAACATGATTTTTTCCTAAATCGGGACAACCACTTTACAACATACGACACTGCCGTAAAACCGCGCATTCTGCATCGGTTGGAAGTATGCAATCAACAAATACAAGACCCGGTGTTTTGAGGCCGATCAAGCTAACTTTTTCGAATTTATTGGTGATTTCTTTCTTAGATGGATTAGAAATGTTTACGGTTTCATGCAAATATTCGAAGTTGCGAAAAAGAAATTCCATTTAGTCATGAACCGTAACTTTTGTGGATGAAATTCCCTGTCCCGATTTAGGAAGGGTTGTCCCGTTTTAGGGGAAATAGTCAAATTTTTTAAGACGATTTTTGAAATAGTACGCTGCTTAGAGAGACAAAATCATTGGATTATTTAATCATTAATAAAGTCTATAAACTTCTGAATATAAAAATTGGAACTATTTGTTTTGTATTTTGAATCCTGCGATGAAAAATAGAAAAGTGTCCTGATTTAGGGCGAGTGACTGTACTATAGGCCTACACTACAGTGCGGAACACGTAACCTTGACCAGGCGGCTTGAGTCTTTCAACAAAATAATTTCATAACAATATCATATACTGGGATGGAAATCAAACACAAAATCTTTCCACACGATGTTGTCAGATCGAGTCAACGTTTAACGGCCGGTACATGGTGAATCAACAATTATCTAGTCTAGCCCAGACAATACACAACAACAGAAAGTGTCTGATGGGATTATAACCGAATCACTCCAGGCGGTAAGCTACCCAGCGAAAGTCCTCGAACTTTTCGAATGCCTTTTGCACCGTGTTACTTACTCTCGAATTTTTTAGAGTGCTCGATATAGAGGAGATATTACCGTAAATGTCATTTAACCCAAGAATGATTTGGCCACTTAAACCTTTGCAGACAAACGGGAAATAATAAACAAATTAAAATAAATAATTTCAAAAGATATATATATATAACAAAATAAAAAACGTACAAGCATTTGTGAAATATTTTTGTCAACACCAAAATTAAAATACTTTTTTCAAAATTATCCAAATTTAAAAAATAAATTTAATTCCCAAATTTGGATAATTTTGAAAATCATAAAAAGAAACGAGAAAAACTGTAATCGAGTTCTGTGAAAATTTAACTTCATCAAAGAAATGAGCAAGAATTTCTAAATCTAATTAAAATATCAAAAATGTTGAGACCAACAAAAGATTTCACAATATTTAGTGACAGGTAACGTCATCACATGTCCATCAAACGCTTTGCATTTATTCAAACTGAAAAACATGCAGATAGTTGTTTTTGTTAACAATGACAGCAAATTTGTTTATACTTGAAATTTGAATTTTAATCCTATTTTTCAAATAAAATGTCAACTTTTGAAGGCACATTTAAGAACTCGATCGCAGCATTCCAAAATAAATGAAACCAAACCATAGACAATAATAAAACATGCAGCAAAGGAAAATAAAAAGGGCTCCATTGGAGGGGGCGGGGGGACAATTTTACACAAGTCATTAAAATTAATAAAAAATTTCAAACAGTCGAAATATTTTAAATCAAAATTTTTTCTTTTCACAAAACGATTTTAATTTTAAAGTCCAGAGCACAAATTTTAAACAATTAAACCATTTTGGGGAGGGTTTCTGTTGTTACAAAAACAATCGTTTGCAGTGATTCACTGTCAGTTTTTTTTTTTTAATTTCAAAGTCACCATTTCCCAGAAAACAAAAACTTTCTTCATAGCTCAAATTCAAGAACATTTGCTTTTAATTTTATAATTTTTGTCAGCTTTCTATGCTTAATTTTTAAAATTTCAAGTGGCATGAGCTGCAAAAATTCACACTTTTTTAATTTTCTCCATACTTGGCAGCTCATGCCACTTAACAAAATAAGGTTAACCGGACGTTAACTTTTCGCCGGCTCAAGTTTTGTTTTCAATGTCTGGGAAAGCGGGTACCCCCCAAAGGAGCCCTATGCTGCGGACAGTGATACAGACAATAAGCTTACGTCATATACTGGTTGTTGTTGTTGTTGTTAGATTGGTGTAAGTAGTGTGGCGGCGACCCATACCCGTTCAGGTGACCTTGTTTAACCATGTTGACCTCGTCTTCAACTCGTTCTCTCTGTTTCTTCGACATACGACCAAATTTCACGGCTGAACAGAAAACAAAAACTTAGGTTAGAATCACCAACCCGTTTTAAAATTGTAAGAAATGTTTGAAACTCTCTTTAAACGTGGTTTCCATACTAATGATACAAAATTAAGACATCACCAAGTATTTAACAACACAAGCTTTCGACACCTATACCAGTGTCTTCGTCAAATGTTAAATTGCAATTTATGTCGTAAATATTTTGACATGTGAACACTCGTGATGCTTCATTTCCATAACGTTAAAACTGAACAAAACATCCAGATGAAGTTAAGAGCACTGTTTAATATGCAAGGACAACACGAGTTAGCAGAAAGTTTGTGATATTCCAATGAAACTAGCATCTACTTTTGTCTTCCCACAATAAAGGGAGATAATGTAACCAGAAATTTGTGACTTTCTTGAAATGCATGCTTTTTAACATTCCATAATAAAGGGAGGTAATAATGTAACAAAAAATTTGATGAATTCCCACCATTGTAACATCTGTTACGGATTTCAACAATAAAGGGAGGTAATGATGTAATGACAAATTTGCTTAATTCTCCCGTTATTTGCATACCCTTTTACTTTCCATAAAAAGGGAGGTAATAACATAACCAGAAATGTGCGGAACAAGGGCAGGTAACTCACCATCTCTTGACATCCCCAAAGCTATACATTTTTGTAGTCGACAGTACTGACATCTGTTTCGATTCACACGGTCTATGACGCAGTGCTTATTCCTCGGGCATTGATAGTTCACAGGACCGGCCTGACTTCGACGGAAAAATCCCTTAAAAAATCAAAAAACAAAAACATCAATAAATTGTGGAAATCTTAACTCATAGAAAAGGTTAGCATTTGTGTTTACATAGTATTAAGCGCATAATTCTTAAGTGCCGGCTCGGTAGATATCCGAACCACAAAACTGATTGTTATTTTATGGCACACTCCTGATTATTTCATATAAAAAGGAAACGTTGAGAGGTTAGGTGGGTTGAGGAAAATAGGCTATTTGCCTAGAGAAAAGCTTGCCACAACCCTTCAACATAGGGTCATCAAGCTAAAAATGGACTCAAAATTTTGTGAATTTTTTTCTTTGGAATTGAAGACCAGCAAGAGTATCACTCTTGTAACTGAGCCACAGATTTGATCAAAGTTCATTTTAAAACCACTCTACAGAAGCCCTGAGATTAGTGAGCCCAGTCAAATACGAGAAGGGCCAGTATTATAAGTAACCCCACTGATCGTGATGTCAAGTGCATTAAAATACGGAACATCAAACCCTGCACATCTAGAAATCGTTCCCTCCCCCCACACATCCCGTCCCTTCACTGACTGCCATTCGACCCTGGATATTTCTTAGCAACAGATTTGATCAGAAGTGGATTCTTATAGCCTTCCACATAGAAGCAATCAGATGAAAGCGTCACCACCGATCGCTTACTCCCCACCTCCAAAGTACCATTCGACCCAGGATATTTCTTGGCTACAGTGTTGTTCCGAAGTTGATTTTAAAGCCTTTCCACATGGAAGCGATCAGATGAAAGCGTCACCACTGATCGCTCACTCCCCCTTCAGAGTGTCATTCGAGACAGGATATTTCTTGGCTAAAGATTGGATCCGAGTTGCCCTCCTCCCTGCTGAGTGTGATTTGACCTGGGCTAATTGTGAGATTTGATCTGAAGTTGAATCTAAAACTTTTCCATGGCAGAAACTACCCTCCCTGTATAATACGCGAGAGATTCTAAAATCCAGTATCCTCCGGATGAACCCTTCCGTAAAAACTCCTCCCCCCCCCCCCCATTCTAAAATTCAGTATCCTTACCTTACAACCTTCACACGTTATAACACCATAATGTACACCCGACGACTTGTCTCCACACACCTTACACGGTATCACTTCTATTTGAGCTACAATTACAAATATCATATACTTATAAAAACACTTATATAAACAATCTGGCAAAGGGAGTGCCTTCTCAATACGAGTTAAATTTCGCACAAATTATGAACTCCACACATCTAACATGAAATCCCTTCTATTTGAGCTGCAAGCGAATTGAAATCATATTTAAGATATTGATGTACCTACAAAACACTTAATACACACTTGAGAAGGGAAGGATAACAGTTAAATTTCGCAAAAATTATGAAATTTATCAGCACACACATTACATGAAATCAATTTTATTTGAGCTGCAAGCAGATTGAAATCACATTTAAAAAATTTCATATACTTATAAAAACACTTATATAAACAATATGGCGAAGGGTGGGCCTTCTCAATAACAGTTAGATTTAGTAAGAATTGGTAGCAGGGTTGGATCGATTGATTGATTGGGCATAAAATCGCACTTAACAGGTAAGATTATATGGTGACAAAAGTACCAACCGACCTACATATAAATTGGGACAATAGGCTCCACAGACCATTGAACGTCAGGAAGTCTAACGTATTTGGCAAACTTAATGTTCCTTCTTTCTATGTCAGCATATATGGCTAAAGCGTCACAATGCTCCAGCCCGAGGGTGTTCTGGTTTGAAACTTCTGGATATCGTTAATGAGAAAATACTTTTACTTCAGTACCAGTCAAATCTTCCACACACGGCGGTCAAGTGAAAAACGACCTTCCCACAGATGGGAGGTCTGAAAGTGTGTGATCGAGGATAAAACGTCTTTTCCACTATCATTTCAGTCTTACCGCGTACATGTACATCACTCAGTTGACTGAGCCACCAAGACCCCACTGCTGACGTTGACTTTCACATTAGTACAGAAATAAGTGGTCAATCTCGGATGAAAGACTAAGTTG
Source organism: Lepidochitona cinerea (assembly GCA_963971465.1). Classification (NCBI taxonomy): domain Eukaryota; kingdom Metazoa; phylum Mollusca; class Polyplacophora; order Chitonida; family Tonicellidae; genus Lepidochitona; species Lepidochitona cinerea. The sequence continues at coordinate 8,650,122 of OZ020559.1, forward strand.
ATTTTCAGCCCAAAATATACATTTACAGAGTTATTTAGGGAATTCTCTGTTGCTTTGTTTTCTGTCTGACAGTCAGCTAAGAAACAGCCGAAAATGCACCACATGCGCAGCCATAGCCGTCATGTACTGCACACCTAACTACGGTCCATTCTCAATCAGTACACAAAGCAGACAAAGGTTTCCCCGATTAAAATTCGCTATTCAGTGGGAGCTAGTAAAATTTAAGTTACTAATGGCCATCTGGAAACCTGGATAATACAAAAAACAGTCGAATAGCACACGTTTAACGATCTTTGTCTCCAGATTTTTTAAATTCTAAGACTGCACCCCGTTTAAAAACAACAAAACTTCAAAGAACACATCAGAAGAGTTTTGCAAACTTTGTAAGCACAAAATCAAACATTGCATTGAGAAGGTAAACCACAAAGAATGAATAAATAAAGAAAGGTTAGTTGATAATTGTTTAATTAAATCTATATTAACGATTGACTTCCGACTTTATGACATCCTCCCCACCCCTGTTTTTTTATTTATTTTATCTTAAATGACGTCATATGAAACTAATAAGCTGCATTGTGGAAAATACTCAATGAAAGCTATATTTACGACTACCGGTCCCTTCAGAAGAGTGTTGCAAAATTTGTAAGCACAAAAATATACATTGCATAATGAAGATAAACCAAGAATGAAGAATGAATAATTAAAGAAAAAAATAGGCAAGAGGTTAGTTGATAATTATTTAATTAAATCCAACTGAATTAAATCAATATTACAGATAGGTATATCATTTAGACCTTTATACCCAATCATAAGTTGTTATAATAAACCACAACCCATGATATTTCATTAGGTTGATGACAGGCAGGCGTTTGGCCTAAGTCCGCAAATTTTTTGGAACAGATAATTTGGCAACAAATCATCAGTATTATTGGTAAAGCTAACATGCCGATTTACTATAGGTTTTAGATAGTAATCAATTAGCTCCGACAATCTTTAACGTTCACTACCAAAATCGATGTTGTGCAATACAGCGTAAATGGATGTGGGGCTCGTTGAAAAATGCCGTTCAGAGACGCATTTTATCTAGGTCTTTTGGGGGTTCTTGTGTGTTCAATAGTGGTACTGCTAGCACTCTTTACCTGTTCAGATTGAGGCATCAGGGACGACCAAAAGTTGTAAAAACGGCACTTTGTAGTTGAATTGAACCGGTTTCTGCTTTTCCCAGCCTATCTAGGCAGCGGCTCAGACAAGCATTTTATTTATGTCTTTTTTTTCTCTCGTGTGTTCAATAGTGGTACTGCTAGCTATGTTAATCAGTTCAAATAATGTTAGGCATCAGGCCGACAAAAAGTTGAGAAAAAAAAACAGCACTATGGGATTGAACCCGTTTTTGCTCTCCCCAGCCTGTCAAGGCAGTGACTTCACTATGACGGGTAACAGCTTGATGGCTGAAGTTTTACGCCACACTTTTGTAAAAGTCTCAAAAGTAAAAGTTTTCTTTTTTTCTATTTACATCTGGTTAAATTCAAACCATAGCTTGGCCTTGACAATCAGAATTTAGGAATTACAATTATTAATAACTCAAGCTACTTTTAAACAGAAACAAAAATGAATTTAATTTGGCCTTTTTTTTTAAAAATCAAAAACGGCTTTATCTTAACCACAATTCTTATAGAAGGCATAACAGAAAAAATTGAGGTAAAAATCAACGTCGCAACAGTGAAGTGCTTTCTTAGATAAAGAAAGATGAAGCAGACAAAATTGAAATCGATGAAAACTTAAACGAAGTAAGCAAGCGGAAAATTGATTTATAAGAATTGTTCCGAAGAATTTTTGTTAAAACATATCTGGCGTGAAAGTGAGAAATTTAAAAAAAAACACAGTATGTGTGAAGGTTATAATCGAGATGAAATAAAAAGCAAAATTCGTAAGGCGTGAGAAACGGGGTCACTGAATTAAGCAAGAAGCAAACGTGGAAAAGAAAAGCTTGTGTTCGTAAATTTTTTTTAGCAAGAAGCGTGAAAGGGAAAATTTTAAACTTGTGGTTGCAAAAAAAGCTCAAAGCAGGATATTTGCAGCAAGGGAGATAACTTTTGACTTGCCAGAATGATATTTCCGTTTGGCCTGCGGATCAACCATTGATATTTTTGTGGGCGGAGATGATGATTGGTCGGGCAACACGTTTGTTTGACCGGAAAGATGCGATAACTCTTCTGAAATCACATAAAGCATGAAAATTTACAAATGTTTTAAAAAAAAATTTTTTTTTGCCCAATAGGATTGAAATTTTCAAAAATTTTTGATTTTTAAAAATGTTTAAAACAGATAATATGAGGTAACCGGTCGGAAATTATAATCACACAAAGCGTACCAATTTACAAGTGATTAAAAACGTCTTTGTTTAACTAGTTTGTTTAATTAGTACATTCGGTTACTCGGCTGAAATCAGATCAAAAATACAAATTTACTTGTGTTTAAAAAGAGATTTTTCCACAAAATGTATTGTTAGCTTATTTAACCTAAAATATAATAATGAAATATGTCTGAAATTTGTTGGAAGGCCCATCTGTGTTCAGTAAATCAAAACGACTGCCGGTATGTCTTATTTTGCGGGCTTAGGTCAAGGGTCAAGGTTCAAGGAAAAACTTTTCAGTTTTGGCAATATTTTCTAATTGGCACTAAGTGGAACATGTCTGACCAAAAATAAAATAGCATGTACAAAATCAAATGCTATATTTACCACCATAAAATGATTACGAAAAGTTAATAAACTCGGAGAGATACGACGTCCGTTGTGTATGTGCCCTCACAGTGGTGATGTAATAAACGATATCTGCCGCTTCATGTCAGTTTGTACACAAATTTAGTATATGACATGATATCTGTCGTCAACGATTCTTCCTGGCAGTTTGTACAGTTAGTATATGACATCACTTTTGCAGAGTAATTACGAATAGGTAAAATCTGCATATTTGACCCTCGATCTTTTGTTTTGACTTCCAGGGAACTACGTGAAGGTTGTTTTGTTTCCTCTATATTTCTTAAATAGACATCTCTACTTGTGCTTTTTGCAATGCCGGCAAATAAAGGTGCAAACGATAATCTCATATAAAGATCTTTCAAAACTATCATCATTAAAATTTTCCAAAATCCAATCTTTAGCAGTCAAATAAAGCATGCAAAATATCACAAAACCCAAACTGATCCCCCCCCTTTAAACCTTTTAAACACAGAAGGAATCTATATTTGAAATTTTTTCAAGGGAGGTAACTCTTTAAGGTATAAATAAGGGAAACAACTCAGTAGATATGTTTGATCACACATGGTCTCAAAACTAATGATTGATGAAATTAAGTTGATTGATCTCTTTATTGGCAATGGAAGCTTACTATCATATTGCGTTTATATTACGTTATATAATTATATATATGAACACTAAAACACATTGCAGAGAGAAAATCTTCTTATCTAAAATAACCAGGGAGACAAGTTTCTAATTGTGTGAAAAAGAGGGTATATCATTTAGAGTTGTAATAAACAAAAACCCATGGCCTAACACTTTGCAATACATTGATAATGCTTACGCATCTTAACTATGGCAAGAATATCAGCAGACTGAGATTCAACCCAATAGAATCATGGGAAAAGAAAGTGAAAATTTTGATTCCCACCACCAGAAAAACCTACGTAGAAGACCGACAACAGAGTTTAGCCCTGACCAGTTTATCTTTCAACCACTTGAATGATTAACAATTAATACAAATCAAAATGTAAAGGCATTTTTTACAAAAAGCAGGTCACAATATTTTGGGATAAACCACAAACTAATGAAACAGTTCAGAAAGTTCGAAGAAAAAACTAATAAGTCGCAAGATACAGGTTCTGGTGCAGCCCAAACTCATGACATTCTATGTTTATCATTCAACTTTTATGATTGAATGGTGTTTTAAGACGTGCAGACGATTTGTGGATTTTTAATGAGAGGGAATCATGTAAAGATGAAACCGTATGACGTTTTTAAAAAAAATTAATTTGAAACCCGATGTTCACCAGGTATCTCTCAACCATTCAACATAGGGCGATTTTTTCATTGATTGGGGGATAGAGTCACGCTCAACAGCTACGATAACAAGGAGACAATGGTACTGACTGACAAAAAGAAATCAACCCCACCCGATAAAATTGTTTACACTATGCTCCAGACCATAGAACGACACCACGTAGGGCAACTTTCCAAAATTTGTCTTTAAACGGAGTCACATTTGAATGTACGACCCTTTGGGGGAAGGCTGGAATTTATATTCAGAATAAACTGCTGCAAAGCCTGTGTCAGACTGAAAGACTATCGCTCTGCCAACTGAGCCCCCTACCTCCAACGACGTGAAACATGTACAAACAGCTAGTTTAAACAATATTTTATTTCAAAGAAACGAAATTGGGTTGGTGAACAGGCCTACAGCCTATATTAACACCTCTCCATAATCTTTGCTTCATAACAAAACATAATCATAACAGGTCTCCATAAACAGCTGTTGACTGTTCTATGTTTAACATCGTTAGATTTTCAAAATCTTTAAAAATATCGAATTTTTCAAAATTACCTTTTCCCAAGCCTTCAGACCGTTTTATTGAAAACCCTGAAATAAAATTAAACAAAAGATTGAAATTTAAAGAAGAATCAAATCAGACTTGGAAGTTTTTTTCATAACAAAAATTGTTTAACCAGGTTAAAAAAACATCATGCCTGAAATTGGTTGATTATTTTTTTTTTACGGCAGACAACACAAGATTATTACGCTTTAATATGGCAGCATTAAGTTCCCTAGTCAGCAACAATACCGTTTTTAGGGAGAATTATATTGATGAATTGACAACAACAGTCACAGGCCATCGTTACCGATCCTGCGGCCTGCATAGGTGTCAGTAACAATACTGTTTTTAGGGACAATCATGTCTATAGTTTGAGAACAACAGCAACGACAGGTCACCGTTACCGATCAGTTATATTTAACAACACTAAAACACATGGGCGCAGGGAAAATTTTCTTGTCTAAAATAACCTTGGAGGCAAGTTTCTAATTGTGTCAAAAAGAGGTATATCATTTAGACCCTAAATACCCCATCATAAATTGTTGTAATAAACTAAACCTATGTACTATGGCTTGGATAAGAATTCAAAGCAACAATTTTCTTTAGGCTAATCATATCGTACCTTTCCCCATTGCGTCTGGTCTTCCGCCAGGCAACTGATAATCGTGTAAGGACACTGGCACAGGTATGTCTGAAAACGCAGGAAACAAAGAGAGTCAGAACGAGAGAAGATATAACTTCACTTTCAACAATGAACATTATTTCTGTGGTAAAAAAGACCCGAGGAAATTACCCCCTTGACGTTCGGTGAGTGCCTGGCAACCCTCCCAGATACGGCGATCGAGTTAAAAAAAATCCAGAATTTTGTATTTGGTCTGAGTTGGATTCGACCTCCGCCACACCGATGGGAGGCCTGTGTCGTGGCCTCCCTCAAATCTATATGAAATTTATGTATAAATAAACTTGTATGATTTATGCTCAAGGTCAAAAATTTCTTGGATTTATGCTCAAAGTCAAAAACTTCTATGATTTATGCTCAAAGTCAAAAACTTCTTGGATTTATGCTCAAAGTCAAAAACTTCTATGATTTATGCTCAAAGTCAAAAACTTCTATGATTTATGCTCAAAGTCAAAAACTTCTATGATTTATGCTCAAAGTCAAAAACTTCTATGATTTATGCTCAAAGTCAACTTGGAACAGAATTTTGAAAACTTGATAAAAAGGTTAAAAAATAAGGCTAAAAAACACATACCATTATTGATGTTTGTGATTTCTCCATCGGGAAGAGCAGGGTAGTCTAAAATAGAAACGGAAGGGTTAGTGAGATTGTTTGATGCTAAAGGCAACGCTCCATATTATTTCCTTTATATGTGAGGGTGAAGGGTTACGATGGCTATTGCTCAGAGACCCCAAATGAGTACCCAGCCGCCGTTTCCCATAGGGCGATCATGAAAAATCATTTCGCATACATAAGAAGATAGCTTCGTATCGAAAAAGTTTGGGAAACTCGAAATACGTCCAATATAGCACAGTAAATGCTGCCCATATAAACTTTTTCTTTTCTGTTTGTACTGGTAAAAGTAATTGACTGGGGTGAATGTTCATTAATCAATAGCCAAACTCCAAAGCTACTTCTAAACATTACTTTGATTGATTGATTGATGTTTTACGCAGCACTCAAAACTATTTTACTTAAATGGTGGTGTCCAAACATTACTGTGAAGTGGAATGAGCTGCCTAATTTTGAACTTTTCGTCATAAATTCAGATTGTGACAATGTTGGATGAATAATTCTGTTTTACATCGAGAACATGCTCCAGACGTTAATGGGCTTACCAATAATCTTTATTTCAGCATCAATCCATTTCATAGTTTTTCAAGGTACTTCAAACGTGACATTCTCTTGACAAACAGAATTTACGAAAAAAAAAATATTGAATTTTGGTAGCTCGAGCCACTTAAGCTGAAAAACATTCTGGCAGCTAATTTAACTTCAAAATTTAATTTAACATTAAATTTTAATTTGTTTTAACTCACCTTTCATGTTGTCTGGAGACTGGATTTGATGGTTGGCATAACCTGAAAGATAACAAAGATTTATTGATTGATGGTTGATTGATTGATGTTAAGATTATTTCATTTATATGACGGAGTATCCAGGTTTAGCGGGGGAGGAAATCGGGCTCTTTGCCCGGACGAAACCCCAACCTTCAGTGAGTAGCTGGCAACTCTTCACCATACGGCGACAGAGTGAAAAATCCACTTTTTCAATTTTTATTTGGTCCAAGTGTGATTCAAACCCACGCTGCATCGATGGAAGGTCTGTGGGGGGCTGAGGGACGATAGCTCTAACCCACTGGACCACCGAGGCCCTGAGTGCTATTCGAACCCACGTTTTGTTTCAACATTATGTTTTTTAAATGTATATCTAGTCAAAAAGATATACCTCTTTTTAACACAATTAGTAACTTGTCTCCGTGGTTATTTTAGACAAGATGATTTTCCCTGTGCCCGTGTGTTTTAGTGTTTATAAATATATCTAGTCAAATTAAAATTACACACCACCACTAGGTGTTCAGAAAGAACTCCTATCCTTTGGAGTTGCCATCAACGTGTAGAGTTAAACGACAACTTAGTTTTCACAAATGCGACTAGTCAGAATGTGACATCATAAACACATCCCCTTATTAACGTACCGGTAAAACACCATTCAGCGATTTTTGCCAAGGTGTCAAACCACACATATAAAGTAAAATTATTTCAGGACCTTACTCATTTATAGGTGTGAATTCATATCTATGAACAATAAAACACACAGGCACAATGATTGATTGATGTTTCACACTGCACTCAACATTATTTCAGTTATATGGTTATATTTTTTCAATTTTTATTGGTCTGAGTGTGATTTGAACCCCCGCTGCATCGATGGAGGGTCTGTGTGGGACTGCGGGACGATCACTCTTACCCACTGGACCACCGAGGCCCCACATAGGCATATGGAAAATCACTTTGAAGTGGTTTAATGGCATTTTTGAATGTGTTAGAACTTACGCTCTAATTGCCCTTCAGGGAAGTTAAATTACGCTATATTTGCCCTTCAGGGAAGTTAAATTACGCTATATTTGCCCTTTAGGGAAGTTAAATTACGCTATATTTGCCCTTTAGGGAAGTTAAATTACGCTATATTTGCCCTTTAGGGAAGTTAAATTACGCTATATTTGCCCTTTAGGGAAGTTAAATTACGCTATATTTGCCCTTTAGGGAAGTTAAATTACGCTATATTTGCCCTTTAGGGAAGTTAAATTACGCTATATTTGCCCTTTAGGGAAGTTAAATTACGCTCTAATTGCCCTTTAGGGAAGTTAAATTACGCTCTAATTGCCCTTCAGGGAAGTTAAATTACGCTATATTTGCCCTTTAGGGAAGTTAAATTACGCTATATTTGCCCTTCAGTGAAGTTAAATTACGCTATATTTGCCCTTTAGGGAAGTTAAATTACGCTCTATTTGCCCTTTAGGGAAGTTAAATTACGCTATATTTGCCCTTTAGGGAAGTTAAATTCAATATATTTGCCCTTTAGGGAAGTTAAATTACGCTATATTTGCCCTTTAGGGAAGTTAAATTACGCTCTACTTGCCCTATAGGGAAGTTAAATGTACTTACTGTCGTAAACAAGTTCGTGGTTATCGCTGGGCAGTCCCGATGGAGCTTGTGTTTTTATCGGACTCTCCCTTGCATCTGTAAACAGGTGAGAAAACACAGGTGAGAACAATCATTACAAGTGTTCATTTATTTATTTTAAGTGGCATGAGCTGCCAAAATGTTGATATTTTGACGTTAAAATAGAATGTTGAAATTATCGGCTATTTTTCTCAAAAAGTATCATTCAGACGCTTTTTAATGCTTCTAGTCTCGAAAATATATGATAAAGTATGGTTTTTAGCTCACTTTGGCTTAGAATTAACGAATGGTCTTCCCGGTTATTCAAATTTAGTTTACTTTTTAAACACGTTTTCGGTTCGTACAGGCCACATACAGTATGGATTTTCCTCATTCCAACGCCAATCATTTAGTTTTTCGATGGCCTTCAAAACCTCTTACTTAGAAATTATGAAAAAAGTGTGAATTTTGGCAGCTCATGCCACTTTAAAGGAGAGCCCACGGGAACAAATTCGATTAACAGGTTCCAACAAGTCGTTTCCATCTGTATTGGGAATGAAATATGGCAACTCTTCCACATATGGCGATCAACTGAAAAATCCACTCAGAAATTTTTCTGTCTTTATTTGGTCTGAGTGTGATTCAAACCCACAGCGCAGCGATGGGAGGCATGTGTCGGAATGGGGACTATCACTGACCCTAACCGACTGAGTCACCGAGGCCCCTTATGTTACAAAGAAGCCTTGAGGTTGGTTGTTTAACTTTTTGAACTGAAATCCCCAAGATAGGTGTCAGCAGAACACTCTTATTTTGTGCTATTTGCTAAAATGACACACATTAGCTAATTCTGTTTCGATAGAAGTTTTCTCTTCCTGGCAGCTCATGCCACTTTAAGCACATAAAAAATATATATGAAAACAATTATACTAGTCTAACTTCTTTAAGTGAAAACTTTGACCAATAAAATATTTGCTCGTGAAAAAAAAATGTGCTTCAAGAAAGCAAAAATAAAAAAAATATATTATTCTTACATCCGGGAAAGAAAATCTCAGGTCCTGGCCCAAACGTAAAATTTGGGTCAAAACCCATGGCGGGATTTGGCACAAAACGATAACTTTGGCTTGCGATGAACGACGCTTCCCATCCATTTGGGCCTCGCGATGTGATCGACAAAGATCGCCTACGTCCAACCATACAAGGTGCACCATCAAACGTGTTATAGTTATTAAGATTATTGTTGTTGTTGTTGTTATAGCTTATCACAGACTGGTTATAACCCGACCCCCGTTCTCCGTTAGGCGCCGGGAGCTCAAGGGCGTTTGAATTGTTCACGGCAAGGTCAAAGTCCAGCATGTCAATGTCAAACGGGCTTAAATTTGGTAGGGGCTCCACCGGGGACATAAACGTTCTTACATCCATACGACCAAAGAATTCCGTCAGGGACATTTTGAAAGTTTACGGGCAAGAAAATTCACAGAAACAATTTTGTTGAGCAAAGAAAGAAAAAAAATTATCACAGTACAAAGCCCTGGTGAGGAATGTCTCAGAATATTGTTCAAAAGTCGGCCATTAAACAATTCTATGTTACCATGGTAACAAAGCATATTACTGACACAAACGTTTCAAAAACATCACCAAAAATAAACTGTGGTAGAAATATCACTGCTTTACGTTACTTTATCACAAGTTCAAGAAAAAACAACAACTAATCAACAGGCTCTATCCCATGGTCTTTTCCGGACAGCATGTCGCTGATCGTAAAAATGATGCTCTGAATTTAACCGTTTCAAATTCCACATAAATATCATCACAGTCTGGTGGCATTTTTATTTTTTCCAGTACACCGTTAACAAAAAACTCACAACAGTTCCGACCCATTTTCTTTAAAACAAAGTTATTGCTTTCAGATGCCCTTGTTTCTATGATCGAGAGCTTTCTTTTAATAACAGTTCATTTAAGTCCTTGATATTTGATCGATTGATTGACGCTTTGCGCCTCGCCCAAAAATTCTTGATATTCGAGCTTTGGTCTTTGACTAAAAGAGTCAAAATTTTTTCTAGAAATAACAAATTCTCCCCACTAAAAGCAATGATATGGTTGTGAATAGTTTCTTCTTCTACCGTACCAGTTGCCAAGGTAACACAGAAATTCTGAATTACGGTAATTAACGTCACAGCTTCTTAATTTCCGGAAAATAATTGCATTGTGCCACAAAATGCAACCCTAAGCTTGGTAGGTTGCCATGGTAATCACAAAGGTAAACAATATGCATATTTATGTGTTTTGTTAAGTAGAGATGCTCCTTTTTCCTGTAGATTCATGGTAATCCAAATTAAACTGGTAGAAAATTCCAGGAGAGTTCTAAAACGTTAAATATAAATCCGTTTCAGAAAAAAAAAAAACACGCTGTTTAATGTTGATATTGGTTGTTAAAATTCCAATGTTGTAAATTCAAAACCAGATCCAAAAATGTCCATAAACAGTTTAAATCCAGAAAAGTGTTCTGTATCCAACAGAGTAAATTTCCTCGGCAAAAAATGTTCCCGTCAAATCAAGATTTTACGACAATCAACACCCTCAATCTTGCTGAAGAGGTCTGGTAATTCTTAAAGCCCAGCAAAGTCATTTATACACATGCTATTAGAAGTAAAACAAAAATAACTTTTTGTATATCACAGGTTCTATTTCCGAGTCTTGGTCAGAAAAAGTTGAACTCCGAGAATAACGAAAGTTTTCACCAAGTGTCATCTACACGAAAAAATTGACGTGAACGTTCAATCCGTAATCATTGTTGACTACACACATTTTGGGAAAAACAAAATGGCCGAACTTCCTTTCTGCTGCATCAAATGGCTACTTGCACAGTGATTTCTACTTCATATTTGATACCAGGGTTCAAATTATTTTGCTGATGATACATTTATCCATTATTTTGGCCTAAAGCTTTTGGAAGTCTATAATGATAACTTTCTTCGCCTTTTCAATCTTCACTAAAGTCTACCTCCAGTAAACATTTCCAAAGATAATCCAATGAAGCTTGAATAATATAACCTTGAAACAATTATACTTCGAAAAAATATACTTTCGTTTTCTTTATCCCTTTGTATCAATTAATGCTGCTGTGAGGAAATTCTCCAGTTCTTGAAAGCAAATATATTCAAGAATTCGTAAATTCAGCAAAATTCACAAAGTGGCCAACATCTTGATTGACACTTGTTGCCGTAGAAGGAAATCAAGAAAAATTCAGCAAATCCAAAAATTGAAGTCAACGAACGTCCCCGCTGTCGTTATCCCTTCTTTTCAATTTATGTACAAGAAGTTTGAAATATACGGTGACCGACACGTTTGTTTAGAATCCAAGAAAACTAAAAATAAATCAATCCATAGAAAATAATGAGCCCAAGTCCAGTCACGCCTTGCTTCCTTAGAATTCAAATAATTAGGTGAAGTCCAGAATTCCAGAACTAATCAATGCTTATTACTAATTACACTTCCTTTGAATTTAGACAATGATGAAAAATGTCAAAATTCAGGATTAGTACAACACAAAATAGCCAGGTAATAAAAATCTTGGCATTTAAGAGAGATAGTCTTGGCTCTAACAGTAGAATTCAAATGGTTATGTAAAATCCAGGTTTTGTATCCAAATTGCGTAACAAAGATTTCAGAATCTTTCTTGTTGATGCTCGGATTTTGAGAATACTGTTGCCTTGGCCATCGAGAAAAACAAAGGCAAAAGGTTGACAACGATGTAACAGACGAATCTCGTTCGATCTTGACGCAGCACAGAAACCAATATCATTGGCCAATGAAAAAGACAACCAGTAACCGATGTTGAACGGTAATCAGTTTTGTAACGCCTTAAGACGATGACCTTGGTGCAAGCCGAGTTTGGAATGGCAAGGCGTAGAAACAGAGCGGATATGGATGCGGGCTACGTAACTAATAAATCACCCAGTCACTGTACATGTATGTATGTGAATCCTTATCATTCATTCAGTGGTCAATATCTTGGAGATATAGCCCTGTCATAAGTCCAGTTGTTAGGGGGTGTAGATATTCCTTCAGCTGATACTAAACTCAGCATGACCTCTAGTAAGGTCCCCATAACCTGAAGTCCAATTAAAACAGATAAACACCAGGGCTTCAACTAGTATGAACTACAAGGCAAATCTGACCATTTGTACTGCCAGTGGGTAGTGCGATAGTGAAGCAGTCTACCAAGCTACGACTGACCAGCGGTCAAATCGATATATTGTATGTATTGATCGATGATAGGACCAACAGCGTATATGCTATGTTCTGACATCCACTGGCTGAAGTGACCACTGCATACAAATAGCCCTATGCTAAAATCAGTAGAGAAGCACTATATATAAATATACACACACTTACAAGGGCCAAAACTGACCACTGCAAATTACTTTGCTTTTAAGGAAGGTCTGAAATATATATTGCCATTTTTTATTTTTGGATATACGAGACCATGTGCAATTGTAAATTGTTGCTGTCTTTTTAAGTGTTTAGGAAGGTCTAAAATAAATATAGCCATTTTTTTTATATTTTGGGATACACAAGACCAAGTTCAAGTGCAAATTGCTGCTGTCTTTTTACAAATTAAGGAAGGTCTGAAATAAATATTAGCATTTTTTTTTATATTTTGGGATATACGAGAACATGTGCAACTGTGAATTGTTGCTGTCTTTTTAGTGTTTAGGGAGGTATAAAATAAATATTGCTAATTTTTTTTTATATTTTGGGATATACGAGACCATGTTCAAGTGCAAATTGCTGTTGTCTTTTTGTTCTTGAGGGAGGTCTGAAATAAATATTGCCATTTTTTATTTTTGGATATACGAGACCATGTGCAATTGTAAATTGTTGCTGTCTTTTTAAGTGTTTAGGAAGGTCTAAAATAAATATTGCCATTTTTTTTATATTTTGGGATACACAAGACCACGTGCAACTACAAATTGTTGCTGTCTTTTTAGCGTTTAATAGAAGGTCTCAAATAAATATTGCTAATCTTTTTTTTATATTTTGGGATAAACGAGACGAAGTTCAAGTGCAAATTGTTGCTGCCTTTTTAGTGTTTAAGGAAAGTCTAAAATAAATATTGCTAATTTTTTTTTATATTTTGGGATAAACAAGACGATGTGCAACTGAAATTGCTGTTGTCTTTTTGTTCTTGAGGGACGGTCTTAAATAAATATTAGCATTTTTTTTTATATTTTGGGATATACGAGAACATGTGCAACTGTGAATTGTTGCTGTCTTTTTGTTCTTGAGGGAAGGTCTGTTAGAAAATATTGGCAATTCTATAAAAATATTTTAAATGCAGCACAAAAGTCTTAAAACATTGACCATAAGGGAACAAAAATCGACTATCATTGTTAACGCTAAAATTGACCACTGGAAATTATGTTTTAGGAAGGCCTGATAGAAAATAATTAATATTCGCAATTTTTTAAATTTATTTTGGGATATACGAGGCCATGTCATTGTGCAGTTAGTATATGAGTCATTAAATTCTTCTGATAAAAAACAAGGAATTTTTAGTGTAAATTTTAAGCAACGGTAAAACTGCAAATTATGTTTTTCTTATATTTTTTAACGCTTGATTGATGTCTTACATCACACGTTAGATTATTTCACTTATAAAGGCGCCGTTGCCAGGCCGAGCCAAGGTGGCCACTTGTAGTGTATGGAATGCCAAATTCTTGTAACAAAAAACTCCAAAAACTGAAAGAATACCGCTTTGCTGAGACAATGATTGATTGATTAACAGGCCTGTGCTGTTGGGACGAACGGACCGAACGCGTTCGTCTCGCGCTCGTCTGAACACAATTTAAGACGACCGGTTTATCGGTTATCCAAAATCCTGCGACCGCTCGTCTAAAAATTTTACCTTCCGAATTTTTTATGATCAGCTCAAAAAAGTAAAAGAAAATAAATAAAGTAATCGAAAATGCATCAAAAAAGCGAATCGAAAACAAGTTAACTTTAATCTTGCTATACCTACAGCCTTCAGGCTTCGCCTTGGCTCAGTTGCCCCGAGTGTGGCTGGACTGTAGCCCAATGGATGACTTCGTTTCGTTATCACGGCATTCAACTTCCGGCCATTTGAGTTTTTTTAAATCAAAATTTAACCTACAGCGAAGAAGAATTAATCCTTTTAATTAATATCACTGACAACTGTAAAGTTTCTTGATAGTTCCGATTCGAAATAGGCTTTCGGACATTGTCTCGCTTTCCCACGTGGTGCGTCGTAGACTGAACCATAGAGATCTAAAAATAACTTTTAGATCTCGACGGACTGAACACGGCGCCCGACTCCATGTGATGATGTCTGTCGCACGCAAACCGACAGAAACTGTAACGGAATAAAACGTTAAAGAGTTGGCCGTTCTGGGGTTAGTTTTCCCACGAAACAAACGACAATGGAAAAGTCGAGAACGTAATTTGCATGGCGTGTAGCCTAGTCAAAACTGGGAATTTGTGGAACAGGAGGTTGAGGTGCAGTTAACTACGTCAGTATACGGTACCGACACCGGTCAAATCGCAAACGGCATTTGTCCGGCGCGTGTCGAATTCCCAGTCAGATATTGAAAATGAAATTTGAATCTTCATAAGTTGTTGGGTCTACCCAAAAACGAATTGACAGAGTGATCATTGATAAAAGTGTTGATATTTTCACAAGGTAACCGTAAGCCAAAGCCCTAGCTAAAACATTTGTATTTAGGCATAACCAAAAAATTCTTTGTTTCAGGTAAAACTTTTTCGAAAAAGTTTTTTTTTTTTTAATTTTCCTCCATTTTTTGGAAAGTGTAGAACTAAACTAGTCATAGTATTTTTTCTTGTACCACACTATTCACATTAAAGAAAAATAAAAGTCTTTGCTTTGACGTTTTAGGTTCTTAGTCTTACTTTGGTTTTATGCATTTCTCATTCAGAGTAACCATTTTAAGCAACTTACAAAAGTGAAAATTATTTTTAAAATGGCAAGAAGTTTACAGGTTATCCTAGGAGGAACACAGGTTATCTAAATTGCGCGACAGCATAACCCGTTTTCAGGTTATCTAAAGTAAATTAAGAGGACCTCTTTTCAGGTTATCCCGGAAAATCTTACAGCACAGGCCTGATTAATTAATGTTTTACTTTAACTTATAAAGGCGGTGTTGCCAGGCCGAGCCAACGAATGCCAAATTCTTGTAACAAAAAACTCCAAAACCTAAACAACTGCATATTACCTATGCAAAACGGACACAGCTGATTGAATTCGGATAGAAAAATATTCATAATTTTTAAAAACATTTTTGAATTATTCATACCAAATACCTAAGAAACAGCTGCAAATTTTCTTATTCATAAATCAATGGTTATATTCTAAGTTAAAAATTTTTTTTTTAAAATATTTTACGAAATATCTGATTTATGAAATCTACTATATATCTTGATCAAACTTTGTGATAAATCACTGGTCAGTGATTTACCGGGCCGTTATAAAACCTGCATCTTATTCTATGACCCTCATTTTCTCACTTGGACCCCAAAATTGCTATAAGGGTCCCATGGAATGATAATAAATAGCAAATTATTATACAATAATGCATATTTAAACACTAATTGGACCCCACCTAATGTATATGGGAACCTACTTTTTATCCAATGAACCCCAACATTTTGGGGGCCAGGGAAAACCCTGAATCACACCAAATGCTTTCAGTGTTAAGATGAATAAATTTTCCCTCTTTAACTTGGCACTTTTTCCCCAAAAAAGCCAATTAATAGCTTTCTGATGAGTTCATTTTTGGGAAAGTACCAACTGCATAGTTAACAAAATGCAAATGCTATGGTGCAAAAAAAACAGGCCAGTTTTTAATTTAAAAGTGTGAAATGAAACGCACTCAAAAATTCATATCATTATTGTCTGTTCAAGGCTTTTTTCTTATACTCTCTTTAATAACATGGTCTAGTGGTTTCAAATTTGACAATAGGCAATGAATATATCTTTTTCTTTCCAAAAATACTTGAATGGTCACGCATGAGTGAATCCCTTCCCAACTTTGCCAAATATAGAGTTAGGGCTAGGGGTTTTAATAAAATTTAAATCCATAGAAATTCCTTTGCTAGAGGATTATTGCTGGCTGACAGCTACATGTATTGTCCAGAAAAGCATTGAATACTAGCCAAGTTGTTACTAACGTTTTTTAAGTTAGAAATTTGTGAAACTCTCGTTAGTATGTTTTAAAGTGGCATGAGCTGCCAAAATGTTGATATTTTGGCGTTGAAACAGAATGTTGAAATTATTGGCTATTTTTATCAAGATGAAAATTTAGAAGTTTTTGTAGTGCTTCTAGTCTCGAAAATGTATGATAAAGTATTGTTTTAAACTGTTTAGAATGAATGAATGGTCATCCCGGTTATTTAAATTTTGTTTACTTTTGCGAACATGTTTTCAGTTCGTACAGGCCACATACTGCATGGATTTTCCTCATCCCAACAATAATCTAGTTTTCGATGACCTTAAAAGCCTCCAACTGTCGTGACCAGAAATTATGAAAAAAATGTGAATTTTAGCAGCTCATGCCACTTTAAGTTGCTGCAAGACTGTTTGTTTTTTCCCTTTTCAAGATGGGATTTTTAACATTACATACAAAAATGTTGCTAAAGTTGAATAATTGATCTATTGATTGGGGCTTAACGTCGCACTCAACAGCTAAGGTTATATGGTGACAAAAGTACCAACCGACTAAAAGATACATATCACAAGTGCTATATAATGACCTTGGCCACTTGCACAGTCAAAATGTGACTTGCATCAATTGATTGATTGATTGAATCGAAAGCCATAATAAGTGCTATGTAACGGCGGCCCTGAACTACTGTCACAATCAAAACGTGACTCAAATCAATCGAGTGACTGATTGATTGGAAAGCAGTATAACAAGTGCTATGTAACGGCGGCCCTGAACTACTGTCACAATCAAAATCTGATTTAAATCAATCGAGTGACTGATTGTTTGATTGGAAAGCAGTATAACAAGTGTTATGTAACAACCCTGAAATACCACGATCAAACTGCGACTTAAATCAATCGAGTGACTGACTGATTGATTGATAGGAAATGCCATAAGCCACTCGTTAAAGACCTTTAAGTTATCATTAATCTAACCATAATGTTTATATCTCTGTGTAAACAGAATAGATAAACTGACCATAGGCTTGGCTATTCTTAAGCTATTAACTATTATCTGTGCATACAATGACCATTGGTCAAGCTGTCACTGGCCACTAATAGTCCACAGGTCACAAAGGGGTCATCTCCAAGCCGATGAGGTCATCTGAGGGTTATCTGACCACATAGCCAGTAGCTTATGTAAGAGTAGTGTGACCTGACTAACAAAGGTCAAGCTACACTCTGCTCGCTCATGCGTATTGATTGCTCAATACCATACTCCTCACAGCGATGGTTATTTTTATCTGATATAACTTCCTTATCATTCAAGCTAGGCGAGGGCGTAGGAGTGGCGACGAAAGAGTTCAAATGTCTAGTATGATGTAAAATACAAATATATTTCCGATACTGGTGGACAGATGCACATTTTCGATGACTTTGTACTTAAATGTCTGTATCTTACATGTATAGGAAGATCATTTTGTTTCAACCTAGTCAATCATAGACTGATCCAGAGACATTTTTATACCTGTATACAGGTATGGGCTCCCAAACTCACAAGCAAAAAATCCGCCCAAATTCTTAAAAACAACAGATTTTAATGTCAAAATAGCATTTAATGTTGAATTTTGGGCCAGAGATGTTGTTTTTGTCTTATTGTTGGAACATTTTGAACCGAAATGGTATGCCCAAATTTTCCCTGGATCAGTCCCTGTCAATTTACAATTTTAATGACCTTCAGGTGTTCAGAAATAAATTGTTATTTATGATCCTTTAATAAACAAGCTTGTTATCAATAAGAGTGTGTTTCAGGGGGAACAAATGAATATAATGACAGATTGATAGATTGGCGTTTGAAGCTGCTCTCGTTCTTATTGTGCAACTATTCATATATATTTATGAGCTAAACCACACGGAAAATCTACGAGTCCATAGTTCAAAATAACCATAGAGACAAATTTCTAATTGTGTTAAAAAGAGGTGTATCATTTAGACTTTTAAATCCAACCATAAGTTGTTAAAATAACCAAAAACCCATGTTATATATTTATGTCATTTCACTTGAGCTCAAGTGGCAGGAGCTGCTAAAGTACAGAGAAAATTTTGTTTATCTGAATAAAATTACTTAAAGGGGCATGAGCTGGCAAAATGTTGATATTTTGACGTTAACACAGAATGTTGAAATTATTGGCTATTTTTGTCAAAACATATAATTCAGAGGCTTTTCAGTGCTTCTAACCTCGAAAATGTACGATAAAGTAATGTTTTGAACTAACTTTGACTTAGGATGAATGAATGGTCGTCCCGGTTATTTAAATTTTGTTTACTTTTCGAACACGTTTTCGGTTCGTACAGGTCACATACTGTATGGATTTTCCTCATTCCAACGCCAATCATTTAGTTTTTCCATGGCCGTCAAAGCCTCGTACTGTCGTGACGATCAGAAATTATGAAAAAAGTGTGAATTTCGGCAGCTCATGCCACTTTAATTAAAAACTTGTATTGATTGTTTGATGTTTTACGCCATGCTCAAGATTATTTCACTTATATGGCGGTGTTGCCAGTTTTATTATGGGACGAAACCGAGCTCTATGCCCGGAGGAAACCCACGATCTTCCGTTGGTAACTGGCAACCATCCCACATAGGTCGTTCGAGTGAAACCCCAGTCAGAAAATTTTGCCAATTTTTTTGGACTGAGTGGGATTCGAACCCGCGACCCATTGGTGGAAGGCTTTTCGGATTGAGCGTCCATCGCTCTACCTACTGAGCCACGGAGGCCCCTAAGCTTATGAAAGAAAAAAAAAGAAGAAATTTAGAAGCTCATGCCAATTTGAATCTAAAAACAAATTCTTTACTTTTGAATCAAACTGATACGGTATACATCTGGGAAAGTGTATATTTTCATGTATTACTTTCTCAAGAAGAAAATTTTCAAAAAAAAAAAAATAATATTTACTTTTGTAGGGACCTCACTGAAGACTTTCCTACAAATATGGTTCATGTGTATGGAAAAAAATAGATTCTGAGTTTTATACTGGATAAACCAATTGAAAAATTGTACAAATGTTAAAAAGATTCTTAACTTTTTATGATCAAATTTTAGAGTTTTATTTTTAGGAACTAATTCAAACCTCTACATTAATGTCCATTTTGTAGTTCAGACACACAGGCAGACTACCACATGAGTTATTCCCCCTGATTCTTCACTCCTTTGTTTACTACTACCTAAATAGAACTGACATTAATTCATTACCATTGCCTAGGTGATCAATGCTTTACACCAAATGTACGATATCATTTTACTTATATGGTGAATTTGCCCGGTTAAAGTGGCATGAGCTGTCAAAATGTTCCAACAATAAGACAAAAACAATATCTCTGGCCCAAAATTCAACATTAAAGTGGCATGAGCTGCCAAAATTCACACTTCTTTCATAATTTCTGATCGTCACGATAGTAAGAGGCTTTGAAGGCCATCGAAAAACTAAATGATTGGCGTTGGAATGAGGAAAATTAATACAGTATCAGTATGTGGCCTGTACGAGCCTAAAACGTGTTCGAAAAGTAAACAAAATTTAAATAACCGGGACGACAATTCATTCATTCTAAGTTAAAGTTAGCTTGAAACAATACTTTATCATACATTTTTTAGAAAAATAGGCAATAATTTCAACATTCTGTTTTAACGTAAAAAAATCAACATTTTGGCAGCTCATGCCACTTTAAGTGGAGGATCAAACAGGGAGGAAAGCGGGTTGTCAGTCTTCGGAAAACCCCTGATCAACTTATGGGCTGGCGATCCCATAAAAAACCCACTCAGTAATATTTAGGAGAGCCATTTCTCTAACTTTGATAATTTAGGGGAATTTTGATGTCAAAGACTGGGTCCAAGGTGTCCTATTCCTCCCAGAATTTTGTCCAACGGCTTAGATACCCTTTCGTCTTATCGCAGGCCTCGAATTTGAGCAAAACCAAGGTCAAAATGGCTTTGGAAAAGAGTGCCCACAATTTCCCCAAATCAATCGTCTGCTTTCCATTAGAGAATGTCTACCATGATTTCAACATCCTTTTTTCTTACCCTGTCTAACAGTCTAAAAGTCTGGGAGCAGAGTAACTCAGTCAGTGAAAGCGGAGCTCTAGGGACAATATTGTACAACGTGACAGTTAATTGAATACACCAGTAAAACCCAGACCATGCAGACATTGTTTACATAGTCCCTTACCAGTACAATACTACCTAACTCTACAGGTAACTCTCCCTACCTGTGCATTTTTACCTGCCCAGGTAAGCCTGTCTAAAAATTTGCCTATTGGGGCTCTGTCTAACAAACCTTGCATAAAGATGTGCCTTGGTTTATACCCATACATTAAGTTACATCAGACTGACTGTCTACCTGTGCATTTTTACCTGTGCCCAGGTAAGCCTGTCAGTAAAAAATTGGCTCTTGGGGTTGTCTTACAAACAGGGTTCGTACTCTCAAGATGGAAATTTTTTCAAGACCTTTTCAAGACCCTTTTTCAAGGTATTTGCAAGAAAAATGTACAGTCTGTCAGTTCTTGTCAAACGTAATCAGACATACTCAGGCGGCATTACTTGCGCGTGGATAGAAAAAGCGGTAGCGATTCTGCGCTATTTAAAGATCGCTCTGAAACTGTTGCCTGATTTTTTTCACTTTGTGACTTGTGTATGTCCAACCTATTGAGGCTGTGAAATACTATGAAACAATGAAACATCAGACCTTTAAAGCATGCAAAATAAAAGGAATTTTATCATATGCAATGGCCATTTCCAGTTTTGAACATAAAACATGAAACCCATACTGATCAGACCAATGCTGATAAAGGGTCTTCAGGGCTAAAATTTCGAAAAATTTTGCGAGAATCCAAGTATATAAAGCTCTCTGTTTAATATGCATACACAACACCTGTGTTGGATTTTGATAATGTTTTCCCTCTATAATAAACATCAAGCAGAAACTCAAGTTTTAGTTAATTATATCTAAAATAAAAAAAATCTAAAACTGTGTATTAACTAATTGTTTTATAAATACAATTTTATTGCTCAACAGTCTGTTTTTTTATCTCCAAAAGCTAGGGTGCATGCTACATAAAAACATAGACCTAGGCATACATCTCAGTCTATTGAAAAAAAAACAACAAAAATAATCCAAGAAATCTTTCTCCAACTGGACTGCAGCTATCAACCTGATGAAACCTAATTTTTTGGTCTCAAGAGACTAAACAAAATAAGCTCCACAAAAAAAGAAACCATATCCTAGTACCACGTCCAGTCTCAAAAAACATTTTGCTAGACTGTCAGTCTACATGAAACAAAATAACTTTTATGAATGGCCTAAGTGATAAAAAAAAATTGAGTCACTAGATTTTAATACATTTCAATTTGATGCTAATTTCACATACATGTACATGTGTTAACTATTACTAATGTTTGATATATGTATGGAGTTTTCTCTGTTAAATTTATACTTAATTATGATGACAACTATGTATTTGACGTCCGTGTTGTTGTTGCAACATCATGTCCGTTTATTTCATGCCAAAATTTCAATACTTTTAAAGCGTTCTTTTTCAAATGAACTCACTGTGTTCAAATGAAACCACTCACAAAGTTCTTGGATAGTTTTAGCAGAATTCAAGGGAAGTCAAAAAGAGTTTGCCAAATCTTAAGTGAGTGGTTTCAGTTTCATAATGTCTGATGAACAACGCTCACTCAGTCTCAAGGATGAATCTAACCCAAAGTTTTGTTTTCACGCTGATCATCGGCAGCCATACCGTTACCTTAAATTAAAACTGACACACTGGATTTTTCTTCAAGACCTTTGATACTAAATTCATTCAAGGTATTTTTTTATTTTTCAAGGTAATTCAAGGCCTTGAATTTATTTTTTCCATTTTCAAGACTTTTCAAGGTTTTCAAGGTAGAGTGCGTACCCTGTACAAAGCTTGAATAAAGATGTGCCTTGGTTAATACCCATATATTAAGTTACATCAGAATGACTCCCTACCTGTGCATTTTTACCTGCCCCCAGGTAAGCCTGTCTGTAAAAAATTGCCTCTTGGGGTTGTCTAACAAAGCTGTGCCTTGGTTAATACCCATACATTAAGTTACATCAGACTGACTCAATACCTGTGCATTTGTATCTGCCCAGGTAAGCCTGTCTGTAAAAAATTTGCATCTTGGGGCTCTGTCTAACAAAGATGAGCTTTGGCTAATACCGATACATGCAAGTTCCACAAGGGCCCAGACTGACTGATTGATTTATGTTTTACGCCACACTCAATAATTTTTCTTCAACGTTCCCCCTACCTTATATATTTACGAAGCCCAGAAGTCCAACTGATGAAGGCTGAACAAGACATTAGTATCCTGTGGTGGAATTTGCCCTTACGGATTGATTGTTTCAGGCCATAGGATTTCACTGTAAGGATCAGTTCTGGTAGCCTGTTGGGTTACTGTTGTCCTAAAACTACGGAAACGGAAATCTGTTACCCATCATGAAAGTCAGTATATGGTATGATGTAAAACGAAACTACCCTGGGTACCGTTTGGTTCCAAGCATTTTTATATATACGGAACAGTAACTGATTCAATGTTGCTGACACCAAAATTATCTGGCCTGTTGTTTGGTGTTTTACACCGCTTTTAGTAGGCCAGTTTCACGTAAGGTCAAGGGGGCCTGCGTGAGTAAGTTGATTAGAGCGTTAGACCCTCAGTCCGACACAGCCGTCCACCAATGTGGCGCTGGTTCGAATCCCACTCAAACCAAATAAAAAGTGCATTTTTTTCTTGATAGCGCGGAAGAGTTTCCAGATATTCCCCGAAGGTCGTCAAGTTTCCTCCAAGTTTCTAACCATGTTGTCAAACGTGTTTCGTTTGGAATAAAATCTATCAAGTGAAATTGGCAATAAATAATATCGGCAACGTATTTTGTGAGCCCTGGTGTCAAACACGTCTAGTATAAACCCCATCCGGAGTCGGAGATATGGACAAGATATCGGGCAGTTTATTTTGCGATCCCGGCTGTCAACCATGTCTGGTAAAAACCCCATACAGAGATATGGACGATATAAAGGGCAGTTTATTTTGTGAGCCCGGCTGTCTAAAATGGCTCTCATAAACCCCATCCAGAGAAATGGACGATATAAAGGGCAGTTTATTTTGTGAGCCCGGCTGTCTAAAATGGCTCTCATAAACCCCATCCAGAGAAATGGACGATATAAAGGGCAGTTTATTTTGTGAGCCCGGCTGTCTAAAATGGCTCTTATAAACCCCATCCAGAGAACGGGGCAATATATCGAGCAGTGAATTTTGTGAGCCCGGCTGTCTAAAATGCCTCTCATAAACCCCATCCAGAGAAATGGGCAACATATCAGGCAGTTTATTTTGTGAGCCCGGCTGTCTAAAATGCCTCTCATAAACCCCATCCAGAGAAATGGGCAATAAATGGGCAGTTTATTTTGCAAGCCCGGCTGTCACCCATGTCTGGTATAAACCCCATCCAGAGATATGGACAATATATCAGGCAGTTTATTTTGTGAGCCCAACTGTCAAATCCATCTGATATAAACTCCATTAATAGACCATTAACAGATTTATGAACACTTAAACACACGGGCACAGGGGAAATCTTCTTGTCTCAAATAACCATGGAGACAAGTTTCTAATTGTGTTAAAAAGAGGTACATCATTTACACCACCATCATCTTCTCTAGCCAAGATAAAATCTGCATGTCCCTATTCCGTGTTTTACCGTGGCGGACTTCTCCACTCAAACTTGTAAATCGAACAGCTCGTTTTGATTGGATGCAGGTAAAACTTCTCGCAGCTAATAAAAACCTCGGGCACTTACACTCAAAAAACCACGTAATGGCGACTGTGTTCACCTTGAACTTTTGTGTAATGAGTGCTGATTGGCCAAGACTATGTAAGGGTAGGACAGACAACTCTTACATTCCCACCAGTGGGCGCTGTTCGATTTATGAGTTTGAGTGGAGTATTCCGCCAAGGTAAAATACGGAATGGGTAATGCAGATTTTATCTTGGCTTGCAAAGATGCACCTTCATATGCAATTGTAAGTTGTTACAATAAACCAAAACCCATGATATTTCACATGGTTGACGACAGGCATGAGTTTGGCCGTAGTCAGTATAATTTTCTGGCAGAGATAATTAGGCAAAAAATCATCAGTATTTTTGGTAAAGCTAACATGCCCATTTGCTGTAGTAGGACCATTTAATAAATATTATAATAGAGACAGGCAACCAATTCATTGGCTGTAGGAGGGAAAACTATCAAAACACTTCATGTAACTGAAATATTGTTTAGACAAAGCGCTGACTAAACAACGTGGTGTATTATCAAAACATTCACACACACAATGACAGAGGTCAAAAGTTCAAAATACACATCATATGATGAAAATAATATTTTCTGGATGTAATGAGAAGTGAGTGAGTGATTTGGGTTTTACGTCCTGCTTAACAGTATTTCAGTCATCATAGACTGATCCAGAGACATTTTGATACCTGTATACAGGTATGGGCGCCCAAACTTACTCACCAGCAAAAAATCCGCCCAAATTCTTAAAACCAACAGATTTTAATGTCAAAATAGCATTTAATGTTGAATTTTGGGCCAGAGATGTTCTTTTTGTCTTATTGTAGGAACATTTTGAACCGAAATGGTATGCCCTAATTTTGCCTGGATCAGTCCCTGGTCATATTAAGACGTTGTCTCCTTATGGCAGGGCAGATTTCCCCTGCTCTTTTATTAGGTGCTGCCTCACCGAGACGACTTGCCGAAGACACCCGACAAGTCCCCTCCCCCAGTCACATGAAGCCGAGAAGCAAAATGAATATCTATAGACACAATAACACACGGGCACAGGGAAAATCTTCTTGTCTAAAATAACCATGGAGACAAGTTTCTAGTTGTTGAAAAGGGGTATATCATTTAGACCTTTATACCTACTGTATTTCTTCTAAATATTCAGCCATTCTATTGGCCTAAATTTTCCATTGGGTCAGACAAAAAAGGGGACATGGAGTTGTGTTTAAGGATAACCATTTTCACACACTGCACATCATAGCGGGTCATATTGCCTTAAATTCCCTCTAATGGGCAAATTTGTCTGGCCTTATTTAGCATATTTCTTTTCTAATGATCGAATCCTTATGAGGAAAAAAGTGGCTGAATCTTTAGAAGAAATACAGTAACCCCATCATGAAGTGTTGTTTACGGTAAACCAAAACCCATGATTTTTCATTGGGTGTGCAAACGAGACGAATTTTGACCACAGGGTACCCAAAAGATGTGTGGACACCTCTAGATGAACCCTTGTCTCTCATTCACATTCTGAGCTCTAAGAGGAAACAAAAATGCGCAGCGCCACACCATTGGTTGTAGTCTGTGTTGAATGGATTGTTTGGTGTTTTGGGCCACATTCTGATTGAAAGGTTATATTATAATCAATTAGTTTATACAACACAATTGGCTGGATGTATTTTGTGCCAACATTATCCCCCACGACATTTTCCCCCACTAACATAATATGTGTACTTGGACTATACGACAGCCTACCATACTTTTTTTCTGCAAAACCTTGCGGCCGATAAACCGTGAGTGGAGTCTCAATCACTTTCCATTTGCCGTCGAGTTCCGTTTTTATAATCAGATTTTAATTGTCCCAGCATATTTCGATTTGAATGTTAGTGAACAATAACAGAGCATTTCTTAATCGTAGGCCTTCAAACTACGGCATTCCAAGTTAACATTTTAAAAATCTGTCAATCGGCGAGGGGAAATGTCTCCGGGGGAAAATGACGTTGAGGAAAATGTCGCTGTGGGATAACGTCATGGAGTCCCAATACTACAGGGTAATCAAGTAGCAGAGAAACCTGAACGATTTTTCGAAATAGAAAATGAAGTTTAGTCAAAATCTTTCCATTTCTTATTGGACCAAGTCGGATTCGAACCCGCAACACAGCGTTGCAAATAAACATTTGGAAGGTGTGTGTTGAGAAAACATGAACAAATTATCAAAATATTGTCTTATATGATCTTGAATACAAGGATTATTATATATAGAAACTATTGAGAAAATCCCATTTCTCACTTCCGCTGCAGATACGAAGCACAAACGTTTGGAAAGGGAAAGTTTTTGGATTCAAACATTACAAACTATTTATCCTTTGGGTTTGAACTTGGACCCCGGAAGATGTCGTGAAAAAACTATAATACCATTTGTGTTTCAGTATAACAAAGCTAGCATCGCTATGGCCAAGATTATAGTAGAAGAATACAAACTACTTCAAAGTAAACTTGCTCGACCTCTGACCCAAAGGCCAGTCATTGCTTATAAAAAGAACAAGAGTTTGAAAGACATACTGGTCAGGGCTAAACTCCCCTGTCTGCCTTCTACCTAGGTTTTCTGGGAAAGGGTATGGGGGGGGGGGGGGGGGGGCATACTATATAGTCTGACGATATTCTTACTATAGCTTAAGATGCGTAAGCATTGTCAATGTAATACAAAGTGTTCCAGAAAATTCTACTGACTAAGGCCAAGCTCCTGTCAGTCGTCAACCTAATGAAATATCATAGGTTTACTTTATTACAACAATTTATGATGGGGTATAAAGGTCTAAATGATATACCTCTTTTTAACACAATTAGAAACTTGTCTCCGTGGTTATTTTAGACAAGAAGATTTTCCCTGTGCCCGTGTGTTTTAGTGTCCATAAATATATATAGAAACAAAGATGGAAGTTAGAGGATAGAAGGCCAGGGGAGATAACCATGACAATTAAAACCTAGATTCAAAACAGCAGTACATTCACACAGACCATGATTATGAGGGGCCAGTGTAATAATTTGCCAAACTCTATTGGAAAAACTTATCTCTATGCATTGTGCGCTTAGCCAAAAAAAAAAAGAACAACAACTGCACAACAAAAGTTTAACCTTAGATAGAGAAATGGATGTATTGCTCATATTGTTTCGGAACAGAGCAGAAAGACCTTGTCGTTCGACCAGCAAATAAAAAATTTAAATCACTGTGATGGTCTTGACTGCAAATTGCTTTTATGTTAACCGCCACCATTCAATACTATTTCATTTAATAGGTGGCTTATTGGGGGACGGCAGGGTGAACAACGCAAATTTGAGACTGCATGAAAAATTCTCGATTTCAGTGTGTCATCACGATAGCAAAAAACACGAAGGTGGTTGAAAACAATGGTTTGCACAGCTGGAACAAAATGGCACCCACTGAGTTGTTTTCCACCACAATCTGTGTGGTTGTTAGGGTTTTCGGGGACCACGTGACCAGCAGTGCCCGGATGTCCGAAATAGAGAATATACTCATAGGTTTTTATAATAAATAAATAATAACCGAATTGTCCCAGTTATCTAAGTATTGTTTATTTTCCAGACACTATTTCGGCTCATACAGCATACAGACTGTCAATCGTCAATCATTTAGTTCTAGATGACTGTCTCAGGCATGTAAGTTTCACGGAAACGATCGTTCTGTTTCCGCGTCGTTTCCCCTCAAACTAAGTTACCCATGCATCAAAGTAAAAAAATTGTCTAGACAATCAGAATTCATGAAAAAAGTTCAACTTTTAGCAGTTCATGTCACATTAATATCACCTAATTGTAGGAAACAATCCTCTTTCGAGCTGTGACGATTGTTACATGTAGAACAGCCCAATCAAATAATTGCGAGCTTCCACATTTACTTGGTCCCTTTCTTCTCTCTCGAGAAAATTATAATTCACCGATACAATAAAGAGAGGAATTTCCCAAGTTTTTAAATGGTTCGTTTACGTAGGTAGCCTTTGGGCCTCACCGCAAAAGTGAACGCTACTTAATGCAGCTAAATATCCCCAATCTAGTTAACATCTCGCAGGCCATAGGATTTCACGGTTCCGGTAGCCTGTTGTTACTGTTGCTCTAAAACTTTACTATGGAAACACAAATCTGTTACCCATCATGAAAGCCAGTATATGGGATTATGTATAACGAAACTAGCATCGGTATCCGTTGGTTCCCAGCATTTCAATATATGGAACCTATTCAATGTTTCCGGCGGACTTTCCAATAATATGGCCTGATCTTGAACATTCCTCCCTTTTTTTTTTTAGAGAGTCAGATACATTCACCTCATTTATAATCAAAGAGTACAAAATAAGAGCTTTCTGTTGATGTCAGTATCGGGGATGTACACTGTACGTTGAAGTAGTTTTATAAGCAACAAAAACCCTTGAATATACTTCTACATCTCAGCTATTGGAATATTGGTCTGTTATTAGCACATATCTATGAGCTACTTTCGAGTTTGGCTGAAATCACACGAGATAACGCAAGACCAGAGTTTAGGGATAAAATTTAAATGACCAGCCATACGATTAACATTAGTGTTAACAGGGATTGGCGGTGTCGCAGTTACGTGTCGATTTGTCTTTTGATTCTTCGTTTCTGTTTCTTTTGGGGCCTCCGTGGCTCAGTAGGTAGAGCGTTGGACGCTCAATCCAAACAGCCTTCCACCAATGGGTCGCGGGTTCGAATCCCACTCAGTCCAAAAATTGGAAAATTTTCTGACTGGGTTTTCACTCGAACGACCTATGTGGGATGGTTGCCAGTTACCAGCGGAAGGTCGTGGGTTTCCTCCGGGCACAGAGCCCGGTTTCCCCCCACAATAAAACTGGCAACGCCGCCATATAAGTGAAATAATCTTGAGCGCGGCGTAAAACACCAAACAATCAATCAATCAATCTGTTTCTTTTATCAAATGTTTTTTGTGAAACACATCAAGACATATTGGAAGCCTCCAATGGCATTTAGAAGTTGGAAGTACAAATGAAGATGACGATTACTTTTAGATAACAACTTCTTAGTTTATTGGGTGATGACTTTTCGCTGCAGCTCTTACATCGTTATCATTGACTTTGATAACGATGTAAGAATTACATCGAAACTTGGTCACCCCATAAACTAAGATTGATTGATTGTTTGGTGTTTTACGCCATGCACAAGATTATTTCACTTATATGGCGGCGTTGCCAGTTTTATTGTGGGAGGAAACCGGGCTCAGTGCCCGGAGGAAACCCACGACGAGGAAACCCACGACCTTCCGCTGGTAACTGGCAACCATCCATAAACTAAGAAGTTGTTATCCATAAGTCATTGTGGTCTTCATATTGGAGGCTATCTTTTCATATTTTGTCAGCTGACAGTCAATAGAAACAGTTATATCCAGTAGAAAACCAACCAGCCGAAATCACAGTTACGACGTCTTATTTATGCGCTTGAAATAATATTAACTTTTGTCAGTTTAAACAAAGTTATGTCGTAACTTTATGTATATCTTGATATGTCCAAGAAAAAGATTCTGGTGAAAAGTATGAATTGTAAGCTGAGAATCAGATAGAAGAACAGGGTAACAGCTGATCTCCATAAGCAGTAACGTTAATCGGACAGCCGATCGGTGAAAGTTATACCCCTAAGCACTATTCTCCAGAGATCTTGTGGGGGTTCGGCCAAACTCAAAACTGGCTTATTGAACTCCCTATCGATTGATGGTTTACACCACACTCAAGAATTTCATACAGAAGAACACCCTTGACTTATTTTTGTATGCGAACTTTCGTTCGTTTAGGTGGAGGTTGCGTAAAAAATATCAACATTCACGCTAGTTGGAGATTTCCAAACTCTGTGGCCAAAGTATATTGATGATGGGTGATCTGTTGGTCACCCATCATCAATATACTTTGGCCACAGAGTTTGGAGATCTAACTACATTCACGCAGGGCAAATCAACAGTTTGTAAACAAGAAAAGAAAAGA
This sequence comes from Lepidochitona cinerea, assembly GCA_963971465.1. Classification (NCBI taxonomy): domain Eukaryota; kingdom Metazoa; phylum Mollusca; class Polyplacophora; order Chitonida; family Tonicellidae; genus Lepidochitona; species Lepidochitona cinerea. Next base: position 8,680,423 of record OZ020559.1, read on the forward strand.
AGGAAAGTACGGGGCTTTTCCAAATTAAATTATTACCATGCATGACATTTTAAACTCAGACAAAAGTTTTTGAACTTATAAAACCCAACAACATGGCCTATGCCATTTGACAGAAGTTGGATTACAGATCAGTGTAAATAAGAAAAATCCATTAAAAATCATAAGAATTTTCTCAGTTAAATGTGTAAATAACAAAACAAACACCTATCTGAAGTCAACAGTTACGTTGTCAACGAGGAAGGCGTTTGGCTTAAACTTTAGTCTTAGAAATAGAACTTGGAGTTGGAAGTTGAAATTGAATGTGGAAGGAGGGGGTGTGTCCGGTCGCTTCGATGTCCAAAGGTTTTCGTGGACCAATTTCCTTCGACGTTGACATATTTCTAGCGGAAATATATTGTCAACGAGCCTAACTAGTTCACGAAGCAGTGACGGCTGGTTTAATTATAAAAGGTGTCCTCAAAAAGTCGAAAATGTGCCAGTATGTCTCGCGGACTTGTGCGCAGATTCGTTCGGAACACGGCTGAGGGTAGACACTCTTGCTTCACTCGAGTCGGGGTTCCCGAGCAAAACTTTACCGCCATTTTCCCAACACGTCGGCAGAACTAAGAGGCGAAAATGTCAAAAAAATCAGCTATGACTTGCCGTAGTGAACCCACGACCGTACTTACCTTTTATATCAACTGACATCCTTTCTGTCTATACATCAAGCGCTTTCCCAAAACTTGCTAAAATCGACCTCAAATTTTCCACCATAGGTAACGGGGCCGCGATAAAAATAACCCAGGCAGCTCTGAGAGCGGGTCAGCGCATCTCATTAGCATATCATTAACATAAATTATCATGAATTACTACTGCGCGACCTTGTGCAAACGGGCACCTGTTCGGAAAATGGGATTTGCAACTTGTTAGCTATTTTGCATCAGTTAATACAAGACCATGTATTTGACTTGTTTTCAAAAACTGACTATTAGCAGCTAGAAGTTCGGTAGAATATGGACGCAGTGTAAAATATCGATTTTTCCACTGCTGTAAGATCTAAGCAAGCGACCTACTTTTTGTTTCATGTGCGCGTCGTCATTTCCTGTTGGCTTCCCTGCTCACGTGCTCTGGTGCATTATGGGTAAGGATGTAAATACCAAAAATAATGAATGAGTACAGTAGTGACCTAAATAATATGCCCTAATTTAAGAAGCTGTCAAGAAAAAAACGCTATAATTTGGTGTTTATCAAAGTCGATCTGCTCTAGTTAGTAAAATGGGTCGATTTTTGTCCTCTGTCACTTCAGCAGATCACTAATATAGTAACGTTATAGTTTTTATGTATACGAAAACCCCCAGACAACTTTGTTACCACTTCCGTATTTAAATGGAAAGGCATTTGTAAATTGTAGTTTTTGAGTGAGCTAGAATTTGTTTTTGTTTTTTATACAAAACTCCATATCACGTTGAAACAAAATCATAGCTTTAAATTTTTGTAAAAGCTAAATTATTTCTGCGGATAAGATATAGAACAATGTACAACTCAAATGATATACGCAGAAATAGCCCCACAAACACCCAGGCTTATATTCTGACTTTACTAATTGATTGCGTTTTTTAACCAAATTGCAAAATAAAGGTGAAATGTCGCTGCAACAGAACTCGCTAAATGTCCGTCAGTACAAAATAATAGTTTTCCGCTGATACTGACCTTGGGGATGTACGTTTAGGTAATTTTATAAGCTGCCCACCCCCACTCCCCTAATTTCTGCTGATACCAACCTTGGGGTTGTACATTTAGGTAATTTTATAAGCTGCCCACCCCCACACCCCTTTTTGCTGATACCAACCTTAGGGTTGTACATTTAGGTCATTTTACAAGCAGCCATGCCCTTTCCTTTCTAAATGTACTCATATACATCACGCCCATTTAAAGTGGCATGAGCTACCAAAATGTTGATATTTTGACGTTGAAACAGAATGTTGAAATGATCGGCTATTTTTCTTAAGACGTATAATTCAGAAGCTTTTTAGTGCTTCTAGTCTCGAGAATAGACGATAGAGTTAGTTTTGAACTAACTTTGGCATAGAATGAATGAATGGTCGTCCCGGTTATTTAAATTTTGTTTTCGGTTCGTACAGGCCAAATACTGTATTGGTTTTCCTCATTCCAACGCCAATAATTTAGTTTTTCGATGGCCGTCAAAGCCTCTTACTGTCGGGACGATCAGAAATTATGAAAAAAGTGTGAATTTTGGAAGCTCATGGCACTTTAAACTTGCGTCTATATTTTCGAACTACTTTCCTAAGTTATATACCTATCGTGTTAACTGAAGCCGATTCTAGGTGTGGTGTGCCTATATATCAGTGGACATATATATATATATATATAAGTTCCTTAAACTTGCGTCTATATTTTCGAACTACTTTCCTAAGTTATACAGGTCTATCGTGTTATCTGTAGCCGATTTTAGGTGTGGTGTGCCTATATATCAGTGGACAGTCAAGTGACTATAGTATAACAACGTATGCGGTAACTTAGTCGTTATTTGACCTCTGTACTAGCGATAATACAATCTTGTTTGCCGTGTGATAAGAGATTTACGGTTATCAAATAAAACCCTGGACGGTTAAATGTATTTGAATATATCTGTGTAGCCTACCTGGATATTAAGGAAGGCAGGACGCTTTGACTCGAAACCCTTGCATCGTGCTATATATTGCTAGAAACATCTGCTACTTGCATTCCACCAAACCCAAAAGGTCGATCAGGCACTGTCAAGTGGCATGAGCTGCCAAAATGTTGATATTTTGACGTTGCAACAGAATGTTGAAATTATTGGCTATTTTTCTTAAGACGTATAATTCAGAAGCTTTTGAGTGCTTCTAGTCTCGAAAATGAACGATAAAGCATTGTTTTGAACTAACTTTGGCTTAGAATGAATGAATGGTCGTCCCGGTTATTTAAATTTGGTTACTTTTCGAACACGTTTTCGGTTCATACAGGCCACATACTGTATGGATTTTCCTCATTCCAACGCCAATCATTTAGTTTTTTCGATAGCCTTCAAAGCCTCTTACTATCGTGACGATCAGAAATAATGAAAAAAAGTGTGAATTCTGGCAGCTCATGCCACTTTAAGTTGTAGGAATAAAACAAAACAGTTTTGCGGTTTTTGAACGTATTCTATGGTGCTGTATATTGCGTGATAAAATGGCGAGGCAAACATCTGCGACGCCGACTAGCAATCCACCAAATCCCAAAGTTAAACAGGCGCTAGAAGTCTTCTGAATAAAAAAAAGTTTGTGATTTTTTTAAACATATTTTATCGATCTATTAGAAATGTGACCAAGGCAGACGAGAATTATAATGTGGGGAGTTCGCTGGGCGCAAGGGGGTCAGGAACTAGGGTGTGGGGAGGGGAATAATAGAATGACAGTTGATTGGTGGATGGGGGAGGGGGTTTCTTTAAGTAGGATTTTCCGGTCGTGACATTCTCGATAGATGCAGTGGGATCAACCCGTCATGTGATTGAAAGGGGTTGGGTTGAGGTAATGGGGGAGGGGGGGGGGGTACTTAGTAACCTACCCGGTGTATAAGTCATATTCTTCAAAATTGTTCTGTAACAGTGGGTGGAACATCATCCAGTGCCAGTTGGAATAGCGTACCAATTCATTTACCCTATGTAGCAACAATCAACTATAGTATTAAACATATTGTATACAAGAATTTGGAACATAGGCGACCTGGAACTCACAGAAAAACCCTATTGTGCTAAAAAAAAATTAAACTACCAAAGATCATAAACTCAATACTTAGTAACCTACCCGGTGTATAAGTCATATTCTTCAAAATTGTTCTATAACAGTGGATGGAACATCATCGAGTGCGGGTTGGAATAGCGTACCAATTCATTTACCCTATGTAGCAACAATCAACTATAGTATTAAACATATTGTATACAAGAATTTGGAACATAGGCGACCTGGAACTATCAGAAAACCCCTATCGTGCTCAGAAAAAAATTAATCTATATACCAAAAATCATAAATTTCAATTGTATCTCAAGACCATTGGGACGTTTCAATTAGTTTAAATTTTGGCAGCCAAAGTCAAAGTCGCAATAAAGATCGATGTATGTAGTTTTGAACAATATTTCTTTTATTTTATACAAAATTCTTCCGTGTTGGTACGTCCCTTAACATACAATTAAGGGGTACATTTCGAGACCACTAATTCTATATAGTTCATTTGACGAAAAATACCCCCTCCCCAAAGTCGTGCTTAAATTCAATGTAAACTACCTAGTTAAATACATGTACCTATCAGTGATGTGTCCACACGTCTGAAATACAAAGTTTGTATAACGTAACGTTTGTGTACACAAACGATTGAACCTCACAATAGGCTGAATGGGCGAATTACTTAAAGTGACATGAGCTGCCCAAAATAGGGTAAATGTAATTCCCCAAATAAGAGCTTTGATGGTTGTTTATGGCGCGGGGAGGTTTATAGGGGGAGGAAATCGGGATCATTGACCGGAGGAAACTCCCGACCTTCGGCGAATACTTGGCAACTCTTCAGAAATTTTTCAATTTTTATTTGGTCTGAGTGATGTGATTCAAACCAGAATCGCATCGATGGAAGGTCCGTTTGGGACTAAGGGACGATCACTCTAACCCACTGGACCATCGAGGTTCGCGAAGTACAAGAGCTTTGAGCTGATACTAATACCGTGGATCCATATAAGCCCTATTCGTTACTTACTCTATAGTCTATAGATATATAGTTTTTACAGAAGCGAAAGATGTACTCGTACATCCCGGCTATTTGAATTTTGCCAGTTATTAACACACATCTTCGGTTGCACGGTTTACTGGCAATTGCTTTGTCATGAAATTTTTATTTCAATGTCAATCCTGTAAAGGTTTTCAAAGTAGGCCTACTCCAAACGCTCAAGGAAGGCAAGAAACAAAACCAACAAGGAACAAGATAGCTCCATTGAAAAATTGGCCATTTTGTTACAAGACTGTAAGTAGTTGGCAATGTCTAAACTCTACAGCCAAAGTATGCTGATGCTAAGTGCTGGCCAATACAGTTGAAAAGTGTGTCGCGTTGAAAAAACGTAACTTAGAGAATTTTCTGTGCATCCCAATCCATCCTTAAAAGTTCGCTGCTCTCACAAAAAATCATCCAAAGGCTCACATTTGGCCGGTATATATCCTTGCTGTTCTCCATTAACTGTATTGGATTCTGATATTTTTTTTTCTAAGACAGAATTATTTACGAGTAGGCTATACGCCTACCGGCCACACGTGCGAGCATTTGCATATTTTTTTGGCGTGAGCGGCAGAGAATTTCGACCGTCTGTGTTGCTTGAATTAATAGAAAATCCGAGATAAAAGTTACGTTATACGTCTATGTTACATTTTTCAAAGCGTTACACTTACGCGTTACGTATACTGGCCATGTAGCACAACATCAATATACTTAATTTGGCCATAGAGTTTGGGCGTTTCCATCTAGACCGTGTAGATTATTGAATCCAAATTCATAACATACAGGTGCAAGGAAGCTTATCAGGAACAGTTTCTCCGAAAGACGAAAACTTCGTATAGCTTATCAATTTCAGATTCTAACACCAACTTTTGCACAAACGGTCTTTTGGAAGGCTCAGCTGATTTCATAGGCCTATATCTGTAAGCCTATCGTTTGAACCTGCGCTGTTGGCTATATAGGCCTAGTTAAAGTGGCACGATCTTCCAAATATAGCGAATATCGTTGAAACAGATTTAGCTATAGTTTTTCGCCATTTATTGTTGATGACAATAGGCCTACCGGGAATGTACATGTATGTTTAAAGTGGCATGAGCTGCTAAAACTTTTTTTTCAAAATTTCTGATCGTCACAATTAACAGTAGGCCTAACATACTTTGAAGGCCATCGCAAAACTAAATGATTGGCGTTGGAATGAGGAAAATCCATATAGTATGGGGTCTGTTCGAACCGAAAACGTGTTCGAAAAGTAGGCTAAACAAAATTTAAATAACCGGGACGACCATTCATTTATTCTAAGCCACAGTTAGTTCAGCAAAAACAGCAAAAAACATAAAACGAACTCATAGCTTAGGCCTACATCCGGGCTTTTTGCATTTTGCCCGTTATTAGCATAGGCCTACATCTACCATTCAGATTAGGGTTACTGGTTTTCCGAATTATTTAGTCAATCAATTCGTTTTACAAGCTAGGCCTACGTCAAACACTAGTACTTCTAACAATCGGAATTTATTTTTAAAAAAGTCCGAATTTTGGCAGCTCATGCCACTTTAAATATCTTATCCACACGTGTGTGTCTTTCTCTACTGCATTGTTTACTTATTTGCTAGGTAATGTAGATATAAAGCTGTCTAGGCCTACATACAAGTTGCTTGGTCTATCGGCTCTATCGGACAAATGGCTCAATATTTCGACTTTCAAATTGTCATCCACGAGCAGCCAAGAAATTAAAGTCCTCATGATAATTTGATAGGCCTATTTGAGAAAAGAAATTGAGAAATCAATGTACATGTTAATATGAATGAGATCAACAGCATTATAGGTTACACCTCGAGTAGATTGTTTGTAAACAAGCCCACGCGCACACGTTCTATGTAGTTCAAATGTCATCGCTTATTAGCGTTGGCATTGATGGTGAGTAGGCCCTATATATATCCAGTGCTTGGAGATTCATTCAAGAAAAATAAGGTTTTCGGGTCATGTTGAAATGTTACAATTCCTATAGTAAGCTGACTGCGGGCTGTTTGACATACTGACACAGTGACCGCAAGTCTGAGAGCTGCAGACGGTAGGGAATCCCACCACGCGCACTGATGCTGTGTCTGTCTGCTGCTGCAACATTCATTGAAGCAGACGACCCAAATCGACCTCGCGTGACCTTATTCGTTTGACCCGTCTGTAAAAATGATCGTCGTTCAAAACGTAAACAAAGCACTTTAATAGGCCATACGAACGCTTACTGCTTGTGTGTGTGTTTGGTAGTTGGCTTGGAAAAGCGTAGACCTACACGTGTGTTCCTCTGTGTTTGGTTGAGGAAATGGTTGTGTCTCAGGAAATGGTTGAGCAATATGTAGGCTAAATATTGTGCGGATGAATCGGTGTAGTAAAACAAGTATTATTATGGATAGTGACTTTCTGCGACTCAATTGTAGCGTTCAATTTTCCCGTGAGGTCAAGGTAGCCTAGCTCGTAAGATGATTGTTTACTTCAATTAGGCTATATTTTGGAAGGAACGATCGAGCTATGACATAGCCTTTAGGCACTACACACAGGTCTTCCCTGGCCGAGAAATTATCTTGTTTGTGTGTTTTTTCTTTATTTCTATATCTATGGTGAAAACGTCATGACAGGGAGTGCACGTTAGATTCTCAGCACCGTAGAGGCTCATTGTCCTGTTCGGGCTAAGGTCTTCGCCAACAAGTTCTGTGGAAGCGTAAAGTGAGAGATGAGATTTAAGTTGACACTGGGAACTTCCTTCCATGGCCAACGGTATACTATCTTTGGCCAACAACTGTGAAATCTTGAGAAATGCGCTTTATGACCTCTTATTGTCTTGACAATCACAACTCATGAAAAGAAAGTTACCATTACTAGGAGATGGTGTACTATCGACCCACACTAGTCAAGCACGCGCTCATCACTCAGCAATGGCGGCGCTTTTTACAAAGCCAGATCCAAAGCATCCAATGAGACGTGTCCATTCCACGTATGTAGTTCATTGATTGCGCTGTTCATCCTCTTCGAGATTAAAGAATCCGGGCATTACGGACCACACCTTTCAACCAATGATCGATCTCAACCATCTAAGCGGTTAGTGTTTTTTTTAATTTGCTGAGAAAAAAAAAATTGTAATTACCAAATGATTTTGTTAAATTATTTTCTTAAAAATAATAGCTTTGTTTATCTTCTTGGTATGATAAATGCCGTTATTCGAGAAATGTACCACGTGCTAATTTTCTATGTTGAAACAGATCCTATGGGGTTCTTGTATTACAGATCAGGTGCCTCGGTGGTCCAGTGGATTAGAGTGATAGTCCTAACGACCTTCCATCGATGCGGCGCGGGTTCGAATCCCACTCACACCAAATAAAAATTGAAAAATTTCTGAGTGGATTTTTCAATCGGACACCGGATGTGGAAGAGTTGCCAGGTACTCGCTGATGGTCGGGGGTTTCCTTCAGGGCAATGAGCCCGGTTTCATCCTTACTAAACCTGCATGGCAACGCCGCCATATAAGTTAAATAATCTTGAGTGCGACGTAAAACATCAGTCAATATGTATACCAGCTCATTTCCTGAAGGTTAGATCTAGAATGATCTGGTTTTTGTTGAAGTGGATGATCATTTTGGAATTCTGCAATCTAATTTCAAATCCCTACTTTTACGGACAATAGACGAGCAGCCCAACTCTCGCCTGAGAGTAGACATTAGATAATTCGAAGCTCGTCACAGAAAATGATAAACATTATAATATCTGAAATGAACTTGACTGGATTTTAGCTAAAGTTTCCACTGTAAAAGATTGCTATAATTCTTCCATCGGTTTTGAATGGTGTACAAAATGAGATTCGAGCCGTGTCCCAAGGTAAAACTACAACTATCGCAACCACTAAATGATAGATGCCTTTATATAAATGGCTCCCGAGTTAACTGGCTTGAGGTGATGTAATCAATTCCAATATATCGATTAATTGATTTTTATGTCGCACTCAAGATCATTTCAACATTTACATGGCGGCGTTGCCAGGTATAGTGGGGTGGGGGTAATTTGCCCAGAGGACTCATTGATTGAAAGCCTTGCCAGAAAATATTCAAAATTGTGATGCATTAACCAAAGACATTTGAGCAAAGACTGACTCGATCAGTGCTTACAACTTTGACTCTAAACCATCGTGCATGATGGAAAATCTTACGCATAGGTCAGCATTTATATCCAATTCATATACATATATTGTATAAATCGATACATATCGATACATATAAATACATAAATCGATTGTATAGTGCTGGTCATCGGATATATATATATGGTTAACCGACGCCATTAATAGGCCGAAAGTTTAATGACGTCACCCAAAGAATTATGGGATATTAGAAGGGATCAAGGACTGTTTCTCATAACATTTACGCCCGACGTAGGTCCAATGCAAGGCCTAACTGTCATGGCAACATACCTTCAACATTATACGTTACGACCAGGCGCAAAGTTATGGCGGGCGTAAGTGTGTTGAGAAACAGCCTCCAGGAGCCTCCCACTGAGACTAAATGAATCATTTTTGAGTGGATTTTTCACTCGGTCGCCGTATGGTCGGGGGTTTCCTCCGGGCAATGAGCCCGGTTTCTTCTCCCACTAAACCTGACAACGCCGCCATAGAAGTGAAATAATCTTGAGTGCGGCGTAAAACATCAATCAATCAATCAATATAGTACTGAGCAATCCATTGACAAGCTCGAAAAATCGATCTCTTTGGTGCTGAAAATCTATCATAAACTCCCTGACGTCTGCAGCCTATAGATTAGGTAAAATAATATTCGGCAGAGCCCAGATTTCTCGGCTATATCTCTAACCAGCGCGTCTCACAGGAAACACTACATGCTGCAGCTAGGACACACACTTACTTGTATTTGTGAAGGAACATTTCACTGCACTTGTGCGGAGAAATTGTTGTTTTGAGATTGCGCTTTGAACCAAGACGAATTCAAGCAAAACTCTTTGTACACACACTAATAGCGAACCTAAAGACACGCCCGTTTTTGTCAGTGTTTTTTTTCTCTCTTCAGATCTCCGGTCGTATAGGCCTAGCCCGGATTATCGGTTTTACGGCGACGTATTATATGGCTGCTAATGTGTCTTGTCGCCTTATGACGAACACGGAGAAAAAAAATTCTGCAGAGCCCAGATTTCTCGGCTAGTATACAGGCCTACAAATGTGGAAATGATATAGAATAGTTTTCAATTATATTATCTATATAGGCCTATAAGCTGCACAGTAATAAAAAAAAACCGAAAACTTGACAACAAGACGCAGTTGACGATTAGATCAATTCTGTATGGGTATTATGATTTACTTGTCGATGTAGACTCTGAAACTTCGGGGATTTACGTATGTAGCGAGCGAAGGGAGTTCCGACTGGTCGATGTAATGCGAGCAGTTAAAATTAACTCTTCTGCAATTGTGGTAAACAATCCTCTTACGAATTGCCTCACAGCAAAGTTTAAGGCTACATACCGCAGCTAATTCTTCTGCTGAGCTCCGAACTGCACTTCTACTTAAGCCTCGCTGGAAAGCTCATTCTCTGCTAATTTTGCTATCTATATTTATGAACGCTAAAACACGATCGCGATTTTACAGAAGGTACGCGTATAATGCGTCTCAAAGTTAACCCTGGCCCTGAATCAGGATCTACGAGTTGTCGTGACATCGATTAGAATTATATTTTTGAACAGTAAAACACACGGGCACAGGGAAAATCTTCTTGTCTGAAACAACCACGGAGGCAAGTTTCTAAAGCTATCTAAGAAGATTTTCCCTGTGCCCGTGTGTTATAGTGTCAAAAAATATGTACATAAACGCAAAGTCTGCATATATACCCAGGCCTAGCGATAACCACCGAGTAGAAAGCTGTAACGTCATTTTGGTGTGCGCCAGGGAGCATCTTTAGGCCTCCTGTTATTTACATTAATAATATTTATGAACACTGAAACATACGGGCACAGAGAAAATCGTCTTGTCTAAAATAGCCATGGAGGCAAGTTTTTGATTGTGTTAAAAAGAGATATATCATTTAGACCTTTATAATGCTATACGCTATAGACTAGAAGATTTTCCCTGTTCCCGTGTGTTTTAATGTTCATAAATATATACATTGATCCAGGCCTAGCGAAAACCACGGAGTAGAAAATGTAATGTAATTTTGGTGTGCGTCAGGGAGTATCTTTAGGCTTCCTGTTATTTGCATAATAATAAGGTGTACTATGCCCGGATACGTAAACCTAGAGCTGTGCATACATTACCGACGACTTGTAAAATAGCGAAACGCATGTTTTTGAATACATTTGAACAGTTTTATCAAAAGCCTTGGGGATAAAGCCTGTACCGGACTCTATCGCCTCGTTACAGTACACGCAAACCTAAGTAGAAAGCCAAATATCTAGTGACTAGTTCTACTCGACATGTTCATAGTGTTTGGTTACGGACGACAGTGTCTCTTGAATAAGACACGGCGTATATACATACAATCGTCCCTATATTCTAAGTCCCTACGGCGATATACAGCCAGGGAATGTAGACTTTTACAAGGGAAAAGCACTTCAGCCGGATCGGTTAGAATGCAGAGGTTTACAAGGGTGGGTTTCGGTCGCTTGTACTTTAAAATATACACACTTACGTTAATTTAGAGTGACATCATCTGTCAGTGTTGAAACAAAAAGTGGGATTTGTCGACTATTTTTCTGAAGCCCTTCAATCTAGAGCTACTAGTCTACAGAAGTGTTGGAAAGAACTTAGAATGAATGAACGTTCGTCCGAGTTATTTCAATTATAGACGTAGCATGAGCTGCCAAAATGTTGATATTTTGACGTTAAAACAGAATGTTGAAATTATTGGCTATTTTTCTCAAGACGTATAATTCAGAAGCTTTTTAGTGCTTTTAGTCTCGAAAATGTACGATAAAGTATTGGTTTGAACTAACTTTGGCTTAGAATGAATGAACGTTCGTCCGAGTTATTTTAAATTTTGTTTACTTTTCTGACACTATTTCGGCTGTACATGCAACACACAATTTGGATGAATTTTCCTGATTTCATTTCGCTGATTTTAAAGCCTCTCTGACTGTAGTTACAGTCAGAATTATGAAAAAGTTAAAAAATTTCGCCACGTTAGTCGTTAAATCATACAGGGTTCTATTTGGCTGGATTAAACGGCTTTAGCTAACACAATTTTGTTTGACCATTGAGATATCGCTATTCTACTTGATTTGCTATCCGAGATGGAGGCCTCGGTGGTCCAGTGGGTTAGAGTGATCGTCCCTCAGTCCCACACAGGCCTTCCATTGATGCGGCGCAAGTTTGAATCACACTCAGACCTAATAACAATTTAAAAATATTTGGGCGCATGTTATTCACTCGGTCGCCGTATGTGGAAGAGGTACTCGCCGAAACAACAGTTTCCTCCCCCCACTCAGCCTGGCCACGTCTCCATATAAGTGAAATAATCTTGAGTGCGACGTAAAACATCAATCAATCTATCCGAGATATCTCAACACCAAAATTGATTGATCGATGTTTTGTGCCGCATTGAAGATTATTTCGCTTACGTGTTGTCCGGTGTTATGTTGTGCCAGTTTTAATGCCCGCACAGACTGGGCTTTTGATTGTTCGGAGGAAACCCACGACTTTGGACGAGTGATTAGGCTGATCGAATGGAAAATCTACTCCGATTTCTTTATTTTCTTAAGACTGAATGCATGGGATTCAAAACTCGCGACCCATCGATGGAAGGTCTGTGTCGGACCACAGAGACTATCACTCTACTCTGTTTTGATTGACTGATTCCATTGACTGAAGTCTTAATTTATTTGATGTAATATCTGTCTGTTTTACTTGAGCCATATCTGCGTTCAACCCACCAAAGTGTTCGACATTTTAAAAGCCCGTTCACACGGGGCGATTTATCGTACCGACTTGTAGTATGCAAATAAAATGGATGCATTTGATTGGTTGAAAAATCGTATCGATCCATTAATAGCATCCATTTTTATGGCATTTTTTAATATTTCCCTTTTACAATTAACTGTAACAACAACAACAGGGTTTATCCTTCTGTTGGGTCTCGGGGCAGAAGGTCACGTAAAATGGCGCGAGATCTCATTTGCATTGTTAATTCAGACTCATTCGGAAATTGATACCGGTTTAGAAATGAGGAAATAAACCAACAATACACATAAAGATCCTTATGAGTCCAGTTAAATTACGTCTTAATATAAAAGAGTGCTCTTATAAAAAGAATAAACTTTTTTACAAGGAAATACTCCTATAGTAAGCTGGGGGCTGTTTCTCTAAACGGCGTAGCGTAAGTTTTTACGTAAGTGTCATATAGCAACCCATGCTGCATGTATACGTTGCTATGGCAGTTACGTAAAAACTTACGCTACGTCGCTTTGTGAAACAGTCTCCCGGGGGCTGTTTCTCAAAACATTTACGCCCGACGTGAGTCCAACGCAGGGCCTAATTGGCATGGCAGCATATACATTCCGCATCACGCTACGGCCAGGGGCAACAACGTCCGGCGTAAGTGTGTCGAGAACAGCCCCCAGATCGATGGGCCGTGAAAAGCCACCTTAGTTTGTCTTCTAAGGATAAGGAAATGCCAGTTAATTTATGACTGGGTATTAAGATCCGAATGATGTACCTATCTTCAGTTTGTAACACAATTAGAAAGTTGTCTCCATGGCTATTTTAGTCGAGGAGATTTTCGCTGTGCTCGTGTGTTTGCGTGTTCATGAATATATTCAGTTTCAAAAACGACGCCACACTCAATACATGCAAATTTATAATTTTAAAATGACTTTACATTCAGTTGTTTCTAGCGTTAAACAGTAATAAACCTAACATCTTTAAACAGAAAACTTTCAAGTTTACAATTTTTGCAAATTTTCTATTTATTTTGCTAAATAGTTAAACCAAGCATCTGGACGTTTTATATTTTACAGTCGCTTGTCTCTTCGTTTCGGAATTGCGCAACAACTAAGGAAAACAGGTCACTTGCCTCACATCTTTTCGTATAGCTGCTCTACTTATTTCGGTTCTATTTATATAGTAGTCATTTGTAAACACTAAACCTCACGGGCGCAGAGGAAATCTTCTCGAAGTGGGAAACCATACCCTCTTCTGGAACCTCTTAGATTAAGGCTAGGCATATCCATTTCTTGATTGTTTCCAAAGGTAGATATTCATGTAAAATATTTTCTTGTCTTTTTTCCGATTAAAGGAAGACAATTTTAAGGAAAATGCCACTTTTGTATACATTATATACTGGACTTCATCTCAAAATTGATTAAATTTGATTAACCCAAGACTTAATCTCAAAATTGCGTCCGAAATAATTTTTGGTTATAAGATATTGAGCATGTCCCCAATACACTTTCGTAGAAACTGGCTTTTATAAAGTGATTCAGTTTTAAGAGTAATTGATGTTTTTCGCCACACTCAAGATTATTCCACTTATTCGGCGGCGTCAAGGGGCATGTACATAATGTACTCCAACAGTCTAGGGTTCCGACTCCAAAATGGCTATTTTAGTTTTAACTGACGGCCGTATTTTGGAAAATAGATTCTTCTAGGGAGCGGTTTTGCTAAAACCAAAACACATAGGACAACTTGTATACTACTTTAAAGCTCATATTAAATATTAACATTTACAAAGTAGTACAAGTTGTCCTATGTATTTTGGAAAAATAGTCATTTTAGAGTAGGAAACCCGGATTATTGGAGTAGCCTACATGCGCCGTATTTTGAAAAAAAAAAGTTATTTTCGAGTCAGAAACCCAAGCGCTCATTCCACTTCTCATGACAATCGAAATCGATGAAAAGAGCTCATGCCACTTTTAAAAAACACGTTTGAAGATGTTGACTCCAAAACATATTCCAGGTATAGAGAAAGCCATTTAAACAGAAATTCGGCAAAAAATCGCTAAAGACCCGTTTACACTGTGCGATTTGTAGTACCGACTTGTAGCATGCGATTCAAATGGATGCATTTGATTGGCTGACAAATCGTATCGACCAATTAAAAGCATCTATTTTAATCGCATACTACAAGTCGGTTTTAATCGTATCCTACAAGTCGGCACTACAAATCGCACAGTGAGATCCAATCTCACTAAAATCGAGATGTTTATTGAAAAGAATGAAACTCTCGACTTAAGTCAGATTGAGTGAGATCGGGCCTTAACCAAAGTAAAAAGTCTTGAGCAATTTATTATCAGACTAGCTCACAATGTAATCTATAAAGTGAATTTTTGCGAAAGTAAATTAATTCCCGATACTAATGTAAAATAAAATACAGATGTTCCAACTAAAAATATCCAATAAGGTGAAGAATTACTTATGGATAACAACTTTTTGGTTTATGGGGGACGATGTTTCGATGTAGTTTGAACAAAGTCAATGACTTTGATAGCGATGTAAGAACTACATCGAAACGTCGTCCCCCAATAAACCAAGCAGTTTTTCTATTTTCCAAAGCTGATTTTTATTGATTTTTACCATAACGTTGAAAGTTACAAAGTTAACATTGCTGTCTCACAAAATAACATAACAAGAAATTAATGTCATGTATTACATCTGAAAAATATAATACATGAGGATGAAACAATTCAGATACTATATTTATACTGTGAACATAAGACAATCTGCCAATTCTTACTTTAAGGGTCTTCTATAATTTTGACCATCTGTATAAAAATTTATCAATAGAGTTATTTCGAACACTTATATATTTTTCCAGCTTTATAACATATTCTAACTCATACAAGAAATGAGTGAACTGAACTTTTCTGCTGTTCGTTTTACATTTATAGATAAACCATTTAGCAATAAGAATAGGCCTACAAAGTTCTAAGTTGTTATCCATAAGTAATTCTTCACTTTATTGTAACCTTTCAATTTGTAAATGCCATTGAAAGATTTAAAAAAAAATCCGCTCGGATGGCGATCAAAGAAAAACGTACTAAATTTTTGAGAGCAAAAAATGACGAACGAAACAGCAAGTCTACATTTTTCTCTGGGAAATCATGTTCACTAACAAATGTATACAGAAAGGCCACTGGCTATTTTACAACAAAAAGACAAAATTCTTTTCACATCCTATTTGTGTAGTCTGCAGGAAAACTTTATTTTTGTAACTCACTGAAGCAGAACCAAGACTCAAACGAATACTGGTGTGATTAAATGTTTATGTTCAACAGAAAAACCATTGAAACGTGACGGAATATTTCACTTTAATAAAAGGGACTGAACTCTGTTAAAAAAAACTACTAGTACTTTGAAAAGATGAGTTATTCCCCTTAAAATACAGAGATTATTAAAAAAATTTAATTCTGTTACGAATCGATGTTATAAAAATTTTGAGCAGTTAAAGGATACATTCAAAGTTTGTACTTTAAAAAATCGACCAAAAATTTAAATCTGCAGCACATTCTTTTTCTCTTTACAGCCTCACTGGGAAATAATTAGCTTTAGTGCAGTGTACATCCTCAGCCCTTTGTGTCGACACGCATGATCGCACACCTATAGAAACATAAGCTTGAAATGAAATAATCTTCTTCCGGCTTAATTTGACGTTTGTTAACATTTGGCAAACAAATTGATAGGCTAGAGGATCATTGGATATTAGTTATTCAAACGTGATAATATAATTGGCCCGTCGCTATCAAAGTTAACGATTTTTGAGACGATCCTCTGTAACTAATATATCACTTGGAAACAAAACTATAGATTCCCTTTCTGTTTGGTAGACGAGAGATGCTAGATAGATTGTTTGATTGATGTTTGTCATCATAGTCTTATTCCTGTAGCAATCTAAATCGGGGACCAACACCCAGTCAAACGGGGATCTCTTGTAGTCCGCAATATGTTGAGTGGATTGAAGTTATTGTGATACGCCCGCGTGGGCTTCTTCGTGGTATTGAGGAAGCCCATATAGTGGGCGCATCCACATAACTTCAATCCACTCGACATATTGCGACTAGGTCTCCTGTAAAGGTATCGGTGAAGCAATCCTTGGCGGTCTCCCAAAAGTCCGGTATACCTTTCAACATCCAAGAACAAAGCACCGCTAAAAAAAATTCGAGTTAGCCAGCTGCAATAGCCGAATAGGCCTATACTTTAACAAGAGTTTTAGTAAACTCAACATACGCCCGCCGTGGCAAAGACGAACCGCTACGATTAACAACTTTACATTTAATATAACATTTGTTTTAATTTCATCAATTCAAATTTCTTGTTCACATTAGAAGTTTTTCTTTTCTGAATTTGATGAAGCTGCAACTAAATACCAGTACGTTATAGTACACACATATTATCTGTTCAGGTAATTTCAATCACATTTTAATTGCAAAAACTGAAATATTGTGGCTGTTTTGACATTGCTGTTATGTTCCATAATAGCTTACAATTCTTGAATTTTAACAGCTTTGACTGGGACACTGTTCTATTAGACTTGGCAGTGATAGTTTTATTACAAAGCAAACAATCTTCAGGCTGACCACTGATATGCTGACCACTGACATTGTCCCCTTATCTCTATTTAAACAGCCACTCTGGTAAATTCCAGATGGGCAATAAAGCTGTGAAAATGGTCCTTTTTTATCATAGCACACATTTAACTATAAAAAAAACAGTCTCAGAATGTATAAATTAATTGGCTTCAAGTATTACCCTGGACCAAGTGTACTAAAAAAAGCATTGATATATATTAATATATATATATTAAACATCAGGTACACATTTTTGATAAAAAAAAACTCTTGAAAAGACAAAAAATATGTGGACCCAAATCAAATTTGGTATGTGACGCATCATCTACCTATTAGGTATATATACTCTAGAAGAATTGGAGAAATTATATCAAAACGAAAGAAGTTCTGGGGCCGAAAGGGAATATTACATAATCCAATAGGGCTGCCATATTATGCAACAGGTGATGTCAGAAATGGTACGTGAAACACCGTCTGCCCATAAGGTATATACTCTGAAAGAATCGTCAAGATCGGATCAAAACTTTAGAAGTTATGGAACGGAAGGGAATATTACATAATCCTATATGGCTGGCAGATTATGCAATGGGTGAAGTCAGAAATGGTTCATGACACACCTTCTACCCCTAAACTATATGTTGTCAAAAAAAATTGTAAAGATCGGATCAAAACTCTTGAAGTTATGGAGCGGAAGGGAACGAATATATAGACTAAGACAGAATACTACATAATCCAATGTAGAAGCAACATTATACAATCAACGATGTCATAAATGGTTCATGACACACCTTCTACCCACAAGGTATGTTGTGAAAGAATTGTAAAGATTAGATCAAAACTCTTCAAGTTATGGAGCGGAAGGGAATCCGGGACGGACGGACGGACAGACGGACGGACAGACGGACGGACGGACGGACGGCGCTGGTGATACCATAATACGACCGACTTTTTTTTAAGTCGGGCGTATAAAAATGATCTCGGTCCTTTATTTTTGTCTGTAACTAAATTTTTTGTCCACTGTTGACAAATAAAATAAAAATTTGGCTCAATGAAAATTACCGAACATGTTATGAGTCAAAACATTAACATTACCGCAAATGGAATATTAAACACTGTGAACTATATCTTCAGATCAAGGAGGTATATGGGATACCTCGTTGCTTCAGATGCTGTGAGGGGAGGTAACTGCGTGTCTACGATATTTCTGATAAGACCACTGTGTCTTGAATTCGACTACACAGAATAAAGCTAAGCTAACAGAAATATCAAATATTTCTATATTATAATCAAAACGGTCCTAGTTGTATGTGAAACAGGCATACTGAATCCAAGCAATATATCTGTTCAAGATTTATTTATATGTAGATGCGTGTGGTCGTGATGCGTATGGCATGCGACTCTTTGCAAAAGATTTCTTCTCGTAGTATAGATAAATCCAATTTACACTTTCCAGGTAGAGTTATTGCATTATATCGATATCGTATTTTTGAAGAAGGCCGAAATTCGCGAGAGCCTTCAATATATCAATTGAAAATCACTCTGAAATAGGGAGCGGGAGTAGCGGGACAATTCCACAAATTCCCTGTCACCGGCGTAGCATTGCAAGCATAACCATATACCGCTGGGGGCCGTTTTACAAAGAGGGTGTAACCTACACCCAACACGTAGAGTTACACCCTCTATTGCTCAGATTTACGTGCAAGGTGTAAGTGCGTTTTACGAAGCTTGGTGTAACGTCAGACGTAACGTTACGGGCAGCTCTTGTGCTCTCCTGCTTTGGAGGAGCAAATATCCCTAACAACACGCCCGTCTTCTTTCCCCGGAGGTACAAAGGATGCATATATAATTGGCGGGAAAAAAGTTTGATAAACAGGTGTCCGTTTTTCAGTCGGGTTCAAACCCCAATAACGAAAACTCTATAAAAAATATTTTTTTTTACAAACATAACTATATATATATGTTGAGAAGGCGTTTCTTCTTTTTTTTCTATATGTGTGTATATATATATAAATAAATATATATTTTTATTTTATTTCATCTAGTTGCATATTGTTATCATTATTTTATTTTTTATTTTTCATTTTTTTGGTAGGGGGGGGGGGGGGGGGGGGGCTATATATATAAAGTGATAGAGATGGCGCGAGTTATTTATTTTTGTTTTGTTAAAAACTGAGTGAATGCGCAGTAATAAAATCAATAAAATATTTTTAAAAATACGGAATTATCATTTTTTTAAGAAATAAATTTGTGTTACAGTTAAAAATAATATTCCAGTCATTCTAAATCTTCTTGGGCTAAATTTTCAGAATTTATCAATTATCAGCTTCACTTTTCTAGTGCATTATCCTTCCGAGCTGATAATGTATTTATCGCGAATATGTAAGGTGTACATTTATTGGATGCAAGTAATGTTTGACGATTTCCATTATACAAAGGATCCCTGGTTATGGAAAACAAGACACGCCCCTTTCCGTGACGTCATGCTCATGCCAGCGTTTTGTCGTCTGCAATCACAGGTCCCAAAAGTACTTTTCAGTATCAGTATCTTGCAACATTGTAACATGGAGAACGAAGTCATTTTCCCGAAGAAGAGAAAAGAAAACTTTTCTCCGAATGAAATTAATCTTTTAATTACTTTAGTTGAAGAAAACAGACATCTTCTATTTTCCAAATTTGATAATCAGGTAGATTTTAAGAAAAAGAGCCTGAAATGGAAGGAGATCACACAGAAGTAAGTTTATTTTATATTTATGATTTGTTGTAATTTGTAGCTTAAAGGGGCATGAGCTGCCAAAATGTTGATATTTTGAGGTTGAAACAGAACGTTGAAATTATTGCCTATTTTTCGCAAGACGTACAATTCAGAAACTTTTCAGTGCTTCTGGCCTCGAAAATGTACGATAAAGTATTGTTTTGAACTAACTTTGGCTTGGAATGAATGAATGGTCGTCCCGGTTATTTAAATTTTGTTTACTTTTTTACACGTTTTCGGTTCGTACAGGCCACATACTGTATGGATTTTCCTCATTCCAACGCCAATCACTTAGTTTTTCAATGGCCTTCAAAGCCTCTTACTGTCGTCACGATCAGAAATTATGATAAAAGTGTGAATTTTGGCAGCTCATGCCTCTTTAATTAACAATTACGTCTTCGAGTTGATGATAATGTATAGATATAATCATGCCTAATAATATACTTTATTATACATTATTAACTTCTAAATATTTCCACCATATTTTGACGGCTATATTATCATCAAAAATATAAGTTATAACATCGATATTTAGGTAAACATTTTGACATTTCCCAAGCAGCTTAATATTTTCCAAGCATGTACGTGAATACAAATATATATATATAAAAGCTAAACACCCTAAAGAAAAACTTGTTGGGTTTTTTATCTTCAGTAATTAATTAGCCTATTCAGTATTGTTGCACTCCCCTTACGAAAATAGGCCTACACAGGGGCTAACTGGCTCTTCCAACCAACCTGGATATTTGGTATCTTAGGTGGGCCCAGGTGCCCGTATATAACCAGTCCGATTTTTGGTCTCACCGGCCCCTGCCAATGTATTTCATAGTGTTTGTTTGCTAGCTGCATATCATTCAACGATTTCTGTCCGTGATTCTGTAAGTCATAATTAAGAATAAATGTCTTTGTAAAAATAAATCGATTTTTCCACAGAATAAACGCATGTGGTAACCACAATATGAGAATGGAAGGGGAAGTCAAGAAAAAATGGCAAGATTTAAAGAAGCAGGCAAAGGCAAAGGAGAGTCAACGGAGGGTTTATATGCGAGGAACTGGCGGTGGACCTCCCCCGAAAGATTTGTCAGATGTGGAATTAAAGGTATTTTTTGCAGCCAGAACAAATGAGATGAAACCATAATAAAATGAAACGTTTAACCATATGTTGCATATTAATACGCATGCTTCGTTATAATTGTATAGGGCCTACTCTCTCTAACTCAAGCTATTATACAGTCATATTTATATTTGCCAGATCATTCAAATTATCCCAGACGTGATAATCGATGGAATCCTGGGAGGAACCGACACAGCTGAAAATGTAACAGAGACTTGTCATGAGATCGGTACGGGTTTTAACATTTATTTTCAATAAAATGAGTAGCAAAAAAGGAAAAACGTATAGGCCCTAAATTAATGTTTAAAGAAAATAAATATCCAAGTCTTTGTAACAAAAATCCTGCCAGGGACATGAAATCTTTATTATCATTGTAGTACTTACGACCAAACAAATAGTGACAGCCTCACCATGACTATCCAAAACAAGAGGAGAGACAGGTTAGTGGGAGATGGCCCAGTACCCACCTCTGTCTGTCTCTCCTCTTGATTGGAACCTCTTCTTCATGTATACCATGTACATGACAAGTGAGTGGGTTATGGCCCTTTCCCATCCCCTGTTTGCCATGTTACAACATATACATGAAGAAGAGGGAAATAAATAGCTTTACATGAACAATATCTTAGACTCAATGACTAATATTCCTAAGCTAATGAATCAATTAAATAAACAATGTGAAAAGAGCATCCATGGCAACCACGTCAGTACAACCAACATTTTCACACTTTAGTCTGATAGAGTCAAAGACACTCAGGCAGGATAACTTTTAGCATATAGTTGAGGTTCCCCTGAACTAGGACATCAAGTATGGTAGGGCAAATACCCAACACTAGCCACATGGCCATATAAAGTTTATTAAAAAGAGAAAATGTGTATAAAATACCATTTATTATCATTACAATATCCATTTATGTCCTGATCATACACAGACATTTGATCTTTATTAGAAATATAGAATAGTTATAACTTCTGTTTATTTTCAGAGAGTTTATCAGAATATGCGTATGCACCTATAGCAGGCACTAGCACTGAGAGTGCTACAGAGGAAAGTAAGCCGCCAACATGTTTGCTTCAAAGTGTTACGGAATCTAAATGTAAAGGTATGTAGGAACAAACAAAGATATTGATGAGATAAGTTTACCTCAGCTATAGTCTTTTTAAATCACACTTTTTTGCTGTGTTAATTATGACCAAAATATAACACTGTGTTAAGTAAATCAATGGGTAAAGAGCAATTTGTATCAATTGCAATATTTCATTATAACATACAGCTGAATAAAATTGATTAAAAATAATCTGTTTGAAATAGTTGCACATAATAATAGGCCATGATAAACAACCAAACAAATTGGATCTGTAATATTTTATATGAATGTGTTATGTACATTAAAAACACTACCAGAGTTTGTATTTCAAATTTAACAAAGTTCTGTCATCAGGTTTTGTATTCTCCATCAAAAAAGTTTTAAGGGAAATTTTAGTTTTTAAACAGTTAAGTATTTTTTTTTAATTGTTATAACACTAAACTTTTCAAGAACACAACACTAAATTGAAAAAAAAAATCAATTTTAATTGATAATTAACTGTTGTAAGTTTTTTCTTTTTCCAATTTGGGGGACTTAGAAATATGGGCACTGAAAAATTACAGAAGTACGTATTAGCAAAATACATATACATGTGTATGTGATATAGATGGTGTAGGTTGAATCTTGTTGAACCTTTTTCTTGTTCTCTTTTTGTCTCAACAGGTCTGAAAAGAAAAAAGAGTGACATTGATGAAACCATAATTGGGATAGAAAAAGAAAAACTTTTCCTTGAAAAGAAGAAAATCGATATTTTAGTAGAAATCCGCTGCAGTTTACAAGAACTTGTCGAGCTTAAAAGACAAAAACTGTTAATGATGTCAGCCAATGAAATGGGTTGCAGTGTCAATCCAGTTATTGAATTGTAAATTCCATTTTTAATTATTTCGCCATTTCCCTCTTCTTCATGTATATGTTGTAACATGGCAAACAGGGGATGGGAAAGGGCCATAACCCACTCACTTGTCATGTACATGGTATACATGAAGAAGAGGTTCCAATCAAGAGGAGAGACAGACAGAGGTGGGTACTGGGCCATCTCCCACTAACCTGTCTCTCCTCTTGTTTTGGATAGTCATGGTGAGGCTGTCACTATTTGTTTTGACATATATTTTCTGAAGCCTTTATACAATGTGTTTACTGTCACTGTAGATTATTTTACTTTTATTGCTGGCTTTGTTAGATTTAGTAAGGGAGTAATTTCATCCAAGATTGATCACTTCTTATTTGATTGATTGTTTGTTTGGTGTTTTACGCCGCGCTCAAGATTATTTCACTTATATGGCGGCGTTGCCAGTTTTATTGTGGGAGGAAACCGGACTCTGTGCCCGGAGGAAATCCACCACCTTTCATTGGTAACTGGCAACCATCCCACATAGGTCGTTCCAGTGAAAACCCAGTCAGAAAATTTTCCAATTTTTTTTGACTGAGTTCTTATTTGAAGGTCAACTGAGAATCACAACAAACTTAGGAAATGTGCCATTTTAAGAAGTCTTTCTTTTTAAAAAAAAGTTGTTGCCCTTGATGATTTTCCCAAAGGAATATAATAATATTTTACCCAAAATTGATGGGTAGGTCCCATATAAGTCACAAAAATCTCATCTATAATACATGTACATGCATATTTTAGATGACTTGGTGGTTTTTGTGTTTGACAATTGGCTTAGACATAATTTCACTTTAATAATCATCTATATATTATTTAGGTTATACCAGAGACAAATTCCTTAAAACTATATTTGCTTTCTTTAAATATATATATATATATATTTTCAAAATAGTTGAATTGCTGTATAAGCATTTTTTCAGAAGCTTTTGCATTAGCTGGATTTCTACATAAAGATGGGCTAAATGTGCCAACTTTTTAAATAATTTTTTTCTCTGCTATATTTTACTGTAAAATCTCTAATTTTTATCTTACACAAGTCCCATGCAGTTGGTTTGATGGTCCAAACTGTGGTGTTGTAATATATTCAAGATACCAGTTCAGAGCTTATATAGGCCTAGCCCTATATATGGACTCAGCGTCACTTTATTAGAGAGAATAAAAATAGTTGTAGGTCTAACGGGTTGTTCACCTTTCAAATGAATCTCGTTGCAATTAGCCTTTCTTGAACAGCTTTCCAATCCTCAATTCCAGTATAATAGTTAGTACTATCGTCTTCCAACTCTCCCGCTTCATCTGGCTCCAGCTCGGGCTCTGGCAGTCTCAAATCAATACAATAATTATGTAACTGGCATACGGCCTGGATAACGCTGCAGCACTTGGCCGGTTTAAAAAGCAAACCTCCAGCAGATTTATGCAAGCACCTGCAAAAATACATATATTCATAAATATCATATCATATATTCATAAACTATTGACCATGCCTCAAAATAGTCCTACCTTTTCTGTATATTTTGGGATTCTTTGAATTGTTTTACAATGTTAGAATGTTAGTCCTACCTGAAGCGTGACTTAAGTACCCCGAATGCTCTCTCCACCACACACCTGGTCGTCTTGAAGGATCTGTTGTAGGCCTTCTCACTCCTTGTGGTCGGGTTTAACCTTGGAGTGAGAAGCCATGGCCTGAGTGGATACCCCGAGTCCCCGAGGAGCCATCCATCCACGACACCCCCTTGTAACTGCTGGTTTAGTGCGCAGGTAGACCAAATGTAGGCATCGTGAACGGATCCCGGGAATTTTGCCGCGATGTTGGTAAACCTATAATTTACGAAAACACGTATGCCAATCAGTTGCAGAGATAAATAAAGTAAATAGGCTGAAATCCCAAATATATAGGCATATGTTTTGGTCTTGGCTATCAACCGTGCTCTTCATGTTATAGAGTTATAGGCTTTTATAATATTGTTCCGGTCTCTAAAATCAATGATTCATTTGAGCAAAAATAGGCCCACTTAGAAAAAATGATAGCTTAAATCGTGTATAATACGGTTTTAAAAAGAAATAGCCTCAAATAAACTGAAGCGCTTTTAAAGGCATTTAAAAATTCTTCTAAATAAACAAAACAACAGTTTTTCCTTACGGATTTTCAACTAAGGATTCTTATGGATTTTCCATTCAAAAATAGATGTTGAAATCCATAAGGAAAAGTTTGTAGGCCCTAATCCTTAGGCCTAGGCTTATACAATAAGTAATTATAATTTATATATTTAATGATTATCTTAATTTGTTTCGGGAGGAGGGTAATCTCTGTGGCTGGTGTTTTACGACATAATATCTGAAATTGATTAATTCATTAAGTTGTTTCATCCGACTAAATATAAACAAACGCGCGTAGCCTGTGATGAAGAGAAAACAGCTGCCTAGCGTGACCTACATGTAGCGACATAGATGGCGTGACCTACTTGGTCGAGAGTTTGTCTGCTTGGGGCAGCGGGAAAGTTATGAATCTCTACAAGCTATACCAGATTTGTTCAGGAAAGGCATTTTAGTTTTTCGGGAGGAAAATTTCAACATGTACCGAAGTGCATTGTGAGTGTGGAATTTACTGGAATGACCACGTGTTGTGATTACTGTGGATTTTAAGCGACGGACCGAAACAGAGTGTAATGCTATTTGTGTCACTTAAACTTAAACTGCTGTTGTTCAAAATGGTGACACTCCGGACTCTGGCTGGGGAATCCATTGTAGATACCGTAAGGATTTTGCAAATTAATCAGTCTTTGTTGGATTGATTTCTCATTGACAAATTGGAATACCACATTTAATGGACTAATGACGATTTTCGAAAAAAGGTAAAACTCTTCAGCTTATGTTATTTAATTATAATTCTCACTTACTGCCAGTGACAGTGAAACAGTGATGCACGGTTGATGCAATCACTGAATCAGCATAATAACTAATAGTAATACAATATTAGGGATATAAAATTATCTTATACTAATCTCTCTGACGCTAATTTTCTGCACATTTTAATGAACACTTCGTTCTGCTGGGAAATATGTTTGAATTTGTTCTCGAATTTGCGGTTAAAGTACTATAAAGATACAATGTTGATAGAATTAAAAAGTAGTCAATTCATGGGAGTGGCTTAATATCGATCGCGAAGTTTTGATTCGTGAATGATGTCACCACTCAAAATGCTAACCAATCAAATTGTTGCGTTCTCAGTAAACAATATGGTGACAGCTGATAAATCTGACACTGACAGCTGCAAGCGAAATATTGGGAGTGGTAGAAAAATATAGTTTGCTTTTCATTGAACAAAATGTCTACGTGGTCTCAGATTTACGTAATGAATATTTACCTCATGTTTGCGTCTGTTGTTGCTTGAATATTGATAGCATGGAACCCTTTCCGGCATACATAACTTGGCTCGTCTTCAGAGGGACCACATATTGGAATTAAGCTACCGTCAACAACTCCGATGACATTGGGGAAGTTAGCAATTTCGCTGAACGCCAACTTCGTATTGATAACCTCCGCCTGGTTAGTTGGGAATTTAATTAAATTCAGATTTCGACAAATAGCTTTTGATACGTTAGAAACACTGACACAGGCAGTTGCCCTGCTCACGCCGTGAATATCTCCGGTTTCAGAGAGAAATGTGCCTTTCGCGTATAAGCGAAGGGCCACAAGGACTTGAAGCTGGACGGGTAGAGCTACCGATCGCCTCGTTGGGTGCTCTAGGTCCTCCTTTAACACTCTGACTAAATTGAGTATAGCGAATCTTGGCATCCTGTATCTCTCAATTAGCCTTTCGTCGTCAAATTCTTCTAATGGATTCGCCCGATCCCTAAAAACTCTTTCTTTTCGTAAATTTCGCCTAGCGCGTCGAAGTTGTAACAATACCTCCGCCATATTTACGCCAAATATTTTATTTACACCTACTAGGTAGCAGACGTAAATTTACGTCGCATTTTACACCTTAGTGTAAGATACACCCTCTTTGTAAAACGGCTAAAAAAGCTTACGTCTGACTTCCGCCATATTTGCACCTCAGTGCAGACTTACACCCCCTTCGTAAAACGGCCCCCAGGCGTAGAGCGACTAAATACGAAGTCGCTCTACGCCTGCGGTATATGGTAATGCTTGCAATGCTATCACCGGCGTTGTCATTACGCATGTGGGGAGTCTTTATCGTTCGAATTTGACGCTCAATCCTGACGTGGTAGAACAAAAAACGTCATCTGTCACGGGATATCGCGAAATCTCTCGGTAACCTGAAGATCGTTGTGAAAGTGGCGACCAAAATTAAAAGGTAGCCGAAAAACGAGCACTTTACAGAACTCCAGACCTATATTGGCATCCGTGGCGAAATGAGGCACAACAGGTCTACCGACTGAGGTCTCCATAAAGAGGTGGCCAAGATATCATCTTTTTATTTCAGAAAAAAAATACTGACTCCTGTCTGTCTTCAAGCTAATGAAATATCCTGGGTTTTAGTTTATTACAACAACCTATGACTGGGTATAAAGGTCTAAGTGACATACCCTCTAGTCTTTTGACTAGAAACTTTTCTCCCTGGTTATTTAGTCAAGAATATATATTTCCTTTTAGTGTCATTGACTTGAACATCTAAATACTGGACTGACATTTATAAAAACAAATCACAACACCGCTTCTCATGTTCTAAAAAAAGTTTATGAAATGAAACACCAAAATTTCAAAATATCACACAACTCCTAGGGGTTTCTTCTCAAATGGGGCGAATAATGGCGGCATTTCTGGAGGTATATTTTTGGCCGGATCTTTGTACACCAAATATATCCTGGCTTTAACAATAACACTCTCGGCTTTGTTTATCTATAAGGAGAAAAAAAAAAGAAAAACAAAATCCCAGTTTAACCAAAATGATGTTCGCAGGTCCCAATCATTGATTAATGTTTTATGAGGCGTTGCCAGGTTTAGTGGGGGGAGAAAACCGGGCTCATAGATTAGTCCAGAGGATTGATTGATTCTTTAGTGTTTTACGCCCTCTAGATTATTTCACTTATATTGCGGCGTTGCCAGGTTTATTGTGGGAGGAAACTGCACTCATTGCCTGGAGGAAACCCCGACCTTCGGTGAGCAACTCTTCCACATATGGCGACTGAGTGTAAAATCCGCTCAGAGATTTTGCAATTTTTATTTGGTCCGAGTGTGATTTGAACTGCGCCGCATCGATGGAAGATCTGTGTGGGATGATCTCTCTGACCCACTGGACCACCAAGGTTCCCTTTATCCTTTCAAGAAGGGTTTGAAACGATAGATTGATTGCTGTTTAATGCCGCACAAACTTGTATTTCACTTCCATGTATATGGTGGTGTTGCCAGGTTTAGTCGAGGAGGAAACCAGGCTCTTTGCCTGAAAGAAACCTTCAATGAGTACCTAGCAACTCTTCCACAGGCTGATCAAGTGAAAACTAAGAGTTTTTTCTGTTCTTTTTGTCTTGAGACTGACTTGGATTGTTGCCTTTAATGGACAAACAAGGCGAGAGAAAAGACCCTTTCGGCTTAAGGATTGACACTTAAAGATGACCCCTCATCTAAATTTGGACATTAGGCTCTGAAGACCAGGGGTGGGTTGTTCAAAAGAAAATTAGCTGAACGACAGGTTAAATGACTGACGTATCAAAGAAAGTCCTTTGTAGTGCGACGTCGTCTAACCTGCGGTTAAGCTAATTTATTTTTGAACAACCTCAGGGCAACAACAAATAACTGTGAAATCTACTTTCTAGATTTTCATAAATTAATATACTTACGGTGACTTTGATTTCTAAATCTTGAGGTTGCGTGATGTCATCCTCCGGAATTTCCATGCAATCTTCACTCAGTTCAACAAACTGTGAAAGAGAAATAATGATAGTTCTATATGTGCTATACACCTTTAATTCCCAGAAGTTTAATTTTTAACTTTAACTTTTAAAATTTAATGGGAGTGTTTGTGTGCACTGGCGTAGTGGATGATGCACGCATTTAAATAATTTAATTGTAAACTTATTACATTTAACGACGTTGGCAGCTTAGCTAACTCCCCTCCTCCACCTTAACTTTTGTCAAAGAAACTTTAAGAAGTTTAAGACATTATTCTCAGTATTTTTGAAATTACACTTTCTTGAAAAATGGCAGAAATTTTAGATTTTTTTTTACTATGCAGCTTTTGTGACCTTTATACTAGAGTTTTGACCCATTTTAAGTGAAACTCGTAGTCAAATATATAGAAAGCTAGATATTTTTTGCAATTTGTAATTCTTTATATGTTTAACGAGGAGGTCTATGGGATCTCTTCCGTATAGTGTCTATAAATATTTAGCTTTTCTCGTAAAAAAGAGATCTATTTTCTTAATGTTCCTGTGCCAATGTGACTTTATTTAAAAAAAACCTATAAATAAAAAAATTATTTATTTCTTACCATTTTTCTAAAGGCGACTTTGACGTGGGTTTTGTTTAACGTCCACGGATTATCCCCACTCATCGGAATCGGAAGGAACATCCCCGATAATTTCCTAGCAGTCTGGAAATGACATACATACGGCCATATAATTTCAGTGTCATCAGAAACATTGATTGATTGTTTGGTGTTTTACGCTGCGCTCAAGATTATTTCACTTATATGGCGGCGTTGCCAGTTTTATTGTGGGAGGAAACCGGGCTCTGTGCCCGGAGGAAACCCACAACCTTCCGTTGGTAACTGGCAACCATCCCACATAGGTCGTTCGAGTGAAAACC
This sequence comes from Lepidochitona cinerea, assembly GCA_963971465.1. NCBI lineage: Eukaryota > Metazoa > Mollusca > Polyplacophora > Chitonida > Tonicellidae > Lepidochitona > Lepidochitona cinerea. The sequence continues at coordinate 8,710,317 of OZ020559.1, forward strand.
CAGTCAGACAGAAACATTGAATCCGTTCCGTATATTGATCTGACTGGGATGGTTGCCAGTTACTAGTGGAAGGTCATGGGTTTCCTAGAGCCCGGTTTCATCCCACAATAAAACTGGCAACACCACCATATAAGTGAAATAGTCTTGAACGCGGCGTAAAACACCAAACAATCTGAATAATTGATCAACCGTATATTGAAATGCTGGGAACCAACTGGTTCCGATGCTAGTTTTGCTATACATCAATTCATACCACATTCTGGCTTTCGTGATGGGTGTTTCCATAGTTTTAGCACAACAGCAACAACAGGCTACCGGAACCGATCATTACCGTGAAATCCTATGGCCTGCATATATAATTTAGACCTTCATACCCCATAAATTGTTGTAACAAATCAAACCTATGATATTTCATTAGGTTGACGACTGACAGGCCTGCATATATAATAATTGAGATGGAGATTTGTTTCAAATCTGAGCAGTGGCCAGGCATTTCCTTTTTTCCTTTAAAGCCACCTTCATGTTTATTTTATGTTTGACACTATTAAAAATACATGTAGTTCTATTTGCACGCTTGGAAAACAGCTAAAAAAAAAAAACCCAGTGAACTTTTGGGCAACTAATGAGATACCGAGTATTAAAATATTTTTTATATCAAACTTACCATTCTTGCATATGGTGAGACCTTGAGGGCAGGTTCTTCCCTTTCTCCCTGAAATAAAAAAACAAAATGAATCAATGGAAATAAAATTTAAACATTGAATAAAACACTTAAAGATAACAGAATGTTTGAAATTGATTGATGTTTTAGGCCACAATCAAGTTTACTTAATTTATATTGCTCAAAGGAAATCCTAAGCCTGCAGTCTGTTTTAGGATTGATTGATTGATGTTTGACGCCACACTCAAGTTTATGGGGCTTATATGGCAGCGTTGGCAGGTTTAGTGGGGGAGGAAACCGGAAGAAAAACCCTGACATTCAGCGAGTACCCATTCCACATAGAGCAATAGACCGAAAATCCAACTATTTTCAAAGTGAATAGATTTTAAATCCAGGATAATCAAGGGAGAATAAACAAATTTCAGAAAATCCACCGAAAAAAATTGAAATGAAATATATTCCAGGATTTATAAAAACCAAGAAAATAATCCAAGATAATCAAGGATTTTTGCAGAAGAGTGTTAACTTTCTCTTACTTGTCTTTCCTGGTCAAATTCAGCAAGGTTTTCCGGTGAGGCGTAAACAGCCAGACCTCGAGGATAGAGGGAGTTCCTAAAGATTCGCCTTTTCACCCACAGAACATCGCCACGGTTTCCCAAACCTAACAAACAAAATTGGATGGTCAATTGAATACATAGGACACCAAGAAACTTACGTAAAAACGTACACGGATCAGTTGCCCCCTCGCGCCCTTATAAAGGTGACGTGAAAGACCCTATAGATCTACATGTACAACATTGACCAGTTGGGACTAAAGCGCACTTCCCAATAGTCTTAACAGATTTATGTTTGACGTGACTTACATAAACTTCGTAAGACAGGGCCCGCAGATTTAAGTTCATATTGTTTCAACACAATTGCACGTCTGACGTAACATACGCTGGCCCTGGGGCAACAATGTCTGTGTACCCTTTTTAATATTGGAATTTCTAACTAACGTTTTTCATTTTATTATGGCTCCAACTGGTTTGTAAATACCGAAAAAAGGGTGCTGTTTCTCAATACATTTACGTCTGATGTAAGCCTCGTGTAATGGTGCTATATACCTTCAGCATTACCGTACGCCAATCACAAAGTAATGTGATGAGTAGATCGTTTGAGAGACAGCCCCTTGGTAGGGTACTCTGGACAGTGGTATCATTGAATGTAAAACGCCAAATTAAATCACATGATAAACCGTTTCTAATAGACATAACTGTTATCTGGGTATGGAAGATAACTTACTGGGGCCGGTTTCACAAATTGTAATAAATCACAGTTACAATGTATTATGACGCTGTATCTCAACAGTATTGGCAACATGGGAAACTAGGGCTGTGAATGCTTTGTGAATTATATGAAAACCTAGTCAGGTTTCAAGTTTTGTGCAAACGTTACGCACTGATTGACGTGGGTATGTTCTCTGTCATTCTAACTAAATGTGTTTGTTTTTATTTGTCATTATATGAAAACCTAGTCAGATTTTTTGTAAAGATTCGACACCTCCGGCAGCGTCAGTAAGATTGAATACTAAACATTTTGATTGCAACAAGGGTTCAGACTTTTTATTTTTTTGTTTGATACGAAACCCTCAGCCCATCTTATGAAACGCTTATGTCAGCCTCAGCTTCAGCACCATTAGATACTGAACACTTTGATTTCAAAAAGGGTTCAGAAATTTTCATTTTTTGGATATGAAACCTTCCCCCATCTATGATTTAACGCTTTGTTATCGTCAGTATCACATTTTGATTGCAAAAAAGTTCAGAAATTTTTCGTTTTTTTTTATGTGTAACCCTTGGCCCATCTATCAAACGCTTGTGCCAGTGTCAGATTGGATGCTTAACATTTTGATTGCAAAGAGGGTTCAGAAACTTTTTATTTATTATTTCTCGGCCCATATATGAAATGGGTGTGTCAGCGTCGATTTCAATGAGGGTTCCTACTGTAGAAGACAACCAAACTGGTAGTATTCGGACTTCATTTACATAATAACAAATGCAAAACCTACCGTCAACAAAGTCTGTTAAAATACATTGGATATCAGGCACAGGCTTCAAATGCTCCGTCTCGATCCGGCGTAACAATTTGTGCTTGTTTTTAAGGTTTGGTTTCTGACCTGGTTTGGCTAATGGCGCTCTAACAACTCTTTCAACAACGACAGCAGTCTGAAATATAGTGTTAAAACACAAAGTATAAATGATCGAAGCTTTACGCCATACTAAAGATTATTTTACTTATATAGCGGCGTTGCCAGGTTTAGTGGGGGAGGAGACCGGGCTCTTTTCCCAAGAGAAACTCTTGACCTTTGAAAAGGTATGTGGCAACTCTCTCATATAGGACAATCAAGTAAAAAACCCAGTCAGAAATATTGTATTATTTATTTGAATTTTGAGTCTTAGAACCAACTTAGTAAGAAAAAAAAATAGAGGACTTTTTAGTTTTAGTTCAATTTTTAACTTAAGTTTTCTGCAATATGAGCCTACCCTTCTCTGTTCTATGGTCCCAGATGGTAGGGGTAAATTACTCTGTACAGCAGCACAGCAAGGGGAGATAATTCTCAACAGGCGGCCATTTGAGGCCACTGGGTTGACCGCTTTGGAAACAGTTCTCAACATTCTTACTGAAATAAATATTAATTCGTGATAAGAGAAGTTTCCAGGAGGTCTTGTTTACGACAAACTCATTACATTACAAATCCTGATTAGTCTAATCAGCTTGATGTTTTATGGCATTTCTAAACTAAGGATTATTTCACTTTTATACAGATAATAGAGGCTTAACCCTTGCATGGATTAAATGTTAGTATTTTATCTGATTTTTTTAATTAACGGTTAAAATGAAACAAAGAATGTTTAAAATGTCTGTCGGAGGTAAAATCTAAAAGGCGGATGGGATTAAAGGAAATTTAAGTAGGTGTTGAAATCTGCCAAATAATTTATTTAAAAGCTATAACTATCGAAACTCTAGTTCAAATTTACCGAACTAATGGTGATATAACATATACCTACGTTCAGTCTACGAATTTTGAAATGCTGGTCGGTAAAGTCTGACGCACTTTTGTCGGAAATTACAAGCCATGGAAATAATATTTTAACTACTCTGTATGGACAATTCCTACCCCAGACTTCTTTAGAACCCATAACAGATTATTCTTGTCCTCTTTTATTTATTTATATTTATTTTATGTATTTGGCATGCACCGTTTGACCCAGTTCGAACGTTACGCAAAATGGCGGCAAAGTCTCCGAGAAATGACAGTTGTTGTTTAAGACCAGGTGTACACCCTTTGGAATAGCTACAGTTTTAAAGAAGTCTGAGGTAGGAATTGTCCATACCGAGGAGTTACAATAATATTTTCATGGCTTGTAATTTAAGCATAATTTCCACCTTGTATTTCAAATTCGTATACCGAACGTTGGTATATGTAATATCACCATAAGTTCGGTAAATTGAACTATCGAAACTCTGATTTCGTCTTGTATGAAATCTAATTTCTAAATGTATATATATTCTGATAGGCTTATTGTTTACCAAATGACAGGTTTCAATTAAGTTTTGTTGTTTACTCTTATAAATTTAAAACCCGAAATCTCTAGAAAATTGTACTAAGTAATGTAAATAAAGGAGTTCGTATTTTGACATTTCGATGTTGTTGTTGCAGTCTGAAGCCAACGTTTTGAACTAAGCTCTATTCGATGTCTTTTCCATGTTGTATGAATAAATTATCACAATATATTAATTAAATGAAAAGCCATATTGGTAAATAAACGACTAAAACGTAAAAATAAATATAAAAGATAAACAAAAAGAGCAAAATTAACTCCGTTATACCGTAATCTTGCTCATGTGAAACAAACTCCTCGCAGCGACAAAATGGCCATAGGGAAATGATAATAACTGTAAAATGACACGACACAAAGAGTAAGAAAACTAAAGTAAAATTTGGTTTCCAATGTTGTCACTTTATATTCAAAATAGGTTTGGATTTTTTCAGGCATATTTCGTGTCAATCTGTTTTCACATTTTGTTGAATACATTTGTTGCTGTATTTATGTGCTTTATAGATCCCCGTTTCATTTTCACGTTTTAGTTTCACAAACAACCACCATGGTAGGTGTTTCTGACAGATAAATTTTGTTGTCATTTTTTCTTCAATTATAAGATTTTGCTCTTCTTTGTTTATCAGAATTTTTATGATCATTTGACAAAAGTTGATATGTTTTTCTGTCTAGTGTTTTCATTGTCACTTTCAACGGCCAAATATTATACATTTAGTTCTCTAAGTTTAGACTAAAATACAAATTACAGTCCCTTTCAAAGGGCCTTTGTTGGGATGGCTCTAGCCTCTACTTCTAGTAGTAGTAGTCCATAGAGTATAGTCTAAAGAACAATCTGATAAAGCTGAAAAACGACCGACCACTTTTCACCCAAAGTCGAATCAGGGCATTCTTATTATTTCAATTTAGGAGGGGGCCTCCGTGGCTCAGTAGGTAGAGCGTTGGACGCTCAATCCAAACAGCCTTCCACCAATGGGTCGCGGGTTCGAATCCCACTCAGTCCAAAAATTGGAAAATTTTCTGACTGGGTTTTCACACGAACGACCTATGTTGGATGGTTGCTAGTTACCAGCGGAAGGTCGTGGGTTTCCCCCGGGAACAGAGCCCGGTTTCCTCCCACAATAAAACTGGCAATGCCGCCATATAAGTGAAATAATCTTGAGCGCGGCGTAAAACACCAAACAATCAATCAATCAATCAATCAATTTAGGAGAAATATTGTGAGAGATTCTTTTAAAAGAAACAAGTGTGTGATTATATTTATAATCAGTGTAATTTATTTGTATTTATTTTTTAGCGTTTCCGATTCTGTGGTGACTTAGACTGCCCAGATTGGGTGCTGGCCGAAATAAGCACCTTGTCAAAAGTGGTGAGTTACCTCCCCTTAAATTTATTTTTTAAATAGGACCTGCGAGTCCACCAAGAGATTTCGCGATATCCGGTGACAGATGACGTTTTTTGATGACGTTAGTGCGATTGATGATTTTTTGTTCTACCACGTCAGAGCTGAGCATCACATTCAAGCGTTAACATGCGTAATAACAACGCTGGTGACAGCAAATTGTGGAATTGTCACATTACCCCCGCTCCCTATTCCAAAACACCCTTTTAGTTGTCTCCCCTTGATTCATTATTGTTTAAAAGAGATATCGAATCTCAAAAGAAAAAAAAAATGCATCCTCTAAAAAGAAAGAAAAAAAATCTTTCTCTGTTTAATTTCTCAAGAATGCTTTGAAAGAATCGCCCCTTTCTGCATCAGGTTTATTCGTGTAATAATTGATTTTCGCAGAATCAGTCGACAGAATAAAAGCCTCACTCTGACTCAGGCCTTTTGTCAGTGGGTTCAATGGACCATATGTTTAATATAATCTTGAGTATGTCATAAATTACTTTTCAATCAACCTACTTGCCAAACATATTGTTTTTAATTTGTCCCCATAATTCTTTCGTACAACTGTGAGTGGTTTTTTCACTTTAATATCTTTTCTGGGAGAGTTGCCAGGTACTCACCGAAGTTCGGGAGTTCCTCCGGGCAAAGGACTCAGTGTCCTCCACACTAAGCCTGATATATAAGTAAAATAATCTTTCAAAACATCAATCAATCAATCCTTAGTGCAGAACATAATCTGCCTGTTAATTCTAACAAGAATTTCTAGTTTTAAAAAGCTATAATAAATTAGATATCGTTTCCATTTATCAATAATTTATTTTATCTCTTTTATATATGAAATATAAAATCATTGTTATTTTATTAAAGATTAATATGTGGCTATATCGTTCTTTATTTTGTTCTTTTTCAGACAAGTGTGAAAATGAAACTACTTTGTGTTCAAGTTATCAAAGATTTGCTAGGAGAAAACATTGATGTGAGTAACGTCATTTTTGAAAAAAATAATACAGACTTGAAAAAAACCTGAAACAAAACTGTTCGCAGGATTCATACATGGGCCTTCACACACTGGTATAAAACATCAAACCATCGGCATTAACATTTTTAATCAGAACACTCCCTATATGCAATCATTGCCATATACAAATGTTGGGGGGTTTCCCTCTTGGGCAAAGAGCCCGGCCCCTGGCATAAAAAAACAACCAATCAAACCTGCATCAGAACACTTCCTATATGCAGTCATTACCATATACTTGACAAATGTTGGGGGTTTCCCCCTTGGGCAACGGCCCCGACCTCCTGGCATTAAACATCAATCAATCAAACCATTGGCATAAAAAAGCAATCATTCAAACCATTGGCATACCTATTTTACTGCATCAGAACACTACCTACTTGAAATAAATTGCTAGATACTTGCCAAAGATTGGGCTCTGTTTTTCTCTCCCCCTAACCCTCTATCAATTATTTTCATCTGAATTGTTTTTGTTTTTTTTCAGTATGGAAAAGTTACAAAGTTAACATCTGATGCAAAATTTGGTAAGTTAAATATTTTTTAAAGTACATTAAAACATGTATCACTTTATCTTTGAAATTGGCTAAATGTGTTTCTTTTAGCTTGATACAATGTGAGACTTACACTAAAAGATCATCAACAAATAAAGAAACTTACCCATTTGCTTAATGTGTGGCCTTTTGCTGAATTTGTAGCCTTCTAGTAAATTTTTTGGTTACCAATATATTGTATCAACTGTACTGAAATTTATTTCTTTTTTATTCATCACAGAAACGGGTGACATCAAGGCCAGTATAGCTGCTTTGAACTTCATAATAACAAGCGCTGCCAAATATAATGTTGACGGGGAGTCATTATCTAACGAGCTTCAACAATTAGGTTTGCCAAAAGGTGAGATTTTATGTTTGGTCATTTTATTTATGCTTGGTCGTTTATTTGGTGTTTTACGCCTCACTGATAACAATTTCACGTTGGCAGGATAAGTCACTTCTCTGCCAGCATCACATGATCAGGTTAAACATTTGAAAACGTCTCATGCAAGGTGCCCCAAATTCATCTTTTTTTAAACGTTTTGGTCTAGCCACGATGACAGAGAGCTGTAAGATTGCCAGGGATACAAGATGGCAAATGACCAATCAGATTGCAGATAAACTTCTCCGAGGGATAATAATATTATTTGAATGTGATAAACTCTCAGCTCAATAAATCTGTTTGTCTTTCTTTACTTTTCAGAACATTCCACTGCCCTGTGGAAATCATATTCTGATAGTCTTTCAAAACTACAAGAAGAGTTTCGCAGAAAAAGTTTACGATGTGAGATTTTATTCGGTTTTTCCTCTACTATTCCTCTAGATTTTTTCTGTTTGTGTTGTATGTTCTTGATTTTGTTACGCACAATGTTGAAGAGAAATTTTCCAAAGGCCAAGGGTTTCTTACTGCCACAGAATGATTCGTTGATTGATTGATGTTTTATGCCACATTTAAGATTATTTCAGTTTATGGCAGTGTTACCAGATATTAGTAGGGTAGGAAACCATGCTCTTTGCCTGGAGGAAATCCCCAACCTTCAGCAAGTAACTGGCAACTCTTTCACATATGGTGATCGAAAGTACTGCCAAAGAGACAGGTTTCCTCCCCAGTAAACCTCATGATGCCGCCATATAAATGAAATTATCTTGAGTCAAACATCAATAAATCTATTATAGAGAGTTTTTATGTATCTTTTCACAAGCACAATTGATAATTTCCCATCAATGAGCAGCAAGCCTGAATCCCATTCAGTCCAAAAAAGTAACAAAAAAGTGAACTTGATCACCTGTTGCCGAAGGTCAGAAATCTCTCTTGGGAAAGGGCTCGGTTTCCTCCTCCACTAAACCTGGCAACCGCACCATATAAGTTAAATAATCAATCAATCAATTATGTAGATTGCTTTTAAAAGGTTTTTATTTTTTTTTCCAGTATCTCATCTGGTATCGGTGGATTGGAGAGTGGATTATGTAATAAGCTCAAGTGAACTTAAGGTAGGACTTTATCTCAACACAGTTACATATGTCGGAACTTTGTGCCTGATGGTAACGCAATGTTTAAGGTATATGGTGCCATGACAGTTAGGCCTTCCATTGAACTTACGTCGGACGTAAATGATTTAAGAAACAGTCCCCTGAACTGCAATAGTTTTTCTAAATTCATCCCACACAAGCCTTCTGTCAGTGATCGACGTACAGTGTATGTGGAAGAGTTGCCAGGTACTCGCTGAATGTCTGGGGTTTCTTCCGGGTAATGGGCCCTGTTTCCTCCCGCAGTAAACCTGGCAACGCCGCCATTGAAGTGAAATAATCTTTGATTGATTGAAAGTTTATTTGCCAGAACTTATTTAAAGCAGCACAATCTTGATATAGTCATTATTCTGGTGGGAGAAAACCCCAAGGGGCTTGTTATTTCCCATGAATAGGTAAGTATATAATGTAATAAAAAAGTTTAAATTCATTATAGACAAATACAATACAAATGAATTCTAGGGTTGTGGCATGGTTGGCACAGCTTGGCGACAATATGCGATCTAAAGATAATCAAAAAAGTGAATCGAATCGCCATAGCCAAGGATATATCAATTTTCTAAAAAAAAAACGAAAGAAAAAAAAATATATATATATATATACAATACACATAAATACATCAACGTGTATAAACAAAAACCAGCTGTGTGAAGGTTTCAAACCTATTTATGAAGCAATGTATTTTTAAGGTGATTCTTAAACAAAGATAAGGAGGCTATTGATTTTAAACAAGAGGGCAATTTATTCCATTCACATGGGCCTTTGATTTTCGTTGTGTACAACAACAAATCAGTTCTGTAATAAGGTTTGTACAGATTGAGTGGATGGCCACGGGTAGTATAGGGATTAATCTCGGACTGCTTAATGAAATAACTTCTAAATTGGATAGGCAGTAGAGAAGGGTGATGAAAATATTTGTTAACAAACTGTAAAACTAGAAATAAATTAAGGTCATGTAAAGAAAGAATTTTGAACTTTTCAAATAAAGGTGCCGTGTGTTGGAGACGACCACTATGCGAGATAACACGAATAGCACGCTTTTGGAGGAGAACTAAGGGCTGGAGATGTGTAACATAAGTATTACCCCATAAAATATTACAATAGGATAAGTAAGGATATATCAGAGCATAATACAAAATAAACAAAGTTTTGCAGTTAACAGAGGTTTTGATACAATTTAAGATACCGATATTCCTTGAAATCTTTTTACATACAAGGTTAATATGGGTAGTCCATGATAAACGGTCATTTAGAAATAACCCCAAGAATTTATAGTCATGGACTTGTTGGATTTTGTTTCCTTGGATATGGAGCTGGTAATGGTTTACTTTAAAGTTGGATCTTGGTTTGATGAGCATGAATTTGGTCTTCTCCAGGTTAAGTAAAAGTTTGTTACAGGAAAACCAATTATGAAGTAGATTAAGTTCCTCAGACAAAACATTAAAAAGTTCGTCAGGGTCATAACATGAATAAAATATACTAGTGTCATCTGCAAATAATATATACATAACTTTTTTAAGTACACCAGGCAAGTCGTTAATATACAGTAGAAACATAATGGGTCCCACTATCGAGCCCTGAGGCACACCGATTGATACTTGACCCTCAGATGAGGTAACACCATTACAATGGGTAACCTGAGATCGGTTAGACAAGTATGACCGAAACCATGTATTTGAGCAGTCTCTGAACCCATAGTGATCAAGCTTATTCAATAAAATTTCGTGATTGACGGTGTCAAACGCTTTTGATAGATCTAAAAAAGCCACAGCACTTAGCTGTTTAGATTCTTTCGCAGAAATTAGTTTATCATATAGAGATAAACTGGCCAGAAATGTGTTATGATTTTCCCTAAAACCGTACTGATTGATAGAGAGAATAGCATGGTGTTCAAGGAACTCCAGTACTCGGACGATAGCGGCTCTCTCTAATATCTTGCTAAAACAAGGAAGAATCGATATCGGGCGATAATTTTTTACGTCTGTTTCACATCCGGCTTTAAATATTGGACTGATTTTTGCACTTTTCATTTTTGACGGGACAATACCGGAGTGGAAGGACAGGTTTATTACAGTAGATAAAGGCGAAGCTATTTTATCTGAAACTAGTTTTAATAGGGACATTTTTAAACCATCTAATCCCGGCGTGGTATTTTTGGAATTGGATATTATATTAATAATTTCATGTTCATTTACAGGAGAAAACACAAAGTTATCGGTCTGGGGTAGCGTAAGCCAGTCTTTATAATGTCTTGAGGCGAGAGAAAAAATCAATCAAAATCTATCGATGTGCCCTACTCAATACACATAAAAAATCCATACACAAAATGTTAAAAAAAACATAGGTTTAAACAGCTGAACAAATTGTGTACGTTTTTGCTAAAAGATTAAATTTATTATTTTTTTTCTTCAGGATATTGGGGAGCCATGTGTTCAATTAAAACTAGGTATCCGTGATCCAGATACAGATAGAGTAGATAATGTTACATTTACCCTCTCTTCAGACAAATTCAGGGTGTTCTTGAATGGTGAGTGGCCGTTTTTTGTTGTGTTTTCCCTCAAAATTTGGTGATTGGTCTGTTGGTATTTATAGCGATAAACTCTCTGTCAGACACAGACCTTCCAACGATGGTTTCGAATCCCACTCAGACCCAATAAAATTCAGATATTTGTGAATGGGGTTTTAACTCGTTTGCTTTATGTGTGAGAGTTGATCGGTACTTAACTAAGGTCGAGGTTTCCTCCCCCACTAAACCTGACAAACTTGCCATATTAGTGAAATAATCTTGATTCGTCAATCAACCGAACAAGAGATTGATGCCAATCTCGAGTGCCGAGAGGGTTTTTACTTGATGGCCCTTTGGGTGGAAGAATTGCCAGTCGCCCATTGAGACTCATAGTAACGCGTTTTCTCCCACACTAAACCTTGCAACACCGAGATATATGTTTTTACTGATTCATTTGTTAATTAGATAAATAGTAATTATACAATGGAATAGATAATTAATATTGAAGTGATTAAAGCTCGTTCCATTCCATGCTTATGAATTTGTAGTCAATTTGATTGCGCTGGTACACAATTATAATAAGTATGGTCTTGAGTGCGATGTAAAACACCAAACAATCAATCAATTAAAAAGTATGGTAATTTGAAATGGATTTTCTGGCATGAAAGTAAGTGAAAAAATCGTGAGTGGGGCTTAAAACATGAATCAATCAATCATACTACTGGTAATTTAAAAAAAAAAATTCTTTGATTTTAACCCAATCAATTACTCTGAATTAATTTTTTCTTTTTACAGATTTGAAGCAAGTGAACACAATGATGGAGAACATGACTGCATGAATGATTATCTCCCTTGTCGGATTTATTATCTCCCCTGATTATCACCAGAAAACCTTACGGCTTTCATTTCATTTATGGAAGCCTCTCTAAGTTGCAGTCGTAAACTAAATTCGTACCCATAATGCATTGTAAAAGAAACCATTATTTTTTTGTAATATATGTAAATAAAGAGGTATATTATAAATTGTAAATAAATTGTTTTTTTGTTGTGGATTTTTTTAAGGGATATATCATCTCATCATTTTTGTGCGATTTTTTTCCGTGGCACAAATATTTTGGAAGGGTATTGTTGTTGCCTCCGTCTGTCTGTAAATGCATCTTAAAAATTATTTCACTTTGAGCTTCCAAACTTCACACACATATATGTGGTCCAAAATAGTGTTTCACTCGGACGACCTATGTGGGATGGTTGCCAGCGGAAGGTCGTGGGTTTCCTCCGGGCATAGAGCCCGGTTTCCTCTCACAATAAAACTGACAACGCCGCCATATAAGTGAAATAATCTTGAGCATGGCGTAAAACATCAAATAATCAACCAAAATAAAAAATCAACCAAAATAGTGATGGTATCATGATATAACAAATTTTTGTGATTATCTCTCTTTTTGAGTTTAATTAGTTAGTGTCTTTTAGAAAGTGAGTATAACAGTATTCTCGTTATTTTTTAGGATTACACTGTCTTGGAAAATGGCAGAAATTCTTCTACCGATTTTCTGCCATTTTTCAAGAACATGTAATCCCAAAAAATAGCGAGATACTGTTATGCTCACTTTCTAAAAGACACTAACTAATTAAACTCCTAGCAAGGCCTAAACTGAGTGGACGTTCAACTGAACGATTATTGAATTTTTTCTTTATTACCGTTCACACAAGCTACGTACTGTAGTTGGAGGCCTCGGTGGTCCAGTGGGTTAGAATGATCGTCCCACACAGTCCTTCCGTCAATGCATAGTAAAACATAAATCAATCAACTAAATTTCAATGCCAATTAAAGTGATTATATTCTCACCTTTTCCACAATTTCTGATTGTGGTGACCGTTAGAGGCTTTGGGGGTCATCAAAAACTGAATTACTGAGGTTGGAATGGGGAAAATCCCTAGTCTGTGATCTATACATACCAAGATAGTGTTCGAAAAGTAACCAAAATTGAAATAACCGAGATGAAGGTTCATTCATTCTAAGCCTAACTTAGTTCAAAACCATACTTTATTGTACATTCCTAAAACTAGATTGACTGATTGATGTTTTACTTCGCATTCGATCAAGATAATCCTGAAACTAGAAGAATGAAAAAGCTTCTGAAGTGTACTCCTTGATAATCTCAACATTCTGTTTTAACGACCAAATATCAACATTTTGACAGCTCATGTCACTTTAATTAATTTTTGTCTTTAAAATAAAAACTTGGGCCGCTGAACGCAATGCCTCCAGTTAAAAATTAATGATTTTTTTAACCGCACTGAAGATAATTTCACTTATATGTAGTCATTGCCAGGTTTAGTAGGGGAGGAAACCGGGCTCATTGCTTCGTCGAGTACCTGGCAACACTTCCACATACGGCGACAAACAAAATTTATAAGAAGTGATGCTAACTTGGGCAGCTCATGTCAACTCACCCAATGCGGGCAATGTGTTTCCAAGAGGTCGTCTCTCTTCTGCAGGATATAACATTAGCCCGGATTATCGGTCTTACGGCGACTGGTATTATATGGCTGGTAATGTGTCTTGTACGGAAGCCCTGGAGGCTCATTTTATCTTTTTTTTTTCACTTCTGACTTCCGACTTCTGACTTCAGAGTTCTAAAACGTTCCATACTGTACATGTGAGTGCAAATATGGCGACTGGTGCGTCAGGAAAAGAGGTAGGGTCAACACGCTTATAAGCGCTCTAAAAATTGCATTTATAATTGTATACGGTTTGAATATGCTTCGAAGGTAATCGACGTAAGTCCTGTCCTAAATCGAAGGTAACAGGCCGACAACTTTTATTTTCATGAAGTGCCCGCACAACAACAACAACATAGGCACGCTTGATGTTATTATAGCCTACACTTATTGTTATTAACTCGCATCGGACTCATTAGCTTGGCCGAGGGTACGGAATTCATGGTAATGAGTATCCGCAGATCTGTATCCCATAGTTCAGCGAAGCGATAACTTTGCGCCATGTTTGGGTAGTGAAACAGACGACAGATAGGCCTATCACGTGATCAGGTATATCCATTCAAGACTGCGCGTATAATGACGTCATATAAAATATCTGTTTCGGACTCCTCTGTAGGTCATACATCGAAAATATTGACCGGTCACGGGGTACGTTTACTGACCAATAGAATGGGAGTAAAGCCTAATGAATATTAATGAGGTATAATAATGTTAGCTAATTCATCCGGAGGTACCCATTTAAACCTTGCACACTTTATAGGCCCATACAATCTGTCTTTAAATAGGTCCTTAGTACCAGGTCGATGAGTCAGTAACTTACAAGTGATAGAATTATAAACATGTAACTCAGAGACGCTATAGAATGACTCACATAGGCCAATTCGAAAGATTTTCAGGGGGGAGAATTTGAAGTTTGTTTCTAAAGAGTGGATGTGCTGATGTGGGTGGGAGTAGGCCCTATTCTAGGCAAATATGGTAGGCATAATGGGCTGCTGAAAATCTCCTGGATGTCTCGTTATTTTAGTTTTCAGTTCTGACTTCTGACTTCCGAGTTCTGACTTCCGAGTTCTGACTTCCGAGTTCTGACATACGAGTTCTGACATACGAGTTCTGACTTCCGAGTTCTGACTTCCGAGTTCTGGGTGTATCCCAGACAAATCAATCTAATGCATGCTCAAGTCCCCTGGCCTATTTCATAAAGAAGTTTGCCATGATTCACCCTTACAGATTAGCAGACTATCTGTCACAAGTCGGCTAAATATGTTTTATTAAATGCCCCCCCAGGGTTCCACTTCTAACCTCGGACTTGTAGCATCGGACTTCCAGCTTATTACTTCGTATTTCTGAACATTTCTGACGGACTCCGCATCGCAGATTGTACGTCCTTGATCAGTATAATTTACACTCACAATTAAGATTTCATGTATTATGGAGAAATGCAGGAGATCTGCTGCATAGACAAAATGTGAAACACGGATAACCTTCGAAGTCTTGAAATAAATGGGAAATAAAATTTAGCGTGTCTCCTTTTGCAGATCCAAACCAGCAGAGGCCTACAAAAGATGGAAAATGCCATGGCTACACAGCAAGCATCTGGTATGTCCATAAATTTATCCCACCTCACACTGAATACTTCCTGTTGATTGGTTCAAACCAGTCTCGTGGAGACCGTGTATATTTCCATATTACGTCGCCGTGCTGATCCATACAGGGCGACTGCCATATATGGTTTGTGACGTCATGTCTATACACTTGCCAGTCGTGTCTGCTCGTGCCATACACATTAGAAAATAGCTTTCGGAGTTCAGTTTCTGCCTTTTATGAAAGCCAATTTTCAGAAAGAAGACTTGAATATCGCACAAGTTAGGTCTTCGGTGGGATAAATTCGTTACAGGGTTTGTTCGAGGGGGGATACAGAAATATATGGGGTCAGTAAACAGTATAAACAGTAATATTCGTTTACTGACCCCATATTTCCGTACCCCCCCCCCCCCCCCCCACCCCTCGAACAAACCCTGTAACTAATATTATCCCACCTCACACTGAATACTTCCTGTTTTACGCCGCACTCAAGATTACTTCACTTATATGGCAGCTTTGAAAATTTTCCAATTGGTGAAAATTGGTGGAAGGCTGCTTAGATTGGGCACCCAACGCTGCTCAGGTAAACAAAATAAACCTTAGAGCCACCAGAGTGACTTAACATGATTTTCCTCACATTCAGTACCATTTTAGCTGTGACGACGAAATTAAGACGATGCTGACGTCTAAATTTCATGAAAATCACAAGATAGGTGTTCTCGTTCAAATTAAAATTATATTGGTGATTCGCCAAATATTACACTCTACTTGGAAAAACGGCCTCAATCCATGACCAGGCTGCCTTTATTGCAGGAAATGTTCTTCTGGCAACAAGGACTAAACAAGGTCTCTCCACTTTCAAAATAACGATGATTGAAACGCAACTCATTTATTAAAGAATTTTATGCCTTTTCTGAATAAAATATGTACACATAAAAATAAAATAAATATCCCTTTCTAAATCATATGTTTACATTTCAGATAACTATGACTCAACAAAACGAAAAGATAGGATACAGTCCCTGATAAGTAATATAAATGGGATGATGGCATCAAAACAGAAAAGACCGAAATCTCATGGAAGGCACAAAGTTCACAAACTCTATATAGGCTGGAGGCACAGCGAGGGGGTGGACAAGCCATTTAAAATGGTCCGGTTTAAAGACGGAGGTGGTGTACGTTGTATTGAGTATCCTGTAGATCAGCCACAGTCAGTCTCCAGCATCACACAGCTTGGACTTAAACTTTTTTCCCTGAAGGGAAAAACCAATTCGGATCACTTGAAAATTTAGAACTATCACTCGGAAATTTTTCTGGGCGTTTTATAGATGAGTTTAAAGATACTGAGGGACAACCCTGTACATTTCAGGAATACCTTCATTCCTATGGACTTTTTTCTTCAAAAACTCACGTTTACATTCTGACGCAGGTAAAAGTTGACAAACATACAACCCAAAAAGAAACCACTTCATCTCAGTGTGCGTTTGAATTCCACACAGACAATGAGACAGCGATTTCCGCCCAGACAATGTTGGAGGAGCTTTGTTCAAGTTCACCAAGAAAGGAAAGTTATAATAAAAGATTGAGAGTTCTCAATCCCAAGTCACCTGGGAATTTGCAGATCAAATACCTGGCACAAACAGAAAGCTCATTTTCAGAAGTGATCACTCGAATAAGTTGTCACAGTTGGCCACAATGCAGGGAAATGTGTTTTTCTTCTGAAGTACACGACGGGGATTATAACCCCCTTTTGAATGGATACAAGGTACTTTCCATCGAGAAAGGAGGAAAACAATTACTGGACTATGATTACAAAGAGGATGGTTCAATCAAGTTCAAATTTCCCTCCTCATCAGACCAAGAGCAAATCATCCTCCATGGGCCTGGTGAAGTTAGTGGAACGGAGGAGCAAAGCGATATTGTTATCCTTGGGGTGGTTGCTTCCTGTCAAGGACAGGGTTGTCAGTATACCTGGTTTAAAAACGGACTTGAATATGTTACAAGCCCAGATCTGCCTTTATTAGAGGTTAAAGAGCCAGGTACATACGGAGTGTGCGTTACATTTGGTGACTCTGTAAATGTCTGTCAAGAAACCGTTACTGTGGATGATGCTTCATATCCATCATCAGAGGAATCTGCCAACATCAATGACATAAAAGAGGACTCTGGCAGCACTTCAACACCATCAACAGGGAAAACAGTCCGAGGCCTCGGCAGAAGCGTTTCTTCCACTATGAATGTCGCCCACCTTAACAGTGCTGCTATTAATCCCCCGCATGAAGCACATAGAGTCAATGTTGCCATACCATTCATTGACAAAAAAGACGTATCCTTTGCCGACGCAGTAGAAATAGGGAAGGGATCGTTTGGCAACGTCTTTAAAGCAGTGTGGATTGGCACCCCGGTAGCGGTAAAGGAAATTCGAGTAAAGAGGATTAAGGTGTTAAGAAATGTCGTCCATGGAGAGATTCAGCTACAAGGTCGCGTACGTCATCCTAATATTGCGCTTTTAATGGCGTACGCGATCGAGAAGTCACACGTATACATCTTATCAGAATATGTAAATGGCCCAAATTTAGATGAAATTTTGTTCGGATGTGCTGAAGACACCAAGGGTGCGGACTTCGTCCTTACATTTCCACAAAAGATTGTCATCACAGAAGATATACTTAAAGCTGTAGCTTACTTACATCATCTACGACCTCCAGTTATTCACACCGATATAAAACCAGAAAACATTATCGTGCACAGACAATCTTTAACCGCAAAACTCTGTGATTTTGGAGTAAGTCGGGTTAAAGGTATTGAAAGTCAAGTATGCACCGGTGGAAATCTTTCACCTGGAACCCCTATGTACCAAGCTCCGGAGGTGTTGCTAAAAACGGAGAAATCATGTAAGGCATCTGACGTTTGGAGCATGGCTTGTACTCTTACAGAATTATTTGCAGAAGAGTCTATTTGGTCTGTAGATATAACATTAGAATCCACAGATATTGCCCAAATCAAACATAAGATGCACAACAAGGAAGTTCCGTCGGCTTACCAGGTGCTTATCAACAAACCTGGCTACGATGCATCTGTGTGCGATCTTCTTGGGTCAGGTTTAAAGTACCCGCCAGATGATAGATCATCGGCCTTTAATATGCTCACGAATGTCCAGAATTTTCCAGGGCAGTCACATGTAAATTAGATACAACCAAAACTGATACTGCAAGCGGGTTTGGAAATGTGAAAGTTTTACCCTGTTAAAGTTTTTGTTCACCTTTCTGTCCAGGTTTCCATTTAAGGTTATACTTTAGTTTATTGATAGCTGAATTAGCTGCCTTTTATAATTCATTTATTAGACTATTTTTGAAAGCGATATTCACTGTATTGATAACATTTTCCGCGTTACTACTTGTTTGGGGTATTAGGTTGCCATTTGGCCTTGGGTGAAGTAAAATAGTATCTTTAAGAGACACTCGTCGCCAAAATGTCGATAACATTAACAAAACAAAACCCACCTGTTTCTGTATTTTTCTCAGAACTTAAGTTATGAACTTTGCCCAAAACTTTTCAATTAGAAGTTAAGAGCTTTTGAGACCAAAGGACAGTTCATAACTTCTTCTTTCTTAGAATGATACAGAAACACGTGCTCTTTGTTGAAATAAATCTTTTTCGACATTTTTCCAGGTCTTTGCAGCAGTTATGCATGCAGATGTTTTTTGAGTGGTGTATGCAATGACTTAGCAGAGATCATTGGCTCGTTTGTTTTTGTCTTTTAATAATTTAATAATAACTTGAACTATTTCTTGTCAGTCTCAGTGTGCTGTTTTACTGTTATCGTTCCAGCTTTTATAAGATTTCATAGGCTAAATTTGAGTTGCGAATATGGAGTTCTATACTATTATTGTTTTTTTTTATTTTTGTATAGATTTATTTTGTTCGCACAGAAACAGCCAAGCAGGATGATTTGGTGCTATTCTTTATTATTTGAATTTTATCCGTTAACAAAGTTTAAATGTTTCAGGTTTTATTGTCAAATTCTTTAGTTCAATCGCATGCTCAAAGCATAGCATTGTCACGAGAAAGATAATATAATATTAAATTTCGAGTTTTTATTTTGTGTTGTTTGTTTGTTATATTACAAAAAATGATTTACGAAAGGAATCTAATTTACATTTTAATGTCCCGTCGAGTTTTTAAAAGAGTCTTTATCATATCAAACTTTTCAAAATTTGCTTTATGAAAGAATTATTTTAAAGTAAAAACCAAAACAGCTGAAAAGTGAGTGACAACTGAAATGTAGGCCTCCATCATGTTAACTGTTTAACTGTTCTTAACAGCATCGGTCAGCTTCAAAAATAAATCTAGCGCTTCCTCCACAGAATTGGGAATTTTCAAATTTGGATGTAGTAAATAAGCTAACTCTACAAATTGATGGCAGCAAGGTTGTAAAAGCTGTTGCGGTGCTCCATACAGTTCAAGACAGGTTAACACATCTTCTGTGTCAATACTTGTTCCACAGTTTTCTGTGCCATATAACTGTGGCATGAAATACATAACATCGGGTTTTCCGGATGGCAGCTCTGCGTTTCTGTTTTTATCCACCAGTTTAAACCTTGTTTTCGTAGAATTGACCAAAAAGCTTCAATGCGTTGATTTGAAGTACTCTTTCCCAGCACAAAACTGTTTAAACAAGCTTCTGGGTCAGTTTCATTACAATTAAAAAATGGTTGGAGAATTTTCAACCCCGAGTTTTCTGTTCCTAAATCGCATCTAAGCTTTGATGGAGCAAGTCCAGTATCCCGGAGCGTTTCGAGGTAGTAGGTGGATATAATTGTTGGATTATTGTTACTTTGACCGACCCGTAGCCAAAGCACACGCCGGCTAAATCCATCAATGCATCCATGGATGCAGAAACCAAATGGTTTAAGTTTGTCGTAACCATCCACATGCCACACTGCATTTGGTCCTGGACAGACGTACTTCCTCCTCTTTAACCGATTTCTTTTCCTCAGAGCAACACCATCTGGGTCCACCAAGCGCATAATTTCCAAAATCTTGTTTCTAGGATATCGTATACCATAGTCAATGCTTAATCGGCGCCAAATGGCTCGGTGTCCCAAACAACTACCGCTATGCTGCATTTCAGTTATAACGGCGACTGCAACATCTTCAAGACTGATGCTATCCCTCCTCATGCGTCTTCTTAATCCCATTTCTCTCAGTTTCCTTTTAAGGTGACTGAGACTTATTGTATATCCATGGACAAATGTTATCGCTGCTAAGATCTCCAAGTTGGAAAAACCATTCCTAAAATATTGTTCGATTAACTCATTCGGACTTAGTAAGTTGTCGTTAAGACATGGGAGATAAGCTTGTGTCCTTGTAACAGTTCCCGACGGCAAGGTATCCATGGCATTAACACTTATGGTCAGATAATTTACACCTGTAAAACAAAAACACAGTTAAAATTTCATACCCACAACCCAGAAAAAAACGGTTGGAAATATTTATAAAAGGCTATTTATGCTATGTTTAATAGGCCTATGTTACATGAACGCATTGTGACTTGTTTTTTTTAACAGCTGTAACCGACTAATCAACTATATTGGGAATTGATTTGCCTCGGAAAGTCTATATAAATAGCCACCTTTGAATGAAGGTGTATGTTTAATAAGTCGGAAGTCAGAACTCGGAAGTCAGAAGTCGGAAGTCAGAACTCAGAAGTCAGAACTCAGAAGTTGGGACTCGAAAATCACAATTTGGCTTAACACCACTCCGATCGACCAAATTTATGAACTGACAGAAAGATATACCTCTCGACAACAGACTACCCTATTAGACATTTTTAACGTTCCCCAAAATACATTCTCATAGCGTTCCCCGTTAGTAAGCTGATAGAAAAGTCATGTTGCCCTAGCCGGAGGGCTCCGACAACAAAATTAGAAATTGAACGTGAAAAACAGGGGTTTGCTACAGTCATGTTATCTACCAGTTATTAAAACATTCTTAGCTCGAAAGCTCGATTGGGATTCAGAGGAGCTCGCTTAAAGAATTCAATTATTTTACAATTATAAATGATCCAAAAGTAAGCATCCTATGTGTGAAATCATTTGAAATACTGCTCTTGCTCTCTGAAAATACACTAATTCCAACCGTGCTTACCTCACTCCAGATTGCGTCCACCATGTTGAATACAGAAACATTGAAGTCAGAAGTCGGAAGTCAGAAGAGAAAAAAAAAGATATAAAATGAGCCTCCAGGGCTTCCGTAGTCTTGTCATGACGAACACGGACAGAAAGAAAAATTCGGCAGAGCCCAGATTTCTCGGCTAGAGATAACATAGGCCATCCGGCCTGTTTGTGAAACGACGCTCTGGATCCCAGCTAATCATGCCTGATGAGCGTAGGCATAATTGTATTACTGTTTTTGAAGTTTGAATTTTGAAGGCATACGCGAATCGAGCCTTCCGAAAAATTTTACCTTAGATTTTTCAAGCTAAGGTCACGTGATAAGTTGTTGGTTGGTTGGTTGTTTAGTTTTAATGGTGTATACAGTTCCAAAGGAACTAATCACACCAGAGCTTATCATTGAGCTGTCTTGTTATACCTTACAATGTACAGTTAGTGTTTAATTGAAGGATTAATCAGGCAAATTGACTTGAGTTAAAGAATGGTGAAAGAAATATATATACATATATACACCCATACATTTGCCTGGACAAGCAAACATATTTATACACCCATATATACACATAATTTAATGAAAACGATGTGTTCTCCCAATAAATGTTACAAGAGCCATGAAAACTTTAGGTCTTATTTGTACTGGAGGGTTCATGATATTTTGCAAGTCTAGAACTTGTATTCCAAGGGCAGTTAGTTTACAAAATAAAAGAGCACGCTGTCGTCTGTATTTTGAACAAGTAAGAATAAAATGTTCAAGGGTCTCCATAACCAAACAGTTGTCACAAAGTCCGGATTTATTAAAATATTTATGAGTGACAGAATTAAGAGGAATATGACCTGATAATAACCAATGGAAGTAAACTCCATCCTTTCGAGAGGTAAAAGGGACCTCATTAAATTGTATACTTTGCTGGAACTGATAAAAGAAACGACCTTTGTTTGATGAGTCCCACTTGTGTTGCCAAATATTCGAGAAATGTTTTCTGCAACTTGTTATTATTTCCTCTACTGTAAGGCCAATAGGACAAGACACATTATCCAAACAAGTGGCACTTTTAGCCAGTTTGTCTGCGGTTTCATTCCCCTGTATATTACTATGGCCCGGGATCCAATCAAAACATACCTCTAGTCCAAGGTAAGATAGCTTGGTTACACATAGCAGTATCTCTATCAATAATGGAGACGATTTAGCAAATGAATAGTTTTTAATAGCTTTAAGAGAGCTAAGTGAATCAGAGAAGATTACAGTTTTATGTGGTTTGACATCATGAATCCAATCCAAGGCCAAATAAATTGCCATCAACTCTCCACGGAAAACAGAAACACAATCTGAGAGCCTTTTTGATACAGAGAGGTGGAACTCTGGGATGCAGAAACCTATTCCTGAACGATTACTATCAGGAGAAAAGGAAGCGTCTGTATAAATCTTTAAATAATTAGACCAATTAGAGACAATATGGTCATTTGAAAGCGAGTAAAGAAGGTTTACATGGTCAGATTTCTTTAGCATGTGTTATAACTGGGTTGATATGAAGGGAAATATAATATTCCATGGTGGAAAAGGAGAGATAATATTTGGTTGAATATTGCAGATTTCTAAACCTACAGATGTAACTAGATATTTAAAACGGACACTAAAAGGTGTTCTGTGAGTATTGTCCTGTTTAAAACGGTAATCAAAGAATGAAGGGTTTAATATCATAGAGGCAGAGTTATGACGTGATGACTTTAATTTCAGGCCGAATTTCAGGGTTCTCATCATCCGTCTAATATCAAGGGGAAATTCCCCACACATTACCTGTAAGGTTACAAGTGGGGTTGATTTCATTGCCCCAGTACACAAACGCAATGCCTTGTATTGGATTGAGTCTAGAGTTGATAATAAAGTGATTGATGCTGAATTAAAAGCTTCACTCCCATAGTCTAAACGAGATCTAATCAAAGACTTATACAACAACAACAAACAAAACTTGTCAGATCCCCATGATGTACTTGAAAGACAACGAAGAAGGTTAAGACCAGTTTGACACTTTTCAGTTAAATAAGTTAAATGTGGTTTCCATGTCAGACGGTGGTCAAAAATAATACCCAAATATTTAAAATCATTGGAACATTTTACACGCTGTTCTTTCAAAGTTAACACTAGTGGAGATGGTATATGTTTATTAGAAAATAAAACAGCCTCTGATTTAATAGAAGAAAACCGAAAACCCCATTTTTGCGCCCAGCGTGCAACATCATTCAACCCATTTTGAATGTGTTTTACAACACATTTAAAATTTCGTCCAGAGAACCAGATAACTTTGTCATCAGCAAAGAGAGAACAGTTGACTTTATTACTTAGGGACAAAGGCAGGTCATTAATCATGATGTTAAAGAGCGTAGGTGAAATTACGCTTCCTTGAGGGACTCCATTGTACAAATGTTTATTTGGAGATAAATTAGTGCCAATGCGTACTTTAAAAGAGCGATTTTTTAAGAACCCTCTGATCCATGCAAACATCCGACCATCTATGCCAATCTCTTTTAATTTGACTAATAACCCCCCTCGCCATAGCATGTCATACGCTTTTTCTATATCTAGGAAGACAGCTAATAAATATGATTTATCAGACAAAGATCGACGAATATCAGTCTCCAGAGTTACAATGTGATCTGTAGTAGACCTACTCCTTCTAAAGCCACTTTGAAAGTCAGAGAGAATATGATGTTTTTCTAAAAACCACAAAAGACGATTGTTAACTAATCTCTCCATTAGTTTACATAAACATGATGTTAATGCAATAGGCCTATATGATGATGGAACTGATGGGTTTTTATTTGGTTTTAGAACTGGAATTATTATAGACAATGTCCAAGATGAAGGGAAAGACATATTAGTCCAAATGCAATTAAACAAAAGAAGAACAACATTGAGACATGAATCTGGAAGTTGTTTTAAAATACCGTTGTTTATACCATCTTCACCAGGTGTAGAATTACGAGTTGTTTTAACAGCCAGTTTTAGTTCGTCTAAGGTAAAATCTTCATTAATTGGCATATCATTAAATAAGATATTGCTATCATCAAACTGCTGCTCTACCTCTATTTTGTGGCATAAAAAGTCAGTATCGTAGTTAGAGTTACTGCTAATTGCAGAGAACTGATCAGCCAACAAAGAACATTTTTCAGAGTTTGAAATGTATTCGTTTGCGCCGACTTTGAGTGTTGGCAACGAACAGTTGGTTTTTTTCTTTCCTTTAATGGCTCTTACTTTATCCCAAACACTTTTGACAGATGTGTTTGAATTTATAGACGAACAGAATGATCTCCAACTTTCCTTTTGGGCAGCTTTTATAATTCGCTGAGCTTTTGCTTTAAAGAATTTATATAGTATTAAATCAGCCGGAAGACGTGTTCTTCTTGCTCTATTCTTAGCTCTTTTCCTATCACGTATAGCCTGGGTACATTCGGATGTCCACCATGGAACAGGGACTTTGTTATGTGGCCTTCCAGATGATTTGGGGATTGAGGCGGCTGCAGCTTGATTTATAGCAGAAACTAGATTATTCTGAAATTCATCCATATCGTGACTAGCAATATCACTTGTAATTAGATGTTCACATTTTTCATGAAATATTTGCCAATTGGCTTTGTGAAGTTGCCACTTTGGGATGGTGCCAAGTAAACTACCATCTAGTTTAACATTAAATTTGACTAAAACAGGAAAATGATCACTACCACAATTGGAATCATATTCGTGATAAGTTGTTAGAAGTCCTGTCAGTTTACGATCCAAAGTGTAAATAGTTTTTCAGTGGGGCTTTAAAAACATTTTTATTAGGTTTAATCTTTGATTATAAATTAATATTTTTAACATTTTATTTGTATATTTCGAGAAAACCAATATCAATATCCACGAAATAATTTCCATAATCCTTAAAATAAATGTAACTGTTATTTTTTGTTTATATCTTATTTTTATATTATATTTTCATTTTAACTACAAAAAATAGGAATTCTGCGGAGTTACCTCCCCTTGTATCTAAAAAGTCGAACTTTTATATCTTTTTGTTCAAACTAAGTATATCAGCATGATCTCCTGCCACATTAAAAACACGAAATCAAACCTTAGTTCAGGTTATTGGGTTTGGTGAAAAAATGTTCCGAATAAATAAAAAAAATGAATGTAGTGTTACTAAATGTTTTAGTTTAATTAGATTGCCTGTAAGCCGACAAAACCTTAACTGGTAACCTCTTTATAGACACGGGCACAGGGAAAATCTTTTTGACTTAATAACCATGAAAATTCTACCCTTAAACCCCGTCTTGAATAGTATCACTTCATTTTAGTTAAAGCCCCACTTGCCTCCGTAGCATGTTGAACATTTGTTAAGAAAACCAATTTACATGAGCTTACTACGACTACACATAAAACATGTCCAGTTAGGCTTAGAATATAGTAAAGCGGGTGAAAAACAAACGAAGAATCGAAGCCTGATTACAACAACAACAATCAGTGTCGGTTAACTTAAGTGTTGGATAACCCTCATTTCAGGCCTTTTTATCAGTGGTTTGCACTCAAAAAAATCATCGACAGGCTTTTCGAGTCTCTCTTACCCGATCGTCATTCTGTATATCTCAGATAAAGTACGTAAAATTATACTGTGACGTTAGATCAATCACACGACTCAAAACTTTAATATTAAGGCGCATGTTCAGTTTCAGGGTTTGTTTACATTGCGGGTCTAATTTTTAATTTCAAATGAAAAATACTAAATGATGCCAAAACTTTCAATTTTTGGTAAAATTCCTAACTTCTTCTGTCTGAGAAAAATACAGGAAACCACCCACTGTTTTTATGTGAACAGTATTCTGGATTTTCGCGGCAAGTGTGCCTTTAAACTTGAAAGAGGCTTCTCGTCAACGACCGGAAGTTAGCAAACACCAAGGTTGCCATGACTACTGGTGTACCCGGATTTGAAT
Source organism: Lepidochitona cinerea (assembly GCA_963971465.1). Lineage (NCBI taxonomy): Eukaryota > Metazoa > Mollusca > Polyplacophora > Chitonida > Tonicellidae > Lepidochitona > Lepidochitona cinerea. The sequence goes on from OZ020559.1 coordinate 8,736,766, forward strand.
AGTGGTTACTTCAGCCGGTCGCAACTTTTGGCAGAATCAATGAACTACATACGTGGAATGGTCACGTCTCATTGGTTAGATTGGAACTGGCGTGCTAAAATCGCCGTCATAACTTTGGGATGTCGTCTCTCGCAAGGAAAATAACGATTTTTAATACAAATTTATGACTTTTACAATACAATACCATTGTATTGTATTGTTTTGTCATCATGTTATGGCGTTTATAAAGTAGTCGTCGTGCCATGGCTAGTGACGTCGTTCACTATCACTTGCTCCGTAACGTAAGAGTAGTAGTGTCATCTCATAATAATGGCGGCGATCGCTGTACTTCAACTTTAACGTGACATCCATCTCACGTACATACAGTTCATTGGACAGGAACCTCCGATTACATGCAGCATTGTTTGACTGATTTAAAAAAAATCAAACAGTCAACCAATCAAAAGAGGAGAGAATAAAAAAAGCTCGCAATGAAGAGAATTATAGTGTCTCGCTCTTGCACAAGAATTTCATCAATCAATCAATCAGAAACAATCGTTATAGAAATATAGTGTCTCGCATTTCGTGTAAAATAAGCGAAATAAAACGAATGGAACTTACTAGAAAAAAAAGCGATTTTTTGTATATAAGGGGAGGTAACTCGGTGTCTGTAATATTTGTGACTAGCTCATTTGTGCCGGATTCGAATTTTAAAAAATCAAAAGATTCCAACAAAAGCATTATATATTATTTTTGATATAATCAAAACTATTCTAATTTTATGAAAATTCAGTAAACTTAACTTAAACGTCTTTATGAATTAAAAATGTGTTAATAATTAAATGTATATTCTCTGAATTGGGAGATTGAGGCTATGATTCCAAGTGCACTTTTTGTGGTATATAGACGTATCATCTTCTGGACTCTACGTTTACAACGTAACAATTCAAATTTTCAATTTTTGAAGGAGACTTCCGAAAAAGTCTTCAATAATTGAAAAAAAAGAAGAAAAAAGCAAAAGATCTAATAGTTCTCAGACGAAAGACAATAATTTGGTACTTGCTCAGATCCCCACTAACATAGCGGTAAATAACCTCTAGAAATACATGGGATTATCGTCGATAACAACCTTCAAAGTACTTAAAGGCACACTTGCCGCGAAAATCAGGAATATTGTTTACATTAAAAAAGAAAGACCGTTTTCTGTATTTTCCCCAGACAATATAAGTTAGGAACTTTCTATTTTTACCCAAATTTGAAAGTTTGGACGTCACTTTGTATTTTTAATTTGAATTTGAAAATTTGAATTGTTAGGTGCCCGGAACGTAAACAAACCAATCTGCTCGCATAGGCGATGTTATGTTTTAGTCGAGTGAGTGAACTAACGGCACAGTGTAATTTTACGTAGGCCTATTTATCTGAGAAATACAGACTGACGATCGGTTAACAGCGACTGGAAAAGCCTGCTGATAATTGTTTGAGTGTAAACCAAAAACCAATTACCACCAGTGACCCTCAAGCTAATAAAAACAGACAGAAGTATGTCCTTTCAGTGACTTATCTGTGTAGTCATTTTTTCTATTTAGGATGACGTGATGTTGCAGTAGCTATTTCTCTAGTGTATAATGGTAGATTTAGGTCCAAAAAAACATGGCGACAAACTTGAAGAGGGAAGATTGTCTCGAAACATATAGGTCAGTATGCAACCGCACGTCATTTCTTAGCCAAGACATTGGCTATTGCATCACATGATTACTCTATAACGTACTTAAATTTTTATTCAACAATAAATGGATAAAACTAATTAAAAAATGGTGGCAGCCTTGTGAATGGCCTATGGAGCTATGTAACGCCACCTTCAAATTGGGTGAAAAATCCCACTTTTGACGAATTGTAGGATGAAATATATAGTTTTGAACTCTTTTGTATAAATTGAAAGAAATGATTTATTTATATCAATTAATATTTCTTGATTCACCTTATTCACAAATGGCCATATCAATTAAATAACCTTGAGTGGAACGTACTACATCAATCAATCAAAAGGTTACGTGCTTTATATTTCATTAAAAATAAACAATTGATTGATTGATGTTTTATGCCGCTCTCAGTATTATTTCACTAATATGGCGGCTTTGCACGGTTTAATGGGGGAGGAAACCGGACTCATTGGCCTTCCGCGAGTACCTGGCTACTCTTCCACCAATCCAAATCTCGTGCCATTCCAAATACGGCGATCAAGTGAAAAGTCCACTTTTGAATTAATCTGAGTGGGATTGGAACCCGCGCCGCATCGATGGAAGGCATGTGCCGGATAGAGGGACTATCACACTAACCGACCGAGGTTTCCCAATCGTATGTGGAAGATTTGCCTTGTAGTCACCAAAATACAGAATAACTGGGGGCTGTTTCTCAACACAACTTACGCCCGTCGTAACTTTGCGCCTGGTCGTAACGTAATGTTGAAGGTATATGTTGCCATGACGTTACGACTAGGCGCAAAGTTACGTCGCTGTTGAGAAACTGCCCCCAGATTTCTTAAATTTCGAGTAAGGGGAAGTAAGTCGATGTCCGGATTAAACGTCATTGGAGCAGTTTGACATTAATTTAATCATCAAAATCTCAAAAGTCTAAACTAAAATATCAAGTTTTTCTATATTCATATTGAAAATTATGCTGATTCTTTATAAAATGAGGACATAGGAAGTAAACAATACTTCGAATTAATGCTTTATTTACAGTAACATTTTAATTTTCATGATTTGGTTTCTTGCGGCTGACTATAAAAATCCTAACCTCTAGTTATAAAAGTCTATGATCAGCATTAATAGGCATTACTTTTTTTAATCAATGAAACATTTAAACAATTTTTTGTGGAAGGCTGAGCCTTCTAATTTCTTAATCAAAATATACTTTTTAAGTGGCATTAGCTTGCATGATTCACACTTTTTTTAATAATTCCTGATCGCAACGACAGCGAAGGTCTTTGTAGGCCATCGAAAAACTAAATGATTGCCAAATGAAACATTTAAACAATTTTTGAAGAAATTTTGTAAATAAAAGAAAGAAGTTAGGAAGATATTTGCTACTAATTTGCTCAACGAATTTTCATCAACAGTCAAAATATGACGCATTGAGGTCTAGAAAATTGAATGTTCGTCCCGGTTATGTTAATTATGTTTACTTTTCGAAAACAAAATCGTTTCATACAGACAACATATTCAATAGAATGTATGTGGAAGATTTGCCTGGTACTCGTCAAAATACAGAATAACAGATTTCTTGAGTATCACATGTTTTGTTTTTTTCGAGTAAGGGGAGGTAACTATATGTCCGGATTATACGCCATTGAAGCAGTTTGACATTAATTTAATCATCAAAATCTCAAAAGTCTAAACTAAAATATCAAGTTTTTCTATATTCATATTGAAAATTATGCTGATTCTTTATAAAATGAGGACATAGGAAGTAAACAATACTTCGAATTAATGCTTTATTTACAGTAACATTTTAATTTTCATGATTTGGTTTCTTGCGGCTGACTATAAAAATCCTAACCTCTAGTTATAAAAGTCTATGATCAGCATTAATAGGCATTACTTTTTTTAATCAATGAAACATTTAAACAATTTTTTGTGGAAGGCTGAGCCTTCTAATTTCTTAATCAAAATATACTTTTTAAGTGGCATTAGCTTGCATGATTCACACTTTTTTTAATAATTCCTGATCGCAACGACAGCGAAGGTCTTTGTAGGCCATCGAAAAACTAAATGATTGCCAAATGAAACATTTAAACAATTTTTGAAGAAATTTTGTAAATAAAAGAAAGAAGTTAGGAAGATATTTGCTACTAATTTGCTCAACGAATTTTCATCAACAGTCAAAATATGACGCATTGAGGTCTAGAAAATTGAATGTTCGTCCCGGTTATGTTAATTATGTTTACTTTTCGAAAACAAAATCGTTTCATACAGACAACATATTCAATAGAATGTATGTGGAAGATTTGCCTGGTACTCGTCAAAATACAGAATAACAGATTTCTTGAGTATCACATGTTTTGTTTTTTTCGAGTAAGGGGAGGTAACTATATGTCCGGATTATACGCCATTGAAGCAGTTTGACATTAATTTAATCATCAAAATCTAAAAGGTCGCAAATTTTTATTTTACTATGTTTATATTCAAAACTATGTTGATTCTCTATAAAATGAGGAAATAGGAAGTAAACGATACTTCGAATTAATGCTTTATTTACAGTAACATTTTTATTTTTCATGATTTGGTGTCTTGCGGCTGACTATAAAAAACATTATCTCTAGTTATAAAAGTCTATGATCAGCTTAAAGCGGCATTACCTTTTGTTTATCATTGAAACATAAAATCAATTTTTGAGGAAGGCCGAGCCTTCTAATTTCCCAATGAAAATAGAATTTTAAAGTGTCATGAGCTTGCAAAATTCACACTTTTTTAAATAATTTCTGATCGTCACGACAGCGAAGGTCTTTGTAGGTAATCGAAAAACTAAATGATTGGCGAATGAAACATTTAAATTATTTTGGAAGAAGGCCGAGCCTTCTGCATTGTAAATAAAAGAAAGAAGTTGGAAAGATATTTGCTACCAAAAGCCTTAATAAATTTAATTTACAGTCTAAATATGACATATTGACTTCTAGAAAGTTGATAGTTCGTCCCGGTTGTATTAATTATGTTTACTTTTCGAAAACAAGTTTGTGTTTCTTCAATATCAGTGGGGGTGGGGGGGGGGCCTTCGTGGCTCAGTAGGTAGAGCGTTGGACGCTCAATCCGGACAACCTTCCACCAATGGGTAGCGGGTTCGAATCCCACTCAGTCCCCCCCCCCCCAAAAAAAAAAAAAAATTGGAAAGTTTTCTGACTGGGTTTTCACTCAAACGACCTATGTGGGATTGTTGCCAGTTCCCACCGGAAGGTCGTGGGTTTCCTCCGGGCATATAGAACCCAGTTTCCTCCTACAGTAAAACTGGCAACGCCGCCATATAAGTGAAATAATCCAAACAATCAATCAATAAATCAATCAATATCAATGGTATTGACATTTAAAGGCCCATTTGTGATGTGGGCGCATCAGAATAAGCTCAATCCACTTAACATATTGTGTAACTTTACAGATGAAGAAATAGGTTTAAATGAGAATGACACATCTTGCAATGTAGCCCGTAAAACGTTTGACTTACGGAAATACCGCTCGAAATACTCCAGATGTCATTGTCAGTTTCCTAACTCAATTCAATTTGAACTTTATTTATCAACACACGCCAGGGTAGGGCAAAAACAAACAAACAAACCCCAAAACAACAAAAATACATAACATCAGAAGCAATAAGTTGAATAACTAAAAACAAAAAAACAAACTTTTAGGCTATCACATCAATATAGTATTTATTAATCAGAATAGATTTAGAAAGGCACGGCTTTACAAAATGCGTCCAATCTCAATGAGGTCGTCTCTCTTCTGCAAGATATACAATGGCTACCCGTCATCTTCGTGAACCGACACTCTCAACCTCAGCTATAAGGGCCTGATGAGCGTAGGCCTATTTCTGTTTTTCAAGTTTGAATTTTGAGTGAGTGAGTGAGTGAGTGATTGGGGTTTTACGTCCTGCTCAACAGTATTTCGGTTATATAAAGACGTTGTCTCCTTGTGACAGGGCGGATTTCCACCGCTCTTTTAGGTGCTGTCTCACCGAGACGACTTGCCGAAGACAACCAGCAAGCCCCCTCACCCAGTCACAGTATACTGACACCGGGCCAACCAGTCGCTGCTCTAACTCCTATTGCTGAGCGCCAAGCGAAGCAGTAACAGCTACCACTGTTAAAGTCTTTGGTCTGACTCGACCCGGGCTTGAACCCGGATCTCCCAGGCCTGAAGTTGAATTTTGAAGGAATACGCGAATCAAGCCTTCCTAAAAATTTTACCTTAGATTTTTCAAGCTAAGGTCACGTGATAAGTTGGCCGAAGTTCTGTCAGTTTACGATCCAAAGTGTAAATAGTTTTTCAGTGGGGCTTTTAGGAAATTTTTGTTAGGTTTATCTTTGATTATAAATTAATATTTTCAACATTTTAGTTGTATATTTCGAGAAATCTAATATCAATATCCACGAAATAATGTCCATAATCGTTAAAATAAATTGAACTTTGAGTTTTTGTTTATATCGTATTTTTATAGTTCTTTTGAATGATAAAAGAAATAGGAATTCTACGGAGTTACTTCCCCTTGTATCTAAAACGCCGAAATATCCTTTTGTTCAAACTAAGTATATCAACATTACCTCCTGTCACATTACTAACACGAAATCAAACATAAGTTCAGGTTATTGGGTTTGATGAATAAATGTCCCGAATAAATAAAAAGAAATCGCTGCTTTTTAATTGACTATAAACCCCGACTTTCGACTTAGATAACGATGTAAGAACTACATCGAAACGTCGTCGTTCAATAAACGAGTTCATCGTATTGTGATAATTATCAATCTAAAATTAAAATCACCCTGGTCCTATCAGCCAGATAAGTCTATCCTACAATAATTAGGTGAAGAATTACTTATGGATAACAACTTCTTGGTTTATTGGATGGCTGTTTCGATGTAGTTCTTACGTCGTTATCGAAGTGTTTTGATAAGTCGATGATGCCGACGTAAGAACTACATCGAAACGTCGTCACCCAATAAACCAAGAAGTTGTTATCCATAAGTAATTCTTCGCGGGGTTTTAGCCAAACTCGAAAGAGGCTTATTATTTACCTTATTGTAACCTTTCAAGTTCTAAATGCCATTGAAAGATTTGAAGTCTATCCTAGACATGTGTAGGCCTATCAGAGATTTTGCGAGAACACTATGGCGACATTTGTATGGAATATGGCCATTTTATTCTCGAGCTTCGCGACCCCGCCAGACTCGCCAAAGCAATTGATTCGCGACTTTCTCTACCCCGCCAAACACGCTAATCAACTTAATAAAAAAATACTATTTTTTTTAAAACCTTTCATTTGCGTCCTTCGCTACCTTGGCGAGGCTAGCGGGGGCGAGAAGGTCGCGATTCTATATCATTCGACTTTCTCCACCTTTGCGGGTTGCGAAACACGCTAATAAAAAGATAGTAATTTTTTGCTATCCCGAATCGCGACCTTAATTATGGGACTGGCTGCAGGTTAAAGTGAGCACGCACATGTTCGTAGTCTAAATCAGTGTACTGCCATCTTCTTGAGCCAAGTTAATATCTTCAGGGAACCCATTCCGTGTTTTATGGAATCCATAAAGATTTTAACTTGGCTCGAGAAGAAGCTGTACTGTGTGCCAGACATATAACAGAGACATTTTATGAAATATCTTTGGACACATGCCACACGCACTCGGAACATCCTTCGGCTATCTTCGCTCGCTACCGGTCGGCTTTGACACGCCTCGGGCAGTCTGCGCTTTCTATACGGTAAATCACCGTATTTTTGGGCTGAATAAAAATGCCGTCGCCAGGAAATATCAAAATGTTTTACTACAGACGAAAAAAGAAACTAAAAATAATCATAAATTTATTAAATGCTAATATCATTTAGAAAGATATTTGTTGATATATTTTATTTAGCCCGGTAAACCACATGTTGTAGACAGACGCAGTTTCGGTACATATCAGGAATCGTCCAATGCTTCAATTATATAACTGATCGAGGCTGAAAGTTAACAAACCGAGTGTTTCGGTCCCTTACATTATCACGGGGACACTTTTGTGGGACCCTCAAGAGGATTTGGGAATTGTACGCTTCACGGCTACATATTTGGTCGCCATATTCAAAATGACCTGCAGTCTATCAGAGGGTATTTCACGCACGTAAATCCCCGAAGTTTCAGAGTGATGCCACACGCTTACCCAAGCCCTTTCGGAACACACTTCGGCTATCTTCGCTCGCTACCGGTCAACTTACTTCACATACGTAAATCCCCGAAGTTTCAGAGTGAGTGAGTGATTTGGGTTTTACGTTCTGTTTAGTATTTCAGTCATATGAAGACGTCTCCTTGTGGCAGGGCAGATTTCCACTGCTCTTTTATTTGGTGCTGCCTCATCGAGACGACTTGCCGAAGACACCCAGCAAACCCCCTCACCCAGTCACATTAAACTGACCGGGCCAACCAGTCGTTGCTCTAACTCCTATTGCTGACCGTCAAGCGAAGCAGCAGCAACTCCCGATTGTTAAAGTCTTTGGTCTCGACAAAGCTTGAATCGGACGCTCTACCAACTAAGCTATCGGGACTGGTTCGAAGTTTCAGAGTGAAGCAACCAACCAACCAGAAGATAGACTTCCTGTAGCTTACAACGCAGAGCAACATAATGTCTCCTACACAAGTCTTTCATCAATCAATCAACCAATCAGAAACAGGTGCCACCGGTGCTTAATCGATATAGAAATACAGTGTCTCGCATCTCGTGTAAAATAGGCGAAATAAAACGAATGTAACTTACTAGAAAAAAAGTGATTTTTTGTATATAAGGGGAGGTAACTCGGTGTCTGTAATATTTGTGACTGGCTCATTTGTGCCGGATTTGAATTTAAAAAAATCAAAAAGATTCCAACAAAAGCGTTATATATTATTTTTGATATAATCAAAACTATTCTAATTTTATGAAAATTCAGTAAATTTAACTTAAATTTCTTTATGAATTAAAAATGTGTTAATAATTAAATTTATATTCTCTGAATTGGGAGATTGAGGCTATGATTTCAAGTGAACTTTTTGTGGTATATAGACGTATCATCTTCTGGACTCTTCGTTTACAACCTAACAATTCAAATTTTCATTTTTTGAAGGAGACTTCCGAAAAAGTCTTCAATAATTAATAAAAAAAAGAAAGAAACAAAAGATTTAACAGCTCTGTTGCAACGAGTTTTGTCACAACGTACGACTTTTATTCCAACTCACGAGATTTGTTACAATGTGGACGAGTTTTGTCACAAAAGGTTACGAGTTTTGTCACAAGAGCGCCAGCTTTTGTTACATGTCCCAAGTTTTGTTCCAATCCTGCCGAGTTTTGTTACAAAATCAATGTTACGAGTTTTGATACAAACCGTCAACAGCTTTTGTAACAATTTTAATAGGACACGAGTTTTGACACAAAGAGTCAACAGCCTTTGTCCCAAAATGTCAGCTGTAGGCAATTTTATAGTGGCTGATAGCTTTGCTCTCGGAAAACTTTTGACGGAACATTTGGTCGCCACCGTGTCCGTCCGTGGGTCCGTCCGTCATGATTTCTTGTCCTGACCATGTCCCGGTTGATATTTTGAGGATTGCTTTGAAATTTGGCTGGTATTTTGCCCCTTTTGTGGCAATGCATGGTCACATTTTGCCGATATTTTTGTCTTGGTCATATTTCGTTTAATATTTAGGATTATTTTGAAACTTGGCTGGTACAACCTCACTACCAAGTAGTTGTGTCATGTCTCATTTTCCAATGTTGTTAATATTTTAGAGTATTTCTCGTATTTGGCAAAGTTCTTGTGCGTATATATGGGATAGGGTATCCTCGTCCTAATAGGCTTTAGATTGTGTGGCCTTTTCTCGTGGGACAAATTGTTACTCAACTAATACAACACTTAGGACGTGGATTTTCACTTTCAGTAAATAAGTGGGATGGTTTTCTAATGATATATGCATGCTCCTTATCCCGATCGATCATTAATGAGGGCGATCGTCACAACTTCAATATGAACAAACAAACCGTTCACTGTCCCTCTGGTAAAACGATATTGCTACCTCTTTTTTAAACGTACGCGAGACTATAAAACAGTGCATTCGAGCTCATTTTCATTTCGGTTTTCAGTTCCGTGGTTTTAACAGGAATTAAGTCTGGTTATAGGCCTATAGGAACGTGTAAGTGTAGTAAAAATGTTCCACAATAAAACATGACCCAAACCCCCCCCCCCCCCCCCCCCCCCCCCCCAACCCATACCCCCTTTCAATACATAACAAAATAAGAACTGAGATTAAAATTTATATTTTGTTCGAGCGTTTTTTCTTTCTAATTGAACAAACACAATACACCAGATATGGTTGGAAACAGTTTAATATAAACAGATAACTCATGTTTTGCGTAAAATACTGTCCCAAATGGACTTCTTACTTGACAGTCTGATAACTTCGGGGATTTACGTATTTCATATCCTCTTAAGGGCCATTTTCGGTACATTTCAGAAATCCTCCAATGCTTCAATTATTAAACTGGTCCCTTACATTGTCACGATGACACTTTTTTGGGGCCCTCCATATGGTATGGAAATTGTACGCTACACGGCTATAGTACCTATTTGGTCGCCACATTCAAAATGACCTGCAATCTATCAGAAGGTATTTCACGCAGGTAAATCCCATTAGTTATCAGACTCTGTCGGAGGCCACTCGGAACATCCTTCGGCTATGTTCGCTCGCTACCGGTCGGCTTTGACACGCCTCGGACAGTCTGCGCTTTTTAAACGGTAAATCACCGTATTTTAGGGCTGACTAAAAATGGCGTCGAAAGTAAACATCAAAATGTTTCACTGCAGACGAAAAAATAAAATAAAAATAAATATAAATTTATTAAATGCTAATGTCATTTAGAGAGATATTTGTTTATATATTATATTTAGCCCGGTAAAGCACATGTTGTGTAACGCAAAGAAGAGACGCAGTTTCGGTACATTCCAGGAATCCTCCAATACTTCAATTATAAAACTGATCGCGCCTGAAAGTTAACAAATAGAGTATTTCGGTCCCTTACATTATCATGAGGACACTTTCGATGGGCCCAGAAGAGGATATGGAAATTGTACGTTACACGGCTACCTTTTTGGTCGCCACATTCAAAATGACCTGCAGTCTATCAGAGGGTATTTCACGCACGTGAATCCCCGAAGTTATCAGAGTGTGTCCGAGGCGAGTCAAAGCCGAGCGGTAACAAGCGGAGATAGCCGAAGTGTGTTCCGATTGCTTACTTGACATAAACTTTTTTGTAACTTTCAACTGATCAAGTTTGATAAGATAGATAGTCATGTAAATTGCAATGTACTTAAGTTATTTTTAACATTGTTTCCTTGCAAACAAAACAAAAATCCAAAGTATTTGAAGAGATCGAATAATCTGTTCTGAAACTAATACTGATTATTTTACTAGTTTAAAGGCCCACTTGCCGCCGTAGCCTGTTTAAATTTGCTAAGAAAACCAATACGACTAATACAACTAAACTTAAACATAGGACACATAAAACATGTCTAGTTAGCTTTAGAATGTAGAAATGTGGTGAAAAACAAACGAAGAATCGAAGCCTGATTACAACAACAACGATCAGTGTCGGTCAACTTTCGTGTTGGGTTACCCTCATTTCAGGCCTTTTTGTCTGTGGTTTACACTCAAACAATAATCAGCAGGCTTTTCCAGTCGCTGTTAACCGATCGTCAGTCTGTATTTCTCAGATAAATAGGCCTACGTAAAATTACACTGTGTCGTTAGTTCACTCACTCGACTGAAACATAAAATCGCCAATAGGGGGCAGTGTGGTTTGTTTACGTTCCGGGTACGTAACAATTCAAATTTTCAAATTCAAATTAAAAATACAAAGTGACGTCCAAACTTTTAAATTTTGGTAAAAATAGAAAGTTCCTAACTTATATTGTCTGGGAAAAATACAGAAAACGGACTTTCTTTTTTAATGTAAACAATATTCCTGATTTTCGCGGCAAGTGTGGCTTTAAGTAGAAATGGAACCTTGGTATGGTTTTCCTGCTACCCGGTACATATATGTCGAATTACCCAAAATGAACGAAAAAAAAGGTTTGCCTTAGATTGAACTTTACCTTTTAGCCTGTACAGGTGGGCCTATGACGAATTACCCAAATGAAGACGATTTTACCCAAATGAATTATATATGCACATGCGGTGACTTCATCGTCGCGTTCCCAAGGCTTTATCAGGGAAATTCCACCGCCCCCCCCCCCTTTCCCCTAGCCAGGCTGTTCTTAGTAACCGTTCAATCCCACCATTTTAACCAGAAACATATATTGACGTATTGAAGTGGAATTAGAAGCCGCTTTGTGGTTTATCGGGCGACTATTGTAGGTATGCCAATCACAATTTTCCCCTACTGTTTATATGGGTATTTTTTTTTTTATTTGGCTTGGCTTTATTCGGAAATTCAGCATACTAATACCGGCAAACAAGGTCGGCCTGCACATCGCGGTTTCGAATTCAATTCATGGGAAGGATTTTTTCGTTCTTTTGTTGAAAAGTTGTCTTCATGTTGGTAATTCGGCATTTTTTGTCTACGTTGGGTACCAGGTAATTCACATAGCCGAAAAAACAATAAAACCCATCGCCACTTCGAACTTTCCAGTGTCACCAGGATTAGGCTCATGTTATATATAACTGATTGGTCGATCACATGAAAATCAATAATCAGCATTTCATTTTTTTCTTTGTGTTGATTTAACTACCTTTCCAAAATAAATTATGGTAATGTAGTTTACTCCCAACTACATCTACTTTATAAAAAAGGTTATAAACATCAGCCAAAATTTGTTACAAATCCTGTCGACTGTTTGTATCAAAACTCGTGACATGTTAAATTTGGTACAAAAGCTGTCGACTGTTTGTATCAAAACACGTGACGTGTTTAGAACAGAAGTGGTCAAGATTGGAACAAAACTCGTGAGTTGTGACAAAACTCGTCGACCTTGTGACAAAACTCGTGAGTTGGAATAAAACTCGTACGTTGTGACAAAACTCGTTGCAACAGCTCTCGGACGAAAGACAATAATTTGGTACTTGCTCGGATCACCACAAACATAGCAGTAAATAACTTTAAAGGTTGGGGAATCTCTAGAAATACATAGGGATTATCGTCGATAACAACCTTCAAAGTACTTAAAACATTTCACGCCAATTACCGCCAGTGACCCTCAAGCTAATAAAAACAGACAGAAGTATGTCCTTTCAGTGGCTTATCTGTGTAGCCATTTTTTCGTTTTAGGATGACGTGATGTTGCAGTAGCTATTTTTACATCAATAGTGACGTATTTTTCCGCTATCTAGTGTATAATGGTAGATTTAGGTTAAAAAAAACATTGCGACAAACTTGAACTGGAAAGATTGTCTCAGAATATATAGGTCAGTATGCAACCGCACGTCATTTCTTAGCCAAGCCATTGGCTAAATTGCATCACATGACTACTCTATAACGCACTTAAATTTGTATTCAACAATAAATGGATAAAACTAATTAAAAAATGGTGGCAGCCTTGTGAATGGCCTAGGGAGCTATGTAACGCCACCTTCAAATTTCAATTATTCGCTTACGTGGGGATAAAACAGTTTCAGTTTAGTTTAGTTTATTACAGGATAAGCCTTTTGGCTTTTCTCCTAAAACAGTTCAAGTACATAATAGAACAACAATATATACAGAACACAGACAAAAAAAAAAAAAAAAAATACAATAAAAAAAAATACAAAAAAAACCACAACAAAAAAACTAATTTATACATTAAGCAGCGCATTTCTCTCATCACTAATTGAGAGAATTAATTTTGCTAATGATAAAAAGGATTATATAGATTTATTTACTCTTTCATGTAAATTGAAAAAAAAATATTTATTTATATCAATTAATATTGCTTTATTCACCTACGCAACCCGATAAAGCGGCCATATCATTGAAATAATATTGAGTGAGACTTAAAACATAAATCAATCAAAAGGCTTCTTGCGCTATACTTCGTGGAAAATAAACAATTGATTGATTTATGTTTTACGCCGCTCTCAATATTATTTCACTTATATGGCCTCGTTGCCAGGTTTAATGGGGGGAGGAAACCGGACCCATTGGCCTTCCGCGAGTACCTGGCAACTCTTCCACCAATCAAGATCTCGTGGCATTTCACATACGGCGATCGAGCGAAAAGTCCACTTTTGAATTAATCTGAATGGGATTGGAACCCGCGTTGCATCGATGGAAGGCATGTGTCGGACAGAGAGACTATCAAACTAACCGACCGAGGTTTCCCAATCGTATGTGGAAGATTTGCCTTGTAGTCACCAAAATACAGAATAACAGATTTCTTAAATTTCTAGTAAGGGGAGGTAACTCGATGTCCGGATTAAACGTCATTGGGGCAGTTTGACATTAATTTATTCATCAAAATCTAAAAAAGTCTAAACGGAAATATTAAGTTTTATTTATATTTATATGCAAAACTCTGCTGATTCTATATACAATGAGGACATAGGAAGTAAAGAACACTTCGATTTAATGCTTTATTTACAGTAACATTTCTGTTTTCATGATTTGGTGTCTTGCGGCTGACTATAAAAAATATAACCTCTAGTTATAAAAGTCTATGATCAGCATTAGTGAGCATTACTTTTTTTAATCAATGAAACATTTAAACAATTTTTGAGGAAGGCCGAGCCTTCTACTTTCTTAATAAAAATAGAATTTAAAAGTGGCATCAGCTTGCAAAATTCACACTTTTTTAAATAATTTCTGATCGTCACGACAGCGAAGGTCTTTGTAGGTAATCGAAAAACTAAATGATTGGCGAATGAAACATTTAAATTATTTTGGAAGAAGGCCGAGCCTTCTGCATTGTAAATAAAAGAAAGAAGTTAGAAAGATATTTGCTACCTATAGTCTTAATAAATTTAATTTACAGTCTAAATATGACGTATTGACGTCTAGAAAGTTGATAGTTCGTACCGGTTGTATTAATTATGTATACTTTTCGAAAACAAGTTTGTGCTTCTTCGTGGCTCAGTAGGTAGAGCGTTGGACGCTCAATCCGGACAACCTTCCACCAATGGGTAGCGGGTTCGAATCCCACTCAGTTCCCTCCTTCGCCCCCCCCCCCCAAAAAAAAAAGGAAGGTCGTGGGTTTCCTCCGGGCATATAGAACCCAGTTTCCTCCTACAGTAAAACTGGCAACGCCGCCATATAAGTGAAATAATCCAAACAATCAATCAATAAATCAATCAATATCAATGGTATTGACATTTAAAGGCCCATTTGTGATGTGGGCGCATCAGAATAAGCTCAATCCACTTAACATATTGTGTAACTTTACAGATGAAGAAATAGGTTTAAATGAGAATGACACATCTTGCAATGTAGCCCGTAAAACGTTTGACTTACGGAAATACCGCTCGAAATACTCCAGATGTCATTGTCAGTTTCCTAACTCAATTCAATTTGAACTTTATTTATCAACACACGCCAGGGTAGGGCAAAAACAAACAAACAAACTCCAAAACAACAAAAATACATAACATCAGAAGCAATAAGTTGAATAACTAAAAACAAAAAACATAAAAACTTTTAGGCTATCACATCAATATAGTATTTATTAATCAAAATAGATTTAGAAAGGCACGGCTTTACAAAATGCGTCCAATCTCAATGAGGTCGTCTCTCTTCTGTAAGATATACAATGGCTACCCGTCATCTTCGTGAACCGACACTCTCAACCTCAGCTATAAGGGCCTGATGAGCGTAGGCCTATTTCTGTTTTTCAAGTTTGAATTTTGAAGGAATACGCGAATCAAGCCTTCCTAAAAATGTTACCTTAGATTTTTCAAGCTAAGGTCACGTGATAAATTGGCCGAAGTTCTGTCAGTCTACCATCCAAAGTGTAAATAGTTTTTCAGTGAGGCTTTTAGGAAATTTTTGTTAGGTTTATCTTTGATTATAAATTAATATTTTCAACATTTTAGTTGTATTTTTCGAGAAAACTAATATCAATATCCACGAAATAATTTCCATAATCGTTAAAATAAATTGAACTGTGAGTTTTTGTTTATATCGTATTTTTATAGTTCTTTTGAATGATAAAAAAATAGGAATTCTACGGAGTTACTTCCCCTTGTATCTAAAAAGCCGAAATATCTTTTTGTTCAAACTAAGTATATCAACATTACCTCCTGCCACATTAATAACACGAAATCAAACATTAGTTCAGGTTATTGGGTTTGATGAAAAAATGTCCCGAATAAATAAAAAGAAATCGCTGCTTTTTAATGAGTTTTAATTGACTATAACCCCGACTTTCGACTTAGATAACGATGTAAGAACTACATCGAAACGTCGTCGTTCAATAAACGAGTTCACCGTATTGTGATTATTATCAATCGAAAATTAAAATCACCCTGGTCCTATCAGCCAGATAAGTCTATCCTACAATAATTAGGTGAAGAATTACTTATGGATAACAACTTCTTGGTTTATTGGATGGCTGTTTCGATGTAGTTCTTACGTCGTTATCGAAGTCGATGACAACGACGTAAGAACTACATCGAAACGTCGTCACCCAATAAACCAAGAAGTTGTTATCCATAAGTAATTCTTCGCGGGGTTTTAGCCAAACTCGAAAGAGGCTTATTATTTACCTTATTGTAACCTTTCAAGTTCTAAATGCCATTGAAAGATTTGAAGTCTATCCTAGTCATGTGTAGGCCTATTCGAGATTTTGCGAGAACACTATGGCGACATTTGTATGGAATACGGCCATTTTATTCTCGAGCTTCGCGACCCCGCCAGACTCGCCAAAGCAATTGATTCGCGACTTTCTCTACCCCGCCAAACACGCTAATCAACTTAATAAAAAAATACTATTTTTTTTTAAACATTTCTTTTGCGTCCTTCGCTACCTTGGCGAGGCTAGCGGGGGCGAAAAGGTCGCGATTCTATATCATTCGCGACTTTCTCGACCTTGGCGGGATGCGAAACACTCTAATAAAAAGATAGTAATTTTTGGCTTTCCCGAATCGCGACCTTAATTATGGGACTGGCTGCAGATTAAAGTCAGCACGCACATGTTCGTAGTCTAAATCAGTGTACTGCCATCTTATTGAGCTAAGTTAATATCTTCAGGGAACCCATTCCGTGTTTTATGGAATCCATAAAGATTTTAACTTGGCTCGAGAAGATGCTGTACAGTGTGCCAGACATATAACAGAGACATTTTATGAAATATCTTTGGACACATGCCACACGCTTACCCAAGCCCTTTCGGAACACACTTCGGCTATCTTCGCTCGCTACCGGTCAACTTACTTCACATACGTAAATCCCCGAAGTTTCAGAGTGAGTGAGTGATTTGGGTTTTACGTCCTGTTTAGTATTTCAGTCATATGAAGACGTCTCCTTGTGGCAGGGCAGATTTCCACTGCTCTTTTATTTGGTGCTGCCTCACCGAGACGACTTGCCGAAGACACCCAGCAAGCCCCCTCACCCAGTCACATTAAACTGACACCGGGCCAACCAGTCGTTGCTCTAACTCCTATTGCTGACCGTCAAGCGAAGCAGCAGCAGCTCCCACTGTTAAAGTCGTTGGTCTCGACAAAGCTTGAATCGGACGCTCTACCAACTAAGCTATCGGGACTGGTTCGAAGTTTCAGAGTGAAGCAACCAACCAACCAGAAGATAGAGTTCCTGTAGCTTACAACGCAGAGCAACATAATGTCTCTTACACAAGTCTTTCATCAATCAATCAACCAATCAGAAACAGGTGCCACCGGTGCTTAATCGATATAGAAATACAGTGTCTCGCATCTCGTGTAAAATAGGCGAAATAAAACGAATGTAACTTACTAGAAAAAAAAGTGATTTTTTTGTACATAAGGGGAGGTAACTCGGTGTCTGTAATATTTGTGACTAGCTCATTTGTGCCGGATTCGAATTAAAAAAAAATCAAAAGATTCCAACAAAAGCGTTATATATTATTTTTGATATAATCAAAACTATTCTAATTTTATGAAAATTCAGTAAATTTAACTTAAATTTCTTTATGAATTAAAAATGTGTTAATAATTAAATTTATATTCTCTGAATTGGGAGATTGAGGCTATGATTCCAAGTGAACGTTTTGTGGTATATAGACGTATCATCTTCTAGCCTCTTCGTTTACAACTTAACAATTCAAATTTTCAATTTTTTTAGAAATACATCGGGATTATCGTCGATAACAACCTTCAAAGTACTTAAAACAGTTCACGTCAATTACCCTCAAGCTAATAAAAACAGACAGAAGTATGTCCTTTCAGTGGCTTATCTGTGTAGCCATTTTTTCGTTTTAGGATGACGTGATGTTGCAGTTTACCGCTCTCTAGTTTATAATGGTAGATTTAGGTCCAAAAAAACATGGCGACAAACTTGAAGTGGGAAGATTGTCTCGGAATATATAGGTCAGTATGCAACCGCACGTCATTTCTTAGCCAAGCCATTGGCTATTGCATCACATGACTACTCTATAACGCACTTAAATTTTTATTCAACAGTTTCAGTTTCAGTTTAGTTTAGTTTATTACAGGATAAGCCATGTGGCTTCTCTCCTAAAACAGTTCAAGTACATAATAGAACAACAACATATACAGAACACAGACAAAAAAAAATACAAATAAAAAAAAAAATTACAAATAAAAAAAAAAAACACAACAAAAAACTAATTTATACATTAGGCAGCGCATTTCTCTCATCAATAATTGAGAGAATTAATTTTGCTAATGATAAAAAGGATTATATAAATTTATTTACTCTTTCATTTAAATTGAAAAAAAAAAATTATTTATATGAATCAATATTGCTTTATTCACCGACAAAGCGGCCATATCATTGAAATAATATTGAGTGAGACTTAAAACATAAATCAATCAAAAGGCTTCTTGCGCTATACTTCATGGAAAATAAACAATTGATTGATTGATGTTTTACGCCGCTCTCAATATTATTTCACTTATATGGCCTCGTTGCCAGGTTTAATGGGGGGAGGAAACCGGACCCATTGGCCTTCCGCGAGTACCTGGCAACTCTTCCACCAATCAAGATCTCGTGGCATTTCACATACGGCGATCGAGTGAAAAGCCCACTTTTGAATTAATCTGAATGGGATTGGAACCGGCGTTGCATCGATGGAAGGCATGTGTCGGACAGAGAGACTATCAAACTAACCGACCGAGGTTTCCCAATCGTATGTGGAGTGAGTGATTGGGGTTTTACGTCCTGCTCAACAGTATTTCGGTTATATGAAGACGTTGTCTCCTTGTGACAGGGCGGATTTCCACCGCTCTTTTTTAGGTGCTGTCTCACCGAGAGGACTTGCCGAAGACAACCAGCAAGCCCCCTCACCCAGTCACAGTATACTGACACCGGGCCAACCAGTCGCTGCTCTAACTCCTATTGCTGAGCGCCAAGCGAAGCAGTAACAGCTACCACTGTTAAAGTCTTTGGTCTGACTCGACCCGGGCTTGAACCCGGATCTCCCAGGCCTGAAGCGGACGCTCTACCGACTGAGCTATCGGGGCTGGTCAATCAATCGTATGTGGAAGATTTGCCTTGCAGTCACCAAAATACAGAATAACAGATTTCTTAAATTTCGAGTAAAGGGAGGTAACTCGATGTCCGAAATATACGTCATTGGAGCAGTTTGACATTAATTTATTCATCAAAATCTAAAAAAGTCTAAACGGAAATATTAAGTTTTATTTATATTTATATGCAAAACTCTGCTGATTCTATATACAATGAGGACATAGGAAGTAAAGAACACTTCGATTTCATGCTTTATTTACAGTAACATTTTTATTTTCATGATTTGGTGTCTTGCGGCTGACTATAAAAAATATAACCTCTAGTTATAAAAGTCTATGATCAGCATTAGCGGGCATTACTTTTTTTAATCAATGAAACATTTAAACAATTTTTGAGGAAGGCCGAGCCTTCTACTTTCTTAATAAAAATAGAATTTAAAAGTGGCATCAGCTTGCAAAATTCACACTTTTTTAAATAATTTCTGATCGTCACGACAGCGAAGGTCTTTGTAGGTAATCGAAAAACTAAATGATTGGCGAATGAAACATTTAAATTATTTTGGAAGAAGGCCGAGCCTTCTGCATTGTAAATAAAAGAAAGAAGTTAGAAAGATATTTGCTACCTATAGTCTTAATAAATTTAATTTACAGTCTAAATATGACGTATTGACGTCTAGAAAGTTGATAGTTCGTACCGGTTGTATTAATTATGTATACTTTTCGAAAACAAGTTTGTGCTTCTTCGTGGCTCAGTAGGTAGAGCGTTGGACGCTCAATCCGGACAACCTTCCACCAATGGGTAGCGGGTTCGAATCCCACTCAGTTCCCTCCTTCGCCCCCCCCCCCCAAAAAAAAAGGAAGGTCGTGGGTTTCCTCCGGGCATATAGAACCCAGTTTCCTCCTACAGTAAAACTGGCAACGCCGCCATATAAGTGAAATAATCCAAACAATCAATCAATAAATCAATCAATATCAATGGTATTGACATTTAAAGGCCCATTTGTGATGTGGGCGCATCAGAATAAGCTCAATCCACTTAACATATTGTGTAACTTTACAGATGAAGAAATAGGTTTAAATGAGAATGACACATCTTGCAATGTAGCCCGTAAAACGTTTGACTTACGGAAATACCGCTCGAAATACTCCAGATGTCATTGTCAGTTTCCTAACTCAATTCAATTTGAACTTTATTTATCAACACACGCCAGGGTAGGGCAAAAACAAACAAACAAACTCCAAAACAACAAAAATACATAACATCAGAAGCAATAAGTTGAATAACTAAAAACAAAAAACATAAAAACTTTTAGGCTATCACATCAATATAGTATTTATTAATCAAAATAGATTTAGAAAGGCACGGCTTTACAAAATGCGTCCAATCTCAATGAGGTCGTCTCTCTTCTGTAAGATATACAATGGCTACCCGTCATCTTCGTGAACCGACACTCTCAACCTCAGCTATAAGGGCCTGATGAGCGTAGGCCTATTTCTGTTTTTCAAGTTTGAATTTTGAAGGAATACGCGAATCAAGCCTTCCTAAAAATGTTACCTTAGATTTTTCAAGCTAAGGTCACGTGATAAATTGGCCGAAGTTCTGTCAGTCTACCATCCAAAGTGTAAATAGTTTTTCAGTGAGGCTTTTAGGAAATTTTTGTTAGGTTTATCTTTGATTATAAATTAATATTTTCAACATTTTAGTTGTATTTTTCGAGAAAACTAATATCAATATCCACGAAATAATTTCCATAATCGTTAAAATAAATTGAACTGTGAGTTTTTGTTTATATCGTATTTTTATAGTTCTTTTGAATGATAAAAAAATAGGAATTCTACGGAGTTACTTCCCCTTGTATCTAAAAAGCCGAAATATCTTTTTGTTCAAACTAAGTATATCAACATTACCTCCTGCCACATTAATAACACGAAATCAAACATTAGTTCAGGTTATTGGGTTTGATGAAAAAATGTCCCGAATAAATAAAAAGAAATCGCTGCTTTTTAATGAGTTTTAATTGACTATAACCCCGACTTTCGACTTAGATAACGATGTAAGAACTACATCGAAACGTCGTCGTTCAATAAACGAGTTCACCGTATTGTGATTATTATCAATCGAAAATTAAAATCACCCTGGTCCTATCAGCCAGATAAGTCTATCCTACAATAATTAGGTGAAGAATTACTTATGGATAACAACTTCTTGGTTTATTGGATGGCTGTTTCGATGTAGTTCTTACGTCGTTATCGAAGTCGATGACAACGACGTAAGAACTACATCGAAACGTCGTCACCCAATAAACCAAGAAGTTGTTATCCATAAGTAATTCTTCGCGGGGTTTTAGCCAAACTCGAAAGAGGCTTATTATTTACCTTATTGTAACCTTTCAAGTTCTAAATGCCATTGAAAGATTTGAAGTCTATCCTAGTCATGTGTAGGCCTATTCGAGATTTTGCGAGAACACTATGGCGACATTTGTATGGAATACGGCCATTTTATTCTCGAGCTTCGCGACCCCGCCAGACTCGCCAAAGCAATTGATTCGCGACTTTCTCTACCCCGCCAAACACGCTAATCAACTTAATAAAAAAATACTATTTTTTTTTAAACATTTCTTTTGCGTCCTTCGCTACCTTGGCGAGGCTAGCGGGGGCGAAAAGGTCGCGATTCTATATCATTCGCGACTTTCTCGACCTTGGCGGGATGCGAAACACTCTAATAAAAAGATAGTAATTTTTGGCTTTCCCGAATCGCGACCTTAATTATGGGACTGGCTGCAGATTAAAGTCAGCACGCACATGTTCGTAGTCTAAATCAGTGTACTGCCATCTTATTGAGCTAAGTTAATATCTTCAGGGAACCCATTCCGTGTTTTATGGAATCCATAAAGATTTTAACTTGGCTCGAGAAGATGCTGTACAGTGTGCCAGACATATAACAGAGACATTTTATGAAATATCTTTGGACACATGCCACACGCTTACCCAAGCCCTTTCGGAACACACTTCGGCTATCTTCGCTCGCTACCGGTCAACTTACTTCACATACGTAAATCCCCGAAGTTTCAGAGTGAGTGAGTGATTTGGGTTTTACGTCCTGTTTAGTATTTCAGTCATATGAAGACGTCTCCTTGTGGCAGGGCAGATTTCCACTGCTCTTTTATTTGGTGCTGCCTCACCGAGACGACTTGCCGAAGACACCCAGCAAGCCCCCTCACCCAGTCACATTAAACTGACACCGGGCCAACCAGTCGTTGCTCTAACTCCTATTGCTGACCGTCAAGCGAAGCAGCAGCAGCTCCCACTGTTAAAGTCGTTGGTCTCGACAAAGCTTGAATCGGACGCTCTACCAACTAAGCTATCGGGACTGGTTCGAAGTTTCAGAGTGAAGCAACCAACCAACCAGAAGATAGAGTTCCTGTAGCTTACAACGCAGAGCAACATAATGTCTCTTACACAAGTCTTTCATCAATCAATCAACCAATCAGAAACAGGTGCCACCGGTGCTTAATCGATATAGAAATACAGTGTCTCGCATCTCGTGTAAAATAGGCGAAATAAAACGAATGTAACTTACTAGAAAAAAAAGTGATTTTTTTGTACATAAGGGGAGGTAACTCGGTGTCTGTAATATTTGTGACTAGCTCATTTGTGCCGGATTCGAATTAAAAAAAAATCAAAAGATTCCAACAAAAGCGTTATATATTATTTTTGATATAATCAAAACTATTCTAATTTTATGAAAATTCAGTAAATTTAACTTAAATTTCTTTATGAATTAAAAATGTGTTAATAATTAAATTTATATTCTCTGAATTGGGAGATTGAGGCTATGATTCCAAGTGAACGTTTTGTGGTATATAGACGTATCATCTTCTAGCCTCTTCGTTTACAACTTAACAATTCAAATTTTCAATTTTTTTAGAAATACATCGGGATTATCGTCGATAACAACCTTCAAAGTACTTAAAACAGTTCACGTCAATTACCCTCAAGCTAATAAAAACAGACAGAAGTATGTCCTTTCAGTGGCTTATCTGTGTAGCCATTTTTTCGTTTTAGGATGACGTGATGTTGCAGTTTACCGCTCTCTAGTTTATAATGGTAGATTTAGGTCCAAAAAAACATGGCGACAAACTTGAAGTGGGAAGATTGTCTCGGAATATATAGGTCAGTATGCAACCGCACGTCATTTCTTAGCCAAGCCATTGGCTATTGCATCACATGACTACTCTATAACGCACTTAAATTTTTATTCAACAGTTTCAGTTTCAGTTTAGTTTAGTTTATTACAGGATAAGCCATGTGGCTTCTCTCCTAAAACAGTTCAAGTACATAATAGAACAACAACATATACAGAACACAGACAAAAAAAAATACAAATAAAAAAAAAAATTACAAATAAAAAAAAAAAACACAACAAAAAACTAATTTATACATTAGGCAGCGCATTTCTCTCATCAATAATTGAGAGAATTAATTTTGCTAATGATAAAAAGGATTATATAAATTTATTTACTCTTTCATTTAAATTGAAAAAAAAAAATTATTTATATGAATCAATATTGCTTTATTCACCGACAAAGCGGCCATATCATTGAAATAATATTGAGTGAGACTTAAAACATAAATCAATCAAAAGGCTTCTTGCGCTATACTTCATGGAAAATAAACAATTGATTGATTGATGTTTTACGCCGCTCTCAATATTATTTCACTTATATGGCCTCGTTGCCAGGTTTAATGGGGGGAGGAAACCGGACCCATTGGCCTTCCGCGAGTACCTGGCAACTCTTCCACCAATCAAGATCTCGTGGCATTTCACATACGGCGATCGAGTGAAAAGCCCACTTTTGAATTAATCTGAATGGGATTGGAACCGGCGTTGCATCGATGGAAGGCATGTGTCGGACAGAGAGACTATCAAACTAACCGACCGAGGTTTCCCAATCGTATGTGGAGTGAGTGATTGGGGTTTTACGTCCTGCTCAACAGTATTTCGGTTATATGAAGACGTTGTCTCCTTGTGACAGGGCGGATTTCCACCGCTCTTTTTTAGGTGCTGTCTCACCGAGAGGACTTGCCGAAGACAACCAGCAAGCCCCCTCACCCAGTCACAGTATACTGACACCGGGCCAACCAGTCGCTGCTCTAACTCCTATTGCTGAGCGCCAAGCGAAGCAGTAACAGCTACCACTGTTAAAGTCTTTGGTCTGACTCGACCCGGGCTTGAACCCGGATCTCCCAGGCCTGAAGCGGACGCTCTACCGACTGAGCTATCGGGGCTGGTCAATCAATCGTATGTGGAAGATTTGCCTTGCAGTCACCAAAATACAGAATAACAGATTTCTTAAATTTCGAGTAAAGGGAGGTAACTCGATGTCCGAAATATACGTCATTGGAGCAGTTTGACATTAATTTATTCATCAAAATCTAAAAAAGTCTAAACGGAAATATTAAGTTTTATTTATATTTATATGCAAAACTCTGCTGATTCTATATACAATGAGGACATAGGAAGTAAAGAACACTTCGATTTCATGCTTTATTTACAGTAACATTTTTATTTTCATGATTTGGTGTCTTGCGGCTGACTATAAAAAATATAACCTCTAGTTATAAAAGTCTATGATCAGCATTAGCGGGCATTACTTTTTTTAATCAATGAAACATTTAAACAATTTTTGAGGAAGGCCGAGCCTTCTACTTTCTTAATAAAAATAGAATTTAAAAGTGGCATCAGCTTGCAAAATTCACACTTTTTTAAATAATTTCTGATCGTCACGACAGCGAAGGTCTTTGTAGGTAATCGAAAAACTAAATGATTGGCGAATGAAACATTTAAATTATTTTGGAAGAAGGCCGAGCCTTCTGCATTGTAAATAAAAGAAAGAAGTTAGAAAGATATTTGCTACCTATAGTCTTAATAAATTTAATTTACAGTCTAAATATGACGTATTGACGTCTAGAAAGTTGATAGTTCGTACCGGTTGTATTAATTATGTATACTTTTCGAAAACAAGTTTGTGCTTCTTCGTGGCTCAGTAGGTAGAGCGTTGGACGCTCAATCCGGACAACCTTCCACCAATGGGTAGCGGGTTCGAATCCCACTCAGTTCCCTCCTTCGCCCCCCCCCCCCCCCCCCCCAAAAAAAAAAAAAAAAAAAATTGGAAAGTTTTCTGACTGGGTTTTCACTCAAACGACCTATGTGGGATTGTTGCCAGTTCCCACCGGAAGGTCGTGGGTTTCCTCCGGGCATATAGAACCCAGTTTCCTCCTACAAGCTAAATCCACTTAACATATTGTGTAACTTTACAGATGAAGAAATAGGTTTAAATGAGAATGACACATCTTGCAATGTAGCCCGTAAAACGTTTGACTTACGGAAATACCGCTCGAAATACTCCAGATGTCATTGTCAGTTTCCTAACTCAATTCAATTTGAACTTTATTTATCAACACACGCCAGGGTAGGGCAAAAACAAACAAACAAACCGCAAAACAACAAAAATACATAACATCAGAAGCAATATGTTGAATAACTAAAAACAAAAAAATTTTGGGCAAATACGCCTTTTTCAAAATGGCGGACAAACGGCGTAGCGTAGCAACAATTCAGAAAAAATGGACCTAGATAATTTGTTTAAGAACATGTATGTGAAAGATGAGAGTCATGCCTAGAAAACTGTTTGAGTTATATCACCTACAAAAACCGTGGAAAACAAATAAGAATAATAATAAGAAAAAGCAGAACGATTTCAATAGGTATCCCCACCAAGTTGGGGATCCCTAATAATAAAGAAAAAGCAGAACGATTTCAAAAGGTATCCCCTCCAAGTAGGGGATCCCTAATAAAGAAAAAGCAGAACGATTTCAATAGGTATCCCCACCAAGTTAGGGATCCCTAACAAAACTTTTAGGCTATCACATCAATATAGTATTTATTAATCAGAATAGACTTAGAAAGGCACGGCTTTACAAAATGCGTCCAATCTCAATGAGGTCGTCTCTCTTCTGTAAGATATACAATGGCTACCAGTCATCTTCGTAAACCGACACTCTCAACCTCAGCTATAAGGGCCTGATGAGCGTAGGCCTATTTCTGTTTTTGAAGTTTGAATTTTGAAGTATTACGCGAATCGAGCCTTCCTAAAAATTTTACCTTAGATTTTTCAAGCTAAGGTCACGCGATAAGTTGGCCGAAGTTCTGTCAGTTTACGATCCAAAGTGTAAATAGTTTTTCAGTGGGGCTTTTAGGAAATTTTTGTTAGGTTTATCTTTGATTATAAATTAATATTTTCAACATTTTAGTTGTATATTTCGAGAAATCTAATATTAATATCCACGAAATAATTTCCATAATCGTTAAAATAAATTGAACATTGAGTTTTTGTTTATATCGTATTTTTATAGTTCTTTTGAATGATAAAAAAATAGGAATTCTACGGAGTTACTTCCCCTTGTATCTAAAAAGCCGAAATATCCTTTTGTTCAAACTAAGTATATCAACATTACCTCCTGCCACATTAATAACACGAAATCAAACATTAGTTCAGGTTATTGGGTTTGATGAAAAAATGTCCCGAATAAATAAAAAGAAATCGCTGCTTTTTAATTGACTATAAACCCCGACTTTCGACTTAGATAACGATGTAAAAACTACATCGAAACGTCGTCGTTCAATAAACGAGTTCACCGTATTGTGATAATTATCAATCTAAAATTAAAATCACCCTGGTCCTATCAGCCAGATAAGTCTATCCTACAATAATTAGGTGAAGAATTACTTATGGATAACAACTTCTTGGTTTATTGGATGGCTGTTTCGATGTAGTTCTTACGTCGTTATCGAAGTGTTTTGATAAGTCGATGATAACGACGTAAGAACTACATCGAAACGTCGTCACCCAATAAACCAAGAAGTTGTTATCCACAAGTAATTCTTCGCGGGGTTTTAGCCAAACTCGAAAGAGGCTTATTATTTACCTTATTGTAACCTTTCAAGTTCTAAATGCCATTGAAAGATTTGAAGTCTATCCTAGCCATGTGTAGGCCTATCAGAGATTTTGCGAGAACACTATGGCGACATTTGTATGGAATACGGCCATTTTATTCTCGAGCTTCGCGACCCCGCCAGACTCGCCAAAGCAATTGATTCGCGACTTTCTCTACCCCGCCAAACACGCTAATCAACTTAATAAAAAAATACTATTTTTTTTTAAACATTTCATTTGCGTCCTTCGCTACCTTGGCGAGGCTAGCGGGGGCGAGAAGGTCGCGATTCTATATCATTCGACTTTCTCGACCTTGGCGGGTTGCGAAACACGTTAATAAAAAGATAGTAATTTTTTTGCTATCCAGAATCGCGACCTTAATTATGGGACTGGCTGCAGGTTAAAGTGAGCACGCACATGTTCGTAGTCTAAATCAGTGTACTGCCATCTTATTGAGCTAAGTTAATATCTTCAGGGAACCCATTCCGTGTTTTATGGAATCCATAAAGATTTTAACTTGGCTCGAGAAGATGCTGTACTGTGTGCCAGACATATAACAGAGACATTTTATGAAATATCATTGGACACATGCCACACGCTTACCCAAGCCCTTTCGGAACACACTTCGGCTATCTTCGCTCGCTACCGGTCAACTTACTTCACATACGTAAATCCCCGAAGTTTCAGAGTGAGTGAGTGATTTGGGTTTTACGTCCTGTTTAGTATTTCAGTCATATGAAGACGTCTCCTTGTGGCAGGGCAGATTTCCACTGCTCTTTTATTTGGTGCTGCCTCACCGAGACGACTTGCCGAAGACACCCAGCAAGCCCCCTCACCCAGTCACATTAAACTGACACCGGGCCAACCAGTCGTTGCTCTAACTCCTATTGCTGACCGTCAAGCGAAGCAGCAGCAGCTCCCACTGTTAAAGTCGTTGGTCTCGACAAAGCTTGAATCGGACGCTCTACCAACTAAGCTATCGGGACTGGTTCGAAGTTTCAGAGTGAAGCAACCAACCAACCAGAAGATAGAGTTCCTGTAGCTTACAACGCAGAGCAACATAATGTCTCTTACACAAGTCTTTCATCAATCAATCAACCAATCAGAAACAGGTGCCACCGGTGCTTAATCGATATAGAAATACAGTGTCTCGCATCTCGTGTAAAATAGGCGAAATAAAACGAATGTAACTTACTAGAAAAAAAAAGAGATTTTTTGTACATAAGGGGAGGTAACTCGGTGTCTGTAATATTTGTGACTAGCTCATTTGTGCCGGATTCGAATTAAAAAAAAATCAAAAGATTCCAACAAAAGCGTTATATATTATTTTTGATATAATCAAAACTATTCTAATTTTATGAAAATTCAGTAAATTTAACTTAAATTTCTTTATGAATTAAAAATGTGTTAATAATTAAATTTATATTCTCTGAATTGGGAGATTGAGGCTATGATTCCAAGTGAACTTTTTGTGGTATATAGACGTATCATCTTCTAGACTCTTCGTTTACAACTTAACAATTCAAATTTTCAATTTTTGAAGGAGACTTCCGAAAAAGTCTTCAATAATTAAAAAAAAGAAAAGATTTAACAGCTCTCGGACGAAAGACAATAATTTGGTACTTGCTCTGATCACCACTAACATAGCAGTAAATAACCTCTAGAAATACATCGGGATTATCGTCTATAACAACCTTCAAAGTACTTAAAACATTTCACGTCAATTACCCTCAAGCTAATAAAAACAGACAGAAGTATGTCCTTTCAGTGGCTTATCTGTGTAGCCATTTTTTCGTTTTAGGATGACGTGATGTTGCAGTTTACCGCTCTCTAGTTTATAATGGTAGATTTAGGTCCAAAAAAACATGGCGACAAACTTGAAGTGGGAAGATTGTCTCGGAATATATAGGTCAGTATGCAACCGCACGTCATTTCTTAGCCAAGCCATTGGCTATTGCATCACATGACTACTCTATAACGCACTTACATTTTTATTCAACAGTTTCAGTTTCAGTTTAGTTTAGTTTATTACAGGATAAGCCATGTGGCTTCTCTCCTAAAACAGTTCAAGTACATAATAGAACAACAACATATACAGAACACAGACAAAAAAAAATACAAATAAAAAAAAAAATTACAAATAAAAAAAAAAACACAACAAAAAACTAATTTATACATTAGGCAGCGCATTTCTCTCATCAATAATTGAGAGAATTAATTTTGCTAATGATAAAAAGGATTATATAGATTTATTTGCTCTTTCATTTAAATTGAAAAAAAAAATTATTTATATGAATCAATATTGCTTTATTCACCGACAAAGCGGCCATATCATTGAAATAATATTGAGTGAGACTTAAAACATAAATCAATCAAAAGGCTTCTTGCGCTATACTTCATGGAAAATAAACAATTGATTGATTGATGTTTTACGCCGCTCTCAATATTATTTCACTTATATGGCCTCGTTGCCAGGTTTAATGGGGGGAGGAAACCGGACCCATTGGCCTTCCGCGAGTACCTGGCAACTCTTCCACCAATCAAGATCTCGTGGCATTCCACATACGGCGATCGAGTGAAAAGCCCACTTTTGAATTAATCTGAATGGGATTGGAACCGGCGTTGCATCGATGGAAGGCATGTGTCGGACAGAGAGACTATCAAACTAACCGACCGAGGTTTCCCAATCGTATGTGGAGTGAGTGAGTGAGTGATTGGGGTTTTACGTCCTGCTCAACAGTATTTCGGTTATATGAAGACGTTGTCTCCTTGTGACAGGGCGGATTTCCACCGCTCTTTTTTAGGTGCTGTCTCACCGAGAGGACTTGCCGAAGACAACCAGCAAGCCCCCTCACCCAGTCACA
The DNA here is from genome assembly GCA_963971465.1 of Lepidochitona cinerea. Taxonomy (NCBI): domain Eukaryota; kingdom Metazoa; phylum Mollusca; class Polyplacophora; order Chitonida; family Tonicellidae; genus Lepidochitona; species Lepidochitona cinerea. The sequence goes on from OZ020559.1 coordinate 8,766,957, forward strand.
GTATACTGACACCGGGCCAACCAGTCGCTGCTCTAACTCCTATTGCTGAGCGCCAAGCGAAGCAGTAACAGCTACCACTGTTAAAGTCTTTGGTCTGACTCGACCCGGGCTTGAACCCGGATCTCCCAGGCCTGAAGCGGACGCTCTACCGACTGAGCTATCGGGGCTGGTCAATCAATCGTATGTGGAAGATTTGCCTTGCAGTCACCAAAATACAGAATAACAGATTTCTTAAATTTCGAGTAAAGGGAGGTAACTCGATGTCCGAAATATACGTCATTGGAGCAGTTTGACATTAATTTATTCATCAAAATCTAAAAAAGTCTAAACGGAAATATTAAGTTTTATTTATATTTATATGCAAAACTCTGCTGATTCTATATACAATGAGGACATAGGAAGTAAACAATACTTCGAATTTATGCTTTATTTACAGTAACATTTTTATTTTCATGATTTGGTGTCTTGCGGCTGACTATAAAAAATATAACCTCTAGTTATAAAAGTCTATGATCAGCATTAGTGGGCATTACTTTTTTTAATCAATGAAACATTTAAACAATTTTTGAGGAAGGCCCAGCCTTCTACTTTCTTAATAAAAATAGAATTTAAAAGTGGCATCAGCTTGCAAAATTCACACTTTTTTAAATAATTTCTGATCGTCACGACAGCGAAGGTCTTTGTAGGTAATCGAAAAACTAAATGATTGGCGAATGAAACATTTAAATTATTTTGGAAGAAGGCCGAGCCTTCTGCATTGTAAATAAAAGAAAGAAGTTAGAAAGATATTTGCTACCTATAGTCTTAATAAATTTAATTTACAGTCTAAATATGACGTATTGACGTCTAGAAAGTTGATAGTTCGTACCGGTTGTATTAATTATGTATACTTTTCGAAAACAAGTTTGTGCTTCTTCGTGGCTCAGTAGGTAGAGCGTTGGACGCTCAATCCGGACAACCTTCCACCAATGGGTAGCGGGTTCGAATCCCACTCAGTTCCCTCCTTCGCCCCCCCCCCCACCCCCCAAAAAAAAAAAAAATTGGAAAGTTTTCTGACTGGGTTTTCACTCAAACGACCTATGTGGGATTGTTGCCAGTTCCCACCGGAAGGTCGTGGGTTTCCTCCGGGCATATAGAACCCAGTTTCCTCCTACAAGCTAAATCCACTTAACATATTGTGTAACTTTACAGATGAAGAAATAGGTTTAAATGAGAATGACACATCTTGCAATGTAGCCCGTAAAACGTTTGACTTACGGAAATACCGCTCGAAATACTCCAGATGTCATTGTCAGTTTCCTAACTCAATTCAATTTGAACTTTATTTATCAACACACGCCAGGGTAGGGCAAAAACAAACAAACAAACCGCAAAACAACAAAAATACATAACATCAGAAGCAATAAGTTGAATAACTAAAAACAAAAAAAACAAAACTTTTAGGCTATCACATCAATATAGTATTTATTAATCAGAATAGACTTAGAAAGGCACAGCTTTACAAAATGCGTCCAATCTCAATGAGGTCGTCTCTCTTCTGTAAGATATACAATGGCTACCAGTCATCTTCGTAAACCGACACTCTCAACCTCAGCTATAAGGGCCTGATGAGCGTAGGCCTATTTCTGTTTTTGAAGTTTGAATTTTGAAGTATTACGCGAATCGAGCCTTCCTAAAAATTTTACCTTAGACTTTTTAAGTTAAGGTCACGCGATAAGTTGGCCGAAGTTCTGTCAGTTTACGATCCAATGTGTAAATAGTTTTTCAGTGGGGCTTTTAGGAAATTTTTGTTAGGTTTATCTTTGATTATAAATTAATATTTTCAACATTTTAGTTGTATATTTCGAGAAATCTAATATTAATATCCACGAAATAATTTCCATAATCGTTAAAATAAATTGAACATTGAGTTTTTGTTTATATCGTATTTTTATAGTTCTTTTGAATGATAAAAAAATAGGAATTCTACGGAGTTACTTCCCCTTGTATCTAAAAAGCCGAAATATCCTTTTGTTCAAACTAAGTATATCAACATTACCTCCTGCCACATTAATAACACGAAATCAAACATTAGTTCAGGTTATTGGGTTTGATGAAAAAATGTCCCGAATAAATAAAAAGAAATCGCTGCTTTTTAATTGACTATAAACCCCGACTTTCGACTTAGATAACGATGTAAAAACTACATCGAAACGTCGTCGTTCAATAAACGAGTTCACCGTATTGTGATAATTATCAATCTAAAATTAAAATCACCCTGGTCCTATCAGCCAGATAAGTCTATCCTACAATAATTAGGTGAAGAATTACTTATGGATAACAACTTCTTGGTTTATTGGATGGCTGTTTCGATGTAGTTCTTACGTCGTTATCGAAGTGTTTTGATAAGTCGATGATAACGACGTAAGAACTACATCGAAACGTCGTCACCCAATAAACCAAGAAGTTGTTATCCACAAGTAATTCTTCGCGGGGTTTTAGCCAAACTCGAAAGAGGCTTATTATTTACCTTATTGTAACCTTTCAAGTTCTAAATGCCATTGAAAGATTTGAAGTCTATCCTAGCCATGTGTAGGCCTATCAGAGATTTTGCGAGAACACTATGGCGACATTTGTATGGAATACGGCCATTTTATTCTCGAGCTTCGCGACCCCGCCAGACTCGCCAAAGCAATTGATTCGCGACTTTCTCTACCCCGCCAAACACGCTAATCAACTTAATAAAAAAATACTATTTTTTTTAAAACATTTCATTTGCGTCCTTCGCTACCTTGGCGAGGCGAGCGGGGGCGAGAAGGTCGCGATTCTATATCATTCGCGACTTTCTCGACCTTGGCGGGTTGCGAAACACGCTAATAAAAAGATAGTAATTTTTTGCTATCCCGAATCGCGACCTTAATTATGGGACTGGCTGCAGATTAAAGTCAGCACGCACATGTTCGTAGTCTAAATCAGTGTACTGCCATCTTATTGAGCTAAGTTAATATCTTCAGGGAACCCATTCCGTGTTTTATGGAATCCATAAAGATTTTAACTTGGCTCGAGAAGATGCTGTACTGTGTGCCAGACATATAACAGAGACATTTTATGAAATATCTTTGGACACATGCCACACGCTTACCCAAGCCCTTTCGGAACACACCGGCTATCTTCGCTCGCTACCGGTCAACTTACTTCACATACGTAAATCCCCGAAGTTTCAGAGTGAGTGAGTGATTTGGGTTTTACGTCCTGTTTAGTATTTCATTCATATGAAGACGTCTCCTTGTGGCAGGGCAGATTTCCACTGCTCTTTTATTTGGTGCTGCCTCACCGAGACGACTTGCCGAAGACACCCAGCAAGCCCCCTCACCCAGTCACATTAAACTGACACCGGGCCAACCAGTCGTTGCTCTAACTCCTATTGCTGACCGTCAAGCGAAGCAGCAGCAGCTCCCACTGTTAAAGTCTTTGGTCTCGACAAAGCTTGAATCGGACGCTCTACCAGCTAAGCTATCGGGACTGGTTCGAAGTTTCAGAGTGAAGCAACCAACCAACCAGAAGATAGAGTTCCTGTAGCTTACAACGCAGAGCAACATAATGTCTCTTACACAAGTCTTTCATCAATCAATCAACCAATCAGAAACAGGTGCCACCGGTGCTTAATCGATATAGAAATACAGTGTCTCGCATCTCGTGTAAAATAGGCGAAATAAAACGAATGTAACTTACTAGAAAAAAAAGTGATTTTTTGTATATAAGGGGAGGTAACTCGGTGTCTGTAATATTTGTGACTAGCTCATTTGTGCCGGATTCGAATTTAAAAAAATCAAAAGATTCCAACAAAAGCGTTATATATTATTTTTGATATAATCAAAACTATTCTAATTTTATGAAAATTCAGTAAATTTAACTTAAATTTCTTTATGGATTAATAATTTGTTAATAATTAAATTTATATTCTCTGAATTGGGAGATTGAGGCTAAGATCCCAAGTGTACTTTTTGTGGTATATAGACGTATCATCTTCTGGCCTCGTTGTTTACAACTTAACAATTCAAATTTTCAATTTTTGAAGGAGACTTCCGAAAAAGTCTTCAATAATTAAAAAAAAAGAAGAAAAAAGCAAAAGATTTAACAGCTGTCAGACGAAAGACAATAATTTGGCACTTGCTCGGATCACCACTAACATAGCAGTAAATAACCTCTAGAAATACGTCGGGATTATCGTCGATAACAACCTTCAAAGTACATAAAACATTTCACGCCAGTGACCCTCAAGCTAATAAAAACAGACAGAAGTATGTCCTTTCAGTGGCTTATCTGTGTAGCCATTTTTTCGTTTTAGGATGACGTGATGTTGCAGTTTACCGCTCTCTAGTGTATAATGGTAGATTTAGGTCCAAAAAAACATGGCGACAAACTTGAAGTGGGAAGATTGTCTCGGAATATATAGGTCAGTATGCAACCGCAGGTCATTTCTTAGCCAAGCCATTGGCTAAATTGCATCATATGACTACTCTACTCTACTCTAAAATACAAATGAAAACAAAACAAAAAAACTAATTTATACATTTGGCAGCGCATCTCTCTCATCAATAATTGAGAGAATTAATTTTGCTAATGATAAAAAAAATTATATAGATTTATTTACTCTTTCATGTAAATTGAAAAAAAAATATTTATTGATATGAATTAATATTGCTTTATTCACCTACGCAACCCGACAAAGCGGCCATATCATTGAAATAATATTGAGTGAGACTTAAAACATAAATCAATCAAAAGGCTTCTTGCGCTATACTTCATGGAAAATAAACAATTGATTGATTGATGTTTTACGCCGCTCTCAATATTATTTCACTTATATGGCCTCGTTGCCAGGTTTAATGGGGGGAGGAAACCGGACCCATTGGCCTTCCGCGAGTACCTGGCAACTCTTCCACCAATCAAGATCTCGTGGCATTTCACATACGGCGATCGAGTGAAAAGTTCACTTTTGAATTAATCTGAATGGGATTGGAACCCGCGTTGCATCGATGGAAGGCATGTGTCGGACAGAGAGACTATCAAACTAACCGACCGAGGTTTCCCAATCGTATGTGGAAGATTTGCCTTGCAGTCACCAAAATGGCAAAATACAGAATAACAGATTTCTTAAATTTCGAGTAAAGGGAGGTAACTCGATGTCCGAAATATACGTAATTGTAGCAGTTTGACATTAATTTAATCATCAAAATCTCAAAAGTCTAAACGGAAATATTGAAATTTTCTATATTCATATTGAAAACTATGCTGATTGCTTTTAAAAGGAGAACATAGGAAGTAAACAATACTTCGAATTAATGTTTTATTTACAGTAACATTTTTATTTTTCATGATTTGGTGTCTTGCGGCTGGCTATAAAAAACATTATCTCTAGATATAAAAGTCTATGATCAGCTATATTAAATCATTGAAACATAAAATCAATTTTTGAGGAAGGCCGAGCCTTCTAATTTCCCAATGAAAATAGAATTTTTAAGTCGCATGAGCTTGCAAAATTCACACATTTTTAATAATTACTGATCGTCGCGACAGCGAAGGTCTTTGTGGGCCATCGATAAACTAAATGATTGGCGAATGAAAAAATTTAAACAATTTTTGAAGAAGGCCGAGCCTTGTACCCAGTAAATAAAAGAAAGAATATAGAAATATATTTTATGAGCTGCCGTTTATGACAAAATTGTATAGATGCTAGAAATAAATTTATTTACGGTATATATTTTATCTCCTAAAAATGAATTTCCATCAACAGTCAAAATATGACGTATTGAGGTAATCGACGTCTAGAAAATTGAATGTTCGTCCCGGTTATTTTAATTATGTTTACTTTTCTAAAACAAAATCGTTTCATACAGACAACATATTCAATAGAATGTATGTGGAAGATTTGCCTGGTACTCGTCAAAATACAGAATAACAGATTTCTTGAGTATCACATGTTTTGTTTTTTTCGAGTAAGGGGAGGTAACTCTATGTCCGGATTATACGCCATTGAAGCAGTTTGACATTAATTTAATCATCAAAATCTAAAAGGTCGCAAATTTTTATTTTACTATGTTTATATTCAAAACTATGTTGATTCTCTATAAAATGAGGAAATAGGAAGTAAACGATACTTCGAATTAATGCTTTGTTTACAGTAACATTTTTATTTTTCATGATTTGGTGTCTTGCGGCTGACTATAAAAAACATTATCTCTAGTTATAAAAGTCTATGATCAGCTTAAAGCGGCATTACCTTTTGTTTATCATTGAAACATAAAATCAATTTTTGAGGAAGGCCGAGCCTTCTAATTTCCCAATGAAAATAGAATTTTAAAGTGTCATGAGCTTGCAAAATTCACACTTTTTTAAATAATTTCTGATCGTCACGACAGCGAAGGTCTTTGTAGGTAATTGAAAAACTAAATGATTGGCGAATGAAACATTTAAATTATTTTGGAAGAAGGCCGAGCCTTCTGCATTGTAAATAAAAGAAAGAAGTTGGAAAGATATTTGCTACCAAAAGCCTTAATAAATTTAATTTACAGTCTAAATATGACATATTGACTTCTAGAAAGTTGATAGTTCGTCCCGGTTGTATTAATTATGTTTACTTTTCGAAAACAAGTTTGTGTTTCTTCAATATCAGTGGGGGTGGGGGGGGGGGGGGGGGGGGCCTTCGTGGCTCTGTAGGTAGAGCGTTGGACGCTCAATCCGGACAACCTTCCACCAATGGGTAGCGGGTTCGAATCCCACTCAGTCCCCACCCCCCAAAAAAAAAAAAAAAAAAATTGGAAAGTTTTCTGACTGGGTTTTCACTCAAACGACCTATGTGGGATTGTTGCCAGTTCCCACCGGAATGTCGTGGGTTTCCTCCGGGCATATAGAACCCAGTTTCCTCCTACAGTAAAACTGGCAACGCCGCCATATAAGTGAAATAATCCAAACAATCAATCAATAAATCAATCAATATCAATGGTATTGACATTTAAAGGCCCATTTGTGATGTGGGCGCATCAGAATAAGCTCAATCCACTTAACATATTGTGTAACTTTACAGATGAAGAAATATGTTTAAATGAGAATGACACATCTTGCAATGTAGCCCGTAAAACGTTTGACTTACGGAAATACCGCTCGAAATACTCCAGATGTCATTGTCAGTTTCCTAACTCAATTCAATTTGAACTTTATTTATCAACACACGCCAGGGTAGGGCAAAAATAAACAAACAAACCCCAAAACAACAAAAATACATAACATCAGAAGCAATAAGTTGAATAACTAAAAACAAAAAACAAAAAAACTTTTAGGCTATCACATCAATATAGTATTTATTAATCAGAATAGATTTAGAAAGGCACGGCTTTACAAAATGCGTCCAATCTCAATGAGGTCGTCTCTCTTCTGTAAGATATACAATGGCTACCCGTCATCTTCGTGAACCGACACTCTCAACCTCAGCTATAAGGGCCTGATGAGCGTAGGGCTATTTCTGTTTTTCAAGTTTGAATTTTAAAGGAATACGCGAATCAAGCCTTCCTAAACATTTTACCTTAGATTTTTCAAGCTAAGGTCACGTGATAAATTGGCCGAAGTTCTGTCAGTCTACGATCCAAAGTGTAAATAGTTTTTCAGTGGGGCTTTTAGGAAATTTTTGTTAGGTTTATCTTTGATTATAAATTAATATTTTCAACATTTTAGTTGTATGTTTCGAGAAATCTAATATCAATATCCACGAAATAATTTCCATAATCGTTAAAATAAATTGAACTTTGAGTTTTGGTTTATATCGTATTTTTATAGTTCTTTTGAATGATAAAAAAATAGGAATTCTACGGAGTTACTTCCCCTTGTATCTAAAAAGCCGAAATATCCTTTTGTTCAAACTAAGGATATCAACATTACCTCCTGCCACATTAATAACACGAAATCAAACATTAGTTCAGGTTATTGGGTATGATGAAAAAATGTACCGAATAAATAAAAAGAAATCGCTGCTTTTTAATTGACTATAAACCCCGACTTTCGACTTAGATAACGATGTAAGAACTACATCGAAACGTCGTCGTTCAATAAACGAGTTCACCGTATTGTGATAATTATCAATCTAAAATTAAAATCACCCTGGTCCTATCAGCCAGATAAGTCTATCCTACAATAATTAGGTGAAGAATTACTTATTGATAACAACTTCTTGGTTTATTGGATGGCTGTTTTGATGTAGTTCTTACGTCGTTATCGAAGTGTTTTGATAAGTCGATGATGCCGACGTAAGAACTACATCGAAACGTCGTCACCCAATAAACCAAGAAGTTGTTATCCATAAGTAATTCTTCGCGGGGTTTTAGCCAAACTCGAAAGAGGCTTATTATTTACCTTATTGTAACCTTTCAAGTTCTAAATGCCATTGAAAGATTTTAAGTCTATCCTAGACATGTGTAGGCCTATCAGAGATTTTGCGAGAACACTATGGCGACATTTATATGGAATACGGCCATTTTATTCTCGAGCTTCGCGACCCCGCCAGACTCGCCAAAGCAATTGATTCGCGACTTTCTCTACCCCGCCAAACACGCTAATCAACTTAATAAAAAATACTATTTTTTTTTAAACATTTCATTTGCGTCCTTCGCTACCTTGGCGAGGCTAGCGGGGGCGAGAAGGTCGCGATTCTATATCATTCGCGACTTTCTCCACCTTTGCGGGTTGCGAAACACGCTAATAAAAAGATAGTAATTTTTTGCTATCCCGAATCGCGACCTTAATTATGGGACTGGCTGCAGGTTAAAGTCAGCACGCACATGTTCGTAGTCTAAATCAGTGTACTGCCATCTTATTGAGCTAAGTTAATATCTTCAGGGAACCCATTCCGTGTTTTATGGAATCCATAAAGATTTTAACTTGGCTCGAGAAGATGCTGTACTGTGTGCCAGACATATAACAGATACATTTTATGAAATATCTTTGGACACATGCCACACGCTTACCCAAGCCCTTTCGGAACACACTTCGGCTATCTTCGCTCGCTACCGGTCAACTTACTTCACATACGTAAATCCCCGAAGTTTCAGAGTGAGTGAGTGATTTGGGTTTTACGTCCTGTTTAGTATTTTAGTCATATGAAGACGTCTCCTTGTGGCAGGGCAGATTTCCACTGCTCTTTTATTTGGTGCTGCCTCACCGAGACGACTTGCCGAAGACACCCAGCAAGCCCCCTCACCCAGTCACATTAAACTGACACCGGGCCAACCAGTCGTTGCTCTAACTCCTATTGCTGACCGTCAAGCGAAGCAGCAGCAGCTCCCACTGTTAAAGTCGTTGGTCTCGACAAAGCTTGAATCGGACGCTCTACCAACTAAGCTATCGGGACTGGTTCGAAGTTTCAGAGTGAAGCAACCAACCAACCAGAAGATAGAGTTCCTGTAGCTTACAACGCAGAGCAACATAATGTCTCTTACACAAGTCTTTCATCAATCAATCAACCAATCAGAAACAGGTGCCACCGGTGCTTAATCGATATAGAAATACAGTGTCTCGCATCTCGTGTAAAATAGGCGAAATAAAACGAATGTAACTTACTAGAAAAAAAAGTGATTTTTTGTACATAAGGGGAGGTAACTCGGTGTCTGTAATATTTGTGACTAGCTCATTTGTGCCGGATTCGAATTAAAAAAAAATCAAAAGATTCCAACAAAAGCGTTATATATTATTTTTGATATAATCAAAACTATTCTAATTTTATGAAAATTCAGTAAATTTAACTTAAATTTCTTTATGAATTAAAAATGTGTTAATAATTAAATTTATATTCTCTGAATTGGGAGATTGAGGCTATGATTCCAAGTGAACTTTTTGTGGTATATAGACGTATCATCTTCTAGACTCTTCGTTTACAACTTAACAATTCAAATTTTCAATTTTTGAAGGAGACTTCCGAAAAAGTCTTCAATAATTAAAAAAAAAAAAGATTTAACAGCTCTCGGACGAAAGACAATAATTTGGTACTTGCTCTGATCACCACTAACATAGCAGTAAATAACCTCTAGAAATACATCGGGATTATCGTCGATAACAACCTTCAAAGTACTTAAAACATTTCACGTCAATTACCCTCAAGCTAATAAAAACAGACAGAAGTATGTCCTTTCAGTGGCTTATCTGTGTAGCCATTTTTTCGTTTTAGGATGACGTGATGTTGCAGTTTACCGCTCTCTAGTTTATAATGGTAGATTTAGGTCCAAAAAAACATGGCGACAAACTTGAAGTGGGAAGATTGTCTCGGAATATATAGGTCAGTATGCAACCGCACGTCATTTCTTAGCCAAGCCATTGGCTATTGCATCACATGACTACTCTATAACGCACTTACATTTTTATTCAACAGTTTCAGTTTCAGTTTAGTTTAGTTTATTACAGGATAAGCCATGTGGCTTCTCTCCTAAAACAGTTCAAGTACATAATAGAACAACAACATATACAGAACACAGACAAAAAAAAATACAAATAAAAAAAAAAATTACAAATAAAAAAAAAACACAACAAAAAACTAATTTATACATTAGGCAGCGCATTTCTCTCATCAATAATTGAGAGAATTAATTTTGCTAATGATAAAAAGGATTATATAGATTTATTTGCTCTTTCATTTAAATTGAAAAAAAAAATTATTTATATGAATCAATATTGCTTTATTCACCGACAAAGCGGCCATATCATTGAAATAATATTGAGTGAGACTTAAAACATAAATCAATCAAAAGGCTTCTTGCGCTATACTTCATGGAAAATAAACAATTGATTGATTGATGTTTTACGCCGCTCTCAATATTATTTCACTTATATGGCCTCGTTGCCAGGTTTAATGGGGGGAGGAAACCGGACCCATTGGCCTTCCGCGAGTACCTGGCAACTCTTCCACCAATCAAGATCTCGTGGCATTTCACATACGGCGATCGAGTGAAAAGCCCACTTTTGAATTAATCTGAATGGGATTGGAACCGGCGTTGCATCGATGGAAGGCATGTGTCGGACAGAGAGACTATCAAACTAACCGACCGAGGTTTCCCAATCGTATGTGGAGTGAGTGAGTGAGTGATTGGGGTTTTACGTCCTGCTCAACAGTATTTCGGTTATATGAAGACGTTGTCTCCTTGTGACAGGGCGGATTTCCACCGCTCTTTTTTAGGTGCTGTCTCACCGAGAGGACTTGCCGAAGACAACCAGCAAGCCCCCTCACCCAGTCACAGTATACTGACACCGGGCCAACCAGTCGCTGCTCTAACTCCTATTGCTGAGCGCCAAGCGAAGCAGTAACAGCTACCACTGTTAAAGTCTTTGGTCTGACTCGACCCGGGCTTGAACCCGGATCTCCCAGGCCTGAAGCGGACGCTCTACCGACTGAGCTATCGGGGCTGGTCAATCAATCGTATGTGGAAGATTTGCCTTGCAGTCACCAAAATACAGAATAACAGATTTCTTAAATTTCAAGCAAGGGGAGGTAACTCGATCTCCGGATTAAACGTCATTGGAACAGTTTGACATTAATTTAATCATCGAAATCTAAAAAAGTCTAAACAAAAATATCAAGTTTTACTATATTTAAATTCAAAACTCTGCTGATTCTATATACAATGAGGACATAGGAAGTAAACAACACTTTGAATTAATGCTTTATTTACAGTAACATGTGCAATTTCATGATTTGGTGTCTTGCGGCTAACTATAAAATATACAAACTCTAGTTATAAAAGTCTATGATCAGCATTAGTAGGCATTACTTTTTTTAATCAATGAAACATTTAAACAATTTTTGTGGAAGGCCGAGCCTTCTAATTACTTAATCAAAATAGAATTTTAAAGTGGCATTAGCTTGCAAGATTCATGATTTGGTTTCTTGCGGCTGACTATAAAAAACATAACCTCTAGTTATAAAAGTCTATGATCAGCATTAGTAGGCATTACTTTTTTTAATCAATGAAACATTTAAACAATTTTTGTGGAAGGCCGAGCCTTCTAATTACTTAATCAAAATAGAATTTTAAAGTGGCATTAGCTTGCAAGATTCACACTTTTTTTAATAATTCCTGATCGCCACGACAGCGAAGGTCTTTGTAGGCCATCGAAAAACTAAATGATTGGCGAATGAAACATTAGAACAATTTTTGAAGAAATTTTGTAAATAAAAGAAAGAAGTTAGGAAGATATTTGCTACTAATTTGCTCAACGAATTTTCATCAACAGTCAAAATATGACGTATTGGGGTAATTTACGTAAAGAAAATTGAATGTTCGTCCCGGTTATTTTAATTATGTTTTCTTTTCGAAAACAAATTCGTTTCATACAGACAACATATTCAATAGAATGTTTGTGGAAGATTTGCCAGGTACTCGTCAAAATACAGAATAACAGATTTCTTGAGTATCACATGTTTTGTTTTTTTCGAGTAAGGGGAGGTAACTCTATGTCCGAATTATACGTCATTGAAGCAGTTTGACATTAATTTAATCATCAAAATCTAAACGGTCTAAACAGAAATATTAAATTTTATTATATTTATTTTCCAAACTGTGCGGATTTTATATACAATGAGGACATAGGAAGTAAACGACACTTTATTTACAGTAACATGTATAATTTCATGATTTGGTGTCTTGCGGCTGACTATAAAAAATACAACCTCTAGTTATAGAAGTCTATGGCCAGCATTAGTAGCCTAGGCATTACTTTTTTTAATCAATGAAACATTTAAACAATTTTTGAAGAAGGCCGAGCCTTCTACGTTGTAAATAAAAGAAAGAAGTTAGAAAGATATTTGCTACCAAGTTGTTTAATAAATTTTATTTACAGTCTAAATAAGACGTATTGACGTCTAGATAGTTGAATGTTCGTCCCGGTTATATCAATAAAATTGTTTTTAAATATATTTTTATCGAGTCATTTATATTTGGTGGTACCTCGGTCGGTTAGAGTGGTCGTTCCTCCGTCTGACACATGCATCTCATCGATGCGGCGCTGGTTCTAATCCCATTCAGACCAATTCAAAAGTGGATTTTTCACTCGATTGCCGTATGTGGAAGAGTTGCCATGTACTTGCCGAAGGTCAATGAGCCTGGTTTCCTCCTCCACTAAACCTAACAACGCCGCCATATAAGTGAAATAGTCTTGAGAGTGGCTTAAAACATCAACCAATCAATCATTTATTTTGATGAAATATAACGTACGTTAGCCTTTTGATTGATTGATTGGTTGGTTGATTGATGTTTTACGTCCCACTCAAGATTATTTCATTGACAGGTTGCGTAGGTTAAAGTGGCATGAGCTGCCAAAATTCACACTTTTTCACTATTTCCGATCGTCGCGACAGTAAAAGGCTTTGAAGGCCATCGAAAGACTAGATGATTGGCGTTGGAATGAGGAAAATGCATACAGTATTTGGCCTGTACGCACTGAACTAGTGTTCGAAAAGTAAACAAAATTTAAATAACCATTCATTCATTCTAAGCCAAAGTTAGTTCAAAACAATACTATATCGTACATTTTCAAGACTAGAAACACTAAAACGCTTCTGAAACATATGTCTTGAGAAAAATAACCGATAATTTAAACATTCTGTTCTTACGTCAAAATATCAACACTTTGGCAGCTCATGTCACTTTAACAAAGAAATATTAATTGATGTAAATAAACCATTTCTTTCAATTTATAAAAAAGAGAAAATAACTATTTCATCAAACCATTCGTCATGGAGTTTTTTAAAGGCTTCATTGTCCTGTACTAGAGGACATAATCTCTAAAAATTCAACTTGAAAATTTGTACTATAGGTTAGTCGCATCCTACGACCATGTTTGCCTGCAGAGGCTAAGGGTCTTATTCTGATCTCTAATATAAACACGGGGTTGGTATCCGTCGCCGTATGGATAACAAACTTATCGATAGTTTAACTTCTAAATGTCACTTAAACAACTTATTCTTATCTCACCTGAAAGCCACATGTGGGGGGGGGGGGGGGGGGGGGGGGGCTGAAACGGCATTCATTGGCCTTCGGCAAGTACATGGCAACTCTTCCACATACAGTGATCGAGTGAAAAATCTACTTTTGAATTGGTCTGAATGGGATTGGAACCAGCGCCGCATCAATGGGAGGCATGTGTCAGACGGAGGGACGATCATTCTAACCGACCGAGGTACATCAAAATATAAATGACTCGATAAAAAAAAAAATTAAAAAAAATTCTATTGAATATGTTGTCTGTATGAAACGAAGTTCTTTTCGAACAGTAAACATAATTAACATAACCGGGACGAACATTCAACTTTTTAGACGTCAATACGTCTTATTTTGACTGTTGATGAAAATTCATTACACAACAAATATATTTCTAACTTCTTTCTTTTATTTACAATGTCGAAGGCTACGCCTTCTTCAAAAATTGTTTAAATGTTTCATTGATTAAAAAAAGTAATGCCAATTAAAGGTGATCATTGAGATTTATAACTAGAGGTTGTAATTTTTATAGTCAGCCGCAAGACACCAAATCATGAAAATAAAAATGTTACTATAAATAAAGCATTAATTCAAAGTATTGTTTTCTTTCTATGTCCTCATTTAATATAAAATCAGCATAGTTTTGAATATAAATATAATAAAATTTAATATTTCTGTTTAGACTTTTGAGATTTTGATGATTAAATTAATGTCAAACTGCTCCAATGACGTATAATCCGGACATAGAGTTATTTCCCCTTACTACAAAAAGTGATACTGAAGAAATCTGTCATTCTGTATTTTGGCGAGTACCAGGCAAATCTGCCACATACGGCGGTCGAGAGAAACATATACTCAGAAATCGTTCAACCTTAGTTCGATCGGAGTGGGATTCGATTCCGCGCCGCATCGATGAGAGGCCCGGCTTGCCATAAGAGAGCGGTGATTTTGATCTCTACAACGCGGCGCTATTTCAGATATGTGGAACTGAATTGCACATATGTTGAATGTAAGGGCCTTTCAAGATATGTTAAATAGAATTTCAGATATGTGGAAATTAATTCAACATAAGTTAAATACACGACCCACATATCAAGAATTCAGTGCTATTTCAGATATGTGGAATTGAATTGCACATATGTGCAAATGAATTACACATGTGTGCAATTCTATTCCTGATATGTACATATCGGGAATTGAATTGCACATATGTGCAAATGAATTCAAGATATGTTAAATATATGTTGCTGTGGCAGTTACGTAAAAACTTACACTACGCCGCTTACAGACTCCTGGGCCCTGTCTTACGAAGCTGGCGTAAAGTTGCGCATAGGCCTACAACATGGACCAGTTGCGACTAGGGCGTAAGTTCCTATAGCTTAAACACTGATTTACGTCGGACGTAGCTTACGCCAGCTTTGTAAGACACGGCCCAGATAGTAGCGTAGCTTAAGTTTTTACGTAACTGCCAGAGCATCGTATCTCTGAAGTATGGGTTGCTATGGCAGTTACGAATGAAATAACTTTTGGGCCGGTTATTTAAATTCTGTTTCGGTTCGTGTAGTTCACACATTGCATATATTTTCCGCATTCCAACGTCAATCATTAAGTTTTTTCCGTGACCATCGAAACCTCTTTCCGCCGTTACAATCAGAATTTATTTTAAAATATGCGAATTTTGCCAGCCCATGCCACTTTAAGGAACCTTTTCTGGAGATTTTTTTTTGGTATTTTAGTTAATCTCCAGTAATTTCCAGTTTAACTTTTTCGTAATGCATCATAAGAAATAAAGCCAGATATAAGAATACATCGACCCACCCGTCCACTTGTCATAAGATGGTATCGCATTCACGTCGTCCAATGCAACTGGGATATGCACTAAGACGCTCGTTAGACGTCAATAGCCTATTATAACCAATTGACTAAAATTAGAGACGAACTTAAGACTACTAAATCATCTTTATGTACTCTTCTTTGACGTTTCTCTGGCCTTTTAGAGATGGGTGTTTATCTAGTACAAAATACTAACCCCGCCCGAAAGTCCCGCCTGATGGCCGCGGGAAATTCTCCGCCAAACTACCACAGGTTGACCGAACTCCTAACTACCCAGTGGCCGCTACCGGCCAAAGAAAAATCTCTGCAGACGAACGAAACTCGGAGCGACCCAGCTTGGCCTATAAAACCCGGGTTCCGACGCCTCCACAGTTTTTAGTGTCATGTTCTGCCCTTATTCTCACTTCCTTCATAAATTCTGATTGTCAAGACAAAAAGAGGGCTTTAATTTCATTGAAAAACTAAATAACTGAAAAACTACAACAGACACCTATAATAAAAAAAAAATCAACGAGCCTTTACTTTGTATTAACTCTAATATAATAGAGTGCAAGAAATTCAAAACAAAAAATAAGTGAAAATATGTAAAATTGTTTTAATTAAAAACGAAATCTTTTTCCATAGCAAAAGATACGAAACTTTTCAGTGATACCAGTCTCAAGCGCTTGGTGGACGAAAAACATTCTGGACAGAAAAAAACACGCCCAAGACTTGTAGCAAAGGGCTGACTTCGGAGTAAGTCCTTGAGTGCGGCGTGAAACATCAATCAATCAATCAATCGGAGTAAGTCCTCCTTTTATATCCCACAATGCAATTCACCCTTATCGATTGACGTCATTGGGCTACAGATCAGTTAATTAATACTGATTAGTTCTCAAAACATTTACATCTACGTAAAATCAATGTACGGCGTAACTGTCAAAACGACATACATATACCTTCAACATTATACGTTACGACGAGGCGCAAAGTTACGTCGGGCGTAAATGTCCAGATTAGTCATTATAATATTTGTAAGAGCCCCCCCCCCTCTCCCCGTTTCCCTACCCCACTCTCTGTGAATTAACCAGCAACTTGCCTGTACCACATGTCGTTTTATTTTTTACTTGTAGAATATTTAAACAAGCACTGGCTATCATCTGTCACAAAACCGGGACAATTCTAGGAGGTAGCCACGGCAGAGGTTATCTTTGCACCGCGGTCACGTGACACTATTCAGAACTAATCGTCGGGGGCAGTTTCTATATACCTAACGGTTTCTTTTTATTAGGACACGTCCTATTATTTGTCATAATGTGAGTAAAGTAAAACAAGGTGTGGCCAGAACCCAATGCCTACATTTCCAGTTTTTACTTATAATTATATATATATATGTATATATAAATCCTACATCACTACAAAAAAACCTTTCGGTGATTTCTCAACTATAAGCTGTCATAAGCTACCGTTGTTTTGACTATACTAAGAAGTCACTGAATTTGCTACGAACTTGGACCAGCTGACACAGAATTAAAAGGAAGTTATTGCAATGTAAGTATTATCAATTCTGTATGTCATTTATAGCGTTTGAGTAAAACGAAACATTAACACGATAGGGGTACCTCTGCCTACGTATTAGGGTTTAGTAACGTGGTTCTTACTTGAATCCTTACCTTCATCGTTTTTTCGGAGAATTTATAGTTTTTATTTAGCCAGCCAGTCAGCTTTGATATTATAAGAGTTAGAATATGTACTATTTTAGAGTTAGACGTTTTTAGCCATTCTCAATAAAACTGAAATAATTTTTTTCGGACAATTTTTAGCTTATATTTAGCCAGCCGATCAGTTTTGATATCATAAGATTTAGAAAATGTACTATTTTAGTTTGGTGTTTTTGGTCTCTCGTAATAAAACTGAAATCATTTTATTTTATTTTAATGGGGGGGGGGGGGGGGGGGGGGGATTTACAGCTTATATTTAGCTTGTCGGTCACCTTTGATAGTATAAGAGTTAGAGTATGTACTCTTTTTAGTTAAGTGTGTTGAACCATTCTTAATAAAACTGAAATCATTTTTAGAGAATTATAACTTCTATTTAGCCAGTCAGCTTTGATAGTATAAGAATTAGAATATGACGTACTATTTTAAGTTAGGGGTTTTGAACCATTCTTAGTAAAAGTCTGCAAACAGTCTAGACCCAATGGAATTTGGTTCTTTCGATTTTAATTCTTTTTCCATAAAATATATCTACCATTAAGACCTATACCGTAGCTGGTAAAAGGTTTTCTCTTAAGCACACAGGAGGGGTTACGAGACGTCGGCTGTAGGCCTAATTGCCTCCCATAAAAATATATATTTTCTTGGATCAACCGAATTACGTATAAAATTCGTAATATTGACGACAACACTCCATTCCAAAGGTTGCACTCGGTCGTCGTATGTGGAAGAGTTGCCAGGTACTCGCCGAAGGTTGAGGGTTTCCTCTGGGCAATGAGCCCGGTTTCCTCCCCTACTAAACCTGGCAACGCCGCCATATAAGGGAAATAATATTAAGTGCGGCGTAAAACATCAATCAAACCATTCTGGATGTTATGCAAAACTCTACAGTTGATAGGATACTGACACTTAAAGCACGTGGCATTTTTTTTAGATTGACGTTTTCCACACCTTTATTTTTAGTTTATTCCTAAGAAAATTTGAATACCGTTATATAGACTTAAAGACACACTTGCCGCGAAAATCAGGAATATTGTTTACATTAAAAAAAAGAAGACCGTTTTCTGTATTTTCCCCAGACAATATAAGTTAGGAACTTTCTATTTTTACCAAAATTTAAAAGTTTGGTTTGTATTTTTAATTTGAATTTGAAAATTTGAATTGTTAGGTGTCCGTAACGTAAACAAACCAAACTGCTCGCAGGGGCGATTTTATGTTTCAGTCGAGTGAGTGAACTAACGGCACAGTTTAATTTTACGTAGGCCTATTTATCTGAGAAATACAGACTGACGATCGGTTAACAGCGATTGGAAAAGCCTGCTGATAATTGTTTGAGTGTAAACCCCAGAAAAAAGGCCTGAAATGAGGGTAACCCAACACGAAAGTTGACCGACACTGATCGTTGTTGTTGTAATCAGGCTTCGATTCTTCGTTTGTTTTTCACCCCATGTCTACATTCTAAAGCTAACTAGACATGTTTTATGTGTCATATGTTTCAGTTTAGTGGTATTTGTCGTAGTAAGCTCATGTAAATTGGGTTTCTTAGCAAATTTAAACAGGGTACGGCAGCAAGTGGGCCTTTAAGACTCGGCGCGTTGAAAAGTATAATTAAAAAAATTAATTGGTAACACTGGAAAGGAAAGATTGCATATAGGCTATAATCTTGTAACAGAATAAAAATCAAAAGACCAGCCACAACGGCATTATCTTTTATGGGCGTGTTACAAGTTTTCCCAGCTATCTTCTCGTTCTTTATTAAGGGGGAATGGAGTGTACTTTATTTGAGCTTCATTATAAATAGTACAAATCAAACATGTGAAATTTACTTCAGGCTTTTTCAGTTCACTCGTCGCTTTATGCAGGTAAATATTACTTTCGTATAGGTATTTATTCGCATCTGACTGTTATAGCTCGTTACTATGCAGTTGATGTATGATTTGTAACGACGTTAGTCAACATATGTGTCTCGTTTCTATGAATATGTAAGAAATAGGCCTACGTAAGAATACGTTACCCGGATAAAAACCAAGCAAAAAAAAAAACTAGTTCTCTTTCGACCGAGATTGATTTGATTGATTGACTGATGTTTTACGCCACACCTAATGTATATTCACTTCCGGCGTTGCCAGGTTTAGTAGGGGAAGAAACAGGGCTCATTGTCCGGAGGAAACGCCCGACCTTCGGCGAGTACCTGGCAACTCTTCCACATACAGCGACCGAGTGAAAAATTAAATTTTTAATTTGGTCTCTATGTGATTTGAACCCGCGCCGCATAGATGAAAGGTCTGTGTGGGGCACTCCCACTCCCACATTAGGCGACCGAGTGAAAGATGTGTCGGACTGAGAGACCATAACATGGCTGATTGAGCTACCCCAGCTTGACTCGAACCCGGTATCCATAGTTCAAAGGTCTCGTATAATGCTGAATTTCGTCATATTTTCAGGTATCTTGGGAGTTTCCTGGCGTCGGTTGTTGTGATGGCAACTGTTGATTTGACCAGTAAGTATAGATCCCGAAATTTAAATTCGAGCGGGGTTTTGACTTTATCTGGGGGGGGGGGGGGGGTCATGTAGACACTGAACACAGGTTTTCCTCCTTCTAAAGCTTGCATCGCCACCATATAAGTGAAATAATCTTGCGTGCGGTTCAAAACATTCATCAGTCCTCCCTTACTCGACCTTGCAAACGACATTATACAAGTGAAATGATCTTGAGTGCGGCGTTGAAGATCAATCAATCCTCAGTTACCTAACATTCAACGCCATCGCACATATGTCTGACATATGATCTTGCGTGCGGCGTAAAACATTAATTAATCAATCTTCCCTTACTCAACCTTCCATCTCCATCATATAAGTGAGATGATCTTGAGTGCGGTGTAAAACATCAATCAATCAATCTAACAAATGCCAGATTGTTCCCTTTAGTTATTTTCCTTTTGTTGGCAGCAGGCAACTATTTCATTTCCGGTAATGTTAATGTCTGCAATTACAACACCTTTGTTGAACCAACTATTTCGATGGGGTCCTTCAGTAGTCCTTCGGAAGTCCTTTAAAACATTTTAACCAGACCATTAAAAAACAAAATTGGAAAATTTTCTGACTGGGTTTTCCCTCGAACGACCTGTGTGAGATTTTTTCCAGTTACCAAGCCCGCAGGGTTTCCTCCGGGCATAGAGCCCCGTTTCCTCCCGCCATATAAGTTAAATACTCTTGAGCGCGGCGTAAAACACCAAACAATCAATCAATCAATCAATCTATCCTGTTTTCATTAGTGTCGGTATACAGGCCGTTTGATTGCCGACGACCCGGGATTGAGTGTAGAACCGACGGTGGCCGAAATGGAAGGTGTGGAGCCGATGGGACATGCCTATGTGATAAACCATTCTATGGTTTTGATTGTAGCTTTAATAATGGTAAGTCGTCAGTCAAGTCAGTCAGTCAGTCAGTCAGTCAGTCAGTCAGTCAGTCAGTCAGTCAGTCAGTCAGTCAGTCAGTCAGTCGATCGATACATAAATCAGGAAATCAATCATTCAGACAATCAATGGAAAGACCAATCATTCGATTAATCAGTTAAGTAAAACTTAAAAACCGAAAACCTGAATTCTTCAATCCTCAAATCTTTTACTCATAAAATTTTCAAATTAAAACCACCGGTCAACAAACTATGCAATATGGAAGTCAGTTAGTTCGGAAGCCACTTGGTGCCACAGTAAAAGACACAAAAATAAATTTGAACGGAAAATAACGAGATAATTATAGCAAAATTTCACGTTAAATCTTATTTTTTTTTACCTTGGCACTAGCTGGCTTCCAGCATTTTACAATTTTTTCGAAATATTTATGGATAATTTTGCTCATTATTTTTATTCACGCAGACGTTGTGACAACGTCATGTTCGGTGGACTGCGGCTCTGGTCGGTGTTTAAAAACAGCGAGTGGAGACAGATGTTTCTGCGGGGCTTCGGAGTATGGAACAAATTGCGAATATAGCCGAGGTAAGATAACATTCGGCACTCGGAACATCCTTCGGCTATCTTCGCTCGCTACCGGTTGGCTTTGACACGCACGTAAATCCCCGAAGTTTCAGAGTGAACATTCGGTTGGCAAATCCAGTGTTTCGGTGTAAACATTATCAGTGGTAGTCTTAGACACTTTTGTTGGGCTCTAAACAGCAGATGGAAAGTTCTCTTCGCTGTTACTTTTATGGTTGTCACATTCAAAATGCGATGGCCAGCAACTTGTCCGAGGGTATCTAACCTACGTAATTCCTTCACAGCAGTCCTTCTCAGGCCTGGAGCCTGTTTCACAAAGCGGGCTAGATGTATTTTTTGCGTAACTTTCATACTAAACGTATCTCTACAGTATGGGTTGCTATGGCAGTTACGTAAAAACTTACGCTACGCCGCTTTGTGAAACAGGCTCCTTGCCCAGATAGCCACATTTTTATTCTCCAATGTGTAAATACTTTTGTATTTTACAGATTCGATTAATGTTTAGTGTTTAATTTAACAAATAAATGTATTTTCTTTACATACTTCTTAATTTCTATTTTTGGATCAACATGTTGTAAATATGTTAACTTTGTAAAACTTATGTTACCCGTTAAGTACACAGGATAAGCCTGTGGCTTAGGTGTACTTTACTAAACAAAATAAAGATGTTTAGAAAAAAAGTTTTGTTTCCCCCAGGCAAAGATCCAAAAATCCTGTCCAAGAAGTGTTATAAATATATACTCTTTTTTATTTATTATACCTGCACTAGACTTTTCCATTTAATTTTATTTTAGTCAGTGTAACCGAATGCAAGCAAGAATACATGACAGTGAACGTCAATCCATACGGCGAATTTGCCGGAAAGATTTACGTTGAAATGATGTCTGCTACCCCCGGATGTACATTCCAAGCATCAGCAGCGCCCTCTAACGTCTTTCCACAGGGTTACATGATTCAGCTTCCCCTCACTTCAGAGGCTAGCAAAAATCCATGCGCATCAAGGCTCACCACTGTAAGTAATAGAAAAAAAAATTGATTAAATAGATAAAGTTTTACTTAATAGAAACATAGATAGTGACATGAATGTACGGATAAACGAACGCACGAACACACGGACTGGCGAACACACAAATGGAAAAATGGATGGACGATCGAATGATGAATGTATGAATAAATTAAATAATCAATTTATTAGCTAATTAGTTAATCAATGCACAAATTTTTAATTGAATTGAATCTTTATTTCACCATCAAGTCATTTATGTACACATGGGGTTAAAATTGAAAAGATGGCGGGAATAAAATCCCTGAGGGCTGGTTAAGTCCCTTTAAAGTAAACCAAAGTATGGGCAGAGAGACGGACTGGTGGGCGGATTAACAAATTAATGGAATTAAATAAATAAAATGTATAAATAAATAACAAAAAAAATATATAATAAAAAAAAAAAAGAAAGATAAAGAATTAACAAGAATTTTTGCTTTCTTTTCTTCTTCAGGACAAAGATGGGCACTCATATAAAATCATCGTACAATATAACCGCGACTATTTAACATACACCGACGAAAAACACACAGTCAGTTGTAACAGCCAAGGAAATGTCGGTATTGTCGGGACTGTGCTTAACAGTGGGCAGCTTGATGAAAAGTAAGTTTTCCTATATCCGATATTATGAATGACAGTTCAAGGTTTTGGTAAGTCATGCCACTCTAACGTTTTGGTAGCTCATGTCACTTTAACGTTTTGGTAGCTCATGTCACTTCAACCTTTTGGCAGCTCACATCACATTGACTTATTGATACACAATACCACATTGACGTTTTGGCATTTTAAGGCACTTTAACGTCGTGGTCGCTCAGGTCACTTTAACGTTTAGGTAGCTCATGCTATTTTAACGTTTTGGCAGCTCATGCTATTTTATCGTTTTGGCAGCTCGTGTCACTTTAACGTTTTGGTAGCTCATGCTATTTTAACGTTTTGGCAGCTCATGCTATTTTAACGTTTTGGCAGCTCATGTCACTTTAACGTTTTGGTAGCTCATGCCACTTTAACGCTGTGGTCGCTCATGTCACTATAACGTTTTGGCACATCATGCCATTTTAATGTTTTGGTAGCTCATGCCACTTTAACGTTTTGGTAACTCATGTCACTTTAACGCCAACGGTCAAAGAGCCCGACTTAAAACATCGTTCAAACAATCAATCACCAATCAAACAATACTTGAAAGATTACATATTTTTCATCTCGTATATATTTCTTATACTATCAGTTTAATTTGATTTTGCCTTTGATTTCAGCGACGTCAACGTTTTGTCGGGACAGAACACCGGTCAGTCTTCATTGGACGTCCCAGTAACCGTGTCGGTGACGGGTAGAGATGACAGAAAACCCGTTTCGTCGGTGATACGTGTTGGTGACCGTTTGAATTTGGAGGTTTCCATGGAAACGTCATCAAGTAGGTCGTAAAAAGTTTCCCGTTGTCTTCAGAGCGTATAAATTGATTGGCTGACATTTTACCCCGCACTTAGGATTATTTCACGTATATGGTAGCCGCACTCATGTGTCTTTTTCCTGTGTTACTTACTTGTCGGTTAGGAAGATACGTATATGGCGGCGTTGCCAGGATTTTGTGATAATATAATTATCGTTAAGGTTTAAAGACATTGCTTATCAATATATCGTTTAAACCATAGATATCTTATAATAACCAGATTGGCTAATGAAAAGCGACTTCCGGTAAGTAAGTCCGCCATCTTGTTAGTTGATTTTTGACTTGCGTCAACAAGTGGTTTTGTTGTCTAATGTAAACTTTTGTACCATTTTTTTCGAGAGCGGGATAAATTTCAAGTGGTAGGTGCTGTATGGAATTTAGAATTCTCGTTCTGGAAAGTAACGCTAATGTGATGCCCGTCAACTAGCAAGATGGCGGACTATTATTGACGTTTTTTTAACTGCGCAGTGTAGGCCTATAGCGCTTAGCCAATCTAGTTATTATAAGATATCTATGCATGGTTTAAACCTCATCGGGAAATGGTCACTGGGTTTTTTTCGATTTTTATGGGTTTCGTTCTTAAAGTGGCATGAGCTGCCAAAATGTCGATATTTTGATGTTGAAAACAAAATGTTGAACTATTGGTTATTTTATCTCAAGACATTTAATTCAGAAGGTTTTTAGTGCTTCTAGTTTCGAAAATGTACGATAAAGTATTGTTTTGAACTAACTTTGTTGTAGAATGAATGAATGGTCATTCCGGTTATTTAAATTTGGTTTAATTTCCAACACGATTTCGGTTCGTACAGACCACTGTGTGGATTTTCCTCATTCCAACGCCTATCATTTAGTTTTTCGATGGCCTTCAAAGCCTCTTACTGTTGTGACAATCAGAAATTATGAAAATAGTGTGAATTTTGGCAGCTCATGCCACTTTAAGTTATCCAATAAGCAAAATAAACACTATGGAATTCGGCGTTACGACGAAAGCCCGTATTCTACTATTCGGTGAGGACAAACGTTTACAACATTAACAATGAGGATAAGTCAATTTGAACGTTCAAGTGGTATAAGCTGGCAAAATATTGAATCTTCAAATAAAACGAAAATTTAAATCTCTCGGATATTTTTTTTGATGAGTGAGTCCGGGAAATCTATTTTAAAGTAACCTTGGTTTATGATTGATTGATTGATGTTTTATGCCGCACTCAAGATTATTGTATTTTAATGGCGGCGTTTGCCGGCTTTATGGGGAGGAAAGCGGGCTCTTTGCCCGGAGTAAAAATCTTCGACCTTTTACGAGTACCTGGCAAATCTTCCACATAGGGCGAGCGAGCGCAAAAACCCTCTCATAAATTTTTATTCGGTCTGAGTGCGACGGATCGTTGGAAAGCCTGTGCCTGACAGAGGGACTATTACTCTGCCGACTGAGCAAGCAGCCGAAGCTCTATGGCTCAGAATGAATGAACATACGTCAAGGTTATTTACATATTGTTTACTTTTTGTGCAATACTTGACCTGGCCCAGCCCATCCACAAACTGTAGGTATATTCCTTATTTCAAAGTCAATAGTTTAATTTTTTGACGAACGCCAAACCCTCGATTTTCCCACAACCATAACTTATGAAAAGTAGTGCGGATTTGAGCAGGTAATGATTTAAACTTTCAAATAAAAAAAAAAAAATTTTTTTTTCGCACAAATCCACATAGCATACGTAAAATGAAACAACCCATTTAAAAGTTTAAATATAATTTTTTTCTCCAGATTTTAAGGATTTCTTCGTTGACTCTTGTTTTGCCTCCAACAAAAACATTCTGGATGACAGTGCGGTGATATCTGGTAGCGATACTTTCCAGAAAGTTCTGGTGATGGACAGGTTTGTGAAATTTAAATTGACATGACCTGTTTTTCATATCAAATAAAGAGTGTACATTCTCGATCGCCAAACCGATTTTTGTCAAAAATTAATAAAAATTGTCTGACATAATGGCGAAAGCGACGTCAAATCTCAACGAATCTTTTGACTAAGGATTTTTTGACGATTTAGAATCTGCAGAAGCTTTAAAGGATGGGAAATCTCTAGAAATACATATGGATTAACGTCGATAACAGCTATCAAAGTACAATCAACTAATCAATCAATCAATCAATCAATCAAATCAATCAACCAACCAACCAACCAACCAACCAATCAATCAATCAATCAATCAACCAATCCATCAACCATCCAATAAATCAATCAATCAATCAATCTTACTTTAGACTAAAGAATGTCATACTTGATTTTCAGATGTCCCACTGCATCTGCTGTCGATGTGATAGAAGGGGACATGTCGAAAGACGGTAACACTGTGTTGATTCCGTTCCGTGGATTCAAATTTCAGGAGTTTGATAGCGTTTACCTATCGTGCTCAGTGCAGATGTGTGAGGATACGTGTGCTGCGGTAAGTTCCACCCCTTAAAGGGAGTTGCCCGGAGCCACACAGTTGTCAAAACATATTGATAACTGTGGCTAACAGAGTTGGAAAATGTGTCCCGTTGAAACATGTAATTCTGATTCTCCCCCAATTTAAGCAACGGAACCGACCGGCGGTGCCCTTTTAATCCGATCTGTATCAGAGATTTACGCTGAACTCCAGTCCAAAAGTACGGAAATCTCCAAGCGGAATCTTGGGCCCACTTGAAGATTTCCGTGTTTTAAATATGAACAATCCTACCTTCGATGAAGAAAAAGACTCGGGTGTTCTAACCAGCCATTTTCACTAGATTTTAGTGGCCAAATTGAAAATTTTATGAGCATTATGTCTAACCAAGTTCGCATTGCCCTATACAAATCATTAAAAAAGGAATAGGCCTACAACATATGAAGATTTTAACTGTAGGTTCTTTGATATTCAAACAAGATAGGGGACAATGGAAAATAGTCCCAAAACTATGCGACCATCATTTATTAAAAATATTTATGTTTTAGTTTTGTAACGGATGTTTTTTATTTAATTTTTAGATACCATGTGGCGACGCTGCAACTTTAACTGGGTTTGGTAGGAAAAGACGCCAGACGTTGGATGACGCTTCCAGCGTCAACGTGTCGAAACGTGTATTTGTCGTGACCGTTGGAGACAATACGCGTAAGTTTTCAAATATATATTTATGATCACTAAAACACACGGGCACAGGGAAAATCTTCTTGTCTAAAATATAAGTTTGAATGATTGGTTGATTGAGGTGTTTCGTCGCACTCAAGATTATTTCGCTTATATGACGACGTGGCTACAAAGGTTAGGGGTGTGTTGCGGGTGGTGAGTTTTGAGTGACGTTCTCTCTTGTTGACCTCGTAAGTCTGTTTGACCTCTGGTTGTTGATAGAAATAAGGCAATCACTTAACTGGGCAATTGAACTCTCATCTCAACAAGCCTCTTGCCAATGCACCTCGGGTTCGACTCCCAATACCCATCCCCTCCGAAGTACGAGAACTTTCTAGTTGCGTTTCTTCTCGACCAACCTGTGTGGAATCGTCGGTAGTTTTCTGTGAGCCTAGAGCCCATGTAGCCACCCCCTGCTATAGGCCTAAATCCAACCCACTTCGCCATTAAAAGTTGAATAATCTTAAGTACGGCATAGAATACCAAAAAAATCGTTAGGCTTATTTTATTTACATTTCGAACACAATCTCGGTTCGTTTACAGGTCACACTCTGTACAGATTTCCATTACTCAAAACGTCAACCACCTAGTTTATCAATGACCGTCAAACCCTATCTTTGTCTTGACAAATTGATGTTCTTGAACTCGTATGTTTCTTTTCGCTTTCAGTGGTGCAGCCAGAAGACAGAATTTCCACCGTGGAAAAGGAACCATGCGTGGAGAGTGTTGCCTTCATAACCGTGGCTAGCGTTTTTGGAATCGTATTGACTATTACATTGGCCGCTGCACTCGTACTTTGCTTACGATATATGAGGGACCAACAGGGGAGAAAAATGACCCAGAAAGCTTAAAGAGTCAAAGCTACAAATCTCATTAAATTAAATATCAAAAATAATTTATAGATTTTTTTATTTTTGTGAAACTGAATTTTTAGCGTCCAAAACATAAACTAAAATTTTTTTTTCGAATTCGGAAAGCCACTCAACATTTTACAAATATGTATTTTTCAAAATCCTATTCTAAGGAATTAAAATTGAAGAATTTATAATTAGTTTTTTTGTTTGTTGATATTAAGCGTTTTGTTTTAATATTAAAACTTTTGTCCGTCTCATTTAAGGCTTTGGAAGTTTGAAAGCTGCTTAAATATTTGTTTTAAAGTGTAACTGTCATTTAACTTCACTGATTTGAATACATTTTGACGTCAGTTGGTTCACCTTCTTGTTGAAAAACAACCTTAACACTAAAAGCTCTGGCAAATTATGCGTGCAAATGGTATCAACTGGAAGTGTGCACCCTATGTCCAACTCGGATTGTTTTACAGCTTGAATTAAAGAAAAATATATTTCACGTAATACCATTTTTTAACAGAATCTAAACTTAAGATTAATTAAAACAAACTGACAATAGTTTGATTGGAGAGTGTTGTGCTCGCCATTCTCTTGATTATTTCGTTTTTCTTATGGTATAATAGACCCATTGCTTAAAGGATGGGAAATCTCTAGAAATACATAGGGATTATCGTCGATAACAACCATCAAAGTACCGGGTATTTAAAACTTTTCACGTTAATTACCGCCAGTGACCCTGACAACTGCACTTGTCTGGGGATGGGGTCTGACATTGCTGTTATGCAGGGGCGGATCCAGCTTTTTACGAAAGCGGGGGTCCCATGCAGGCCCTTCGATTACAGAAACATAACAACTTTAAAAGAAGCATTAGGCGAGGGTTCAGGGTCGCCTAGGCCCCGGAAGCGCAGGGAAATCTAGATTGCCTGAGAAGCGTTCTTAGGGTGTTGTGCAACTAAAAATGCAAATAGGCCTAATTTCCGGATTTTGCTCTCCTTAATTCTTAAAAATAACAGTTAAGTCGTTATGTTCCCCAGTTTTAAGTGAAGCATTGTGACGCTTTAAAGCATGGATAAGGGGGTGACAATTCCAACGTATTAGGCGAGGGTCCAGGGGCCGCCTAGGCCCCGGAAGCGCAGGAAAATGTAGATTGCATGAGAAGCGCTCTGAGGGTGTTCTGCAACTAAAATGCTAAAATTTCCGGATTTTGCTATCCTTAATTCTTAAAAAACAACAGTAAAATCATTATGTTTCAAAGTTATAGATGAAGCCTTGTGACGTTTTTGAAGCATGGGGGAGGGGCTGACTATCCCAACGCATCAGGCGAGGGCCCAGGGACCGCTTAGGCCCCGGAAACTCAGGGGTTCTAGATTGCCTGAGAAACGTTCTGAGGCTGTTCTACAAGTAAATAATTTCTGAATTTTGCTTTCCCTAATTCTTAAAAATAAGACAAGCAGGAGAAGCACCCGCGGTTTGTCTTATATTGATTTGGGCATCTATATGGGAAAACTACATACTTGTACTACATAAAAGGGTCTGTGGATAGTTTTCTTTATTGAAAGTGGTAAGGTGGCAGACTTCCGAAACCCAGTAGGCCTATATAGGCCTACAGGCGTGGGTCCCGTGCCACCTAGGCTCTTAAAATCATCAAGCAAAACCCTGTCCATGACTTAAGTTACAATTTCTTGAAAGTAACAGTTGCATTACTGAAGACACTTTCTCGGAGAAATCATCGACGATCCGCCATATTTGATGAAGCTCTAAGACTCTTCATGGCCGAAGATATGTCCAAACAAAGAACGGTGTATATAATTTTGTTCTCTTTTTTTGAGTGCCATATTCCTGTCAGATAAGGCCATCATTTCAGTGTTTAGAATCGAATATAGGTTTATTAGACATGAAACTCGTTTTTTCTCTCTTTTTCTTTCTCTTTTTTTTTGGCTCAGAAAAAATGGGGGGTCCTGACCCCCGGTTGTGTAACGCAAAGAAGAGAGGCAGTTTTGGTACATATCAGGAATCCTCCAATGCTTCAATTATAAAACTGATGGAGCGTGAAAGTTAAGAGTATTTCGGTCCCTTACGAGGACACTTGTGTTGGGCCCTCCATAGGGTATGAAAGTTGTACGTTTCACGGCTACCTTTTTGGTCGCCACATTCAAAATGACCTGTAATCTATCAAAGGGTATTTCACACACGTAAATCCCCGAAGTTATCAGACTGGGGGCTTATACTTAATTACAATAGCCAAGTTTCTGGGACTATGCACCATGAAGCTTATGAAATGAGGCTTTACTATATAGTAGACTTCACGTAATTTACTCGAATAATACAATAAGAACGTCAGGCGGAACTTTTTATTTCTTTTTTAAAAGGGCACTGATTATCGAAAAAGGGCACTCCTAAAAATTTCAGGGGGGGTCCGGAACACCCCGTCCCCCACTCTGGATCCGCCACTGATGTCCTTTCAGTGGCTTATCTGTGTCGCCATTTTTCCGTTTTAAGATGACGTGATCTTGCAGTAGCTATTTTTAGATCAACAAAGACGTATTTTTACCACTCTCTAATGTATGATGGTAGATTTAGGTCCAAAAACATGGCGACAAACTTGAAGTCGGAAGATTGCTTCGGAATATGTAGGTCAGTCATGCAACCGCACGTCATCTCTTAGCCAAGTCATTGGCTAAATTGCATCACATGACTACTCTATAACGCACCTAAATTTTTTTCACCAATGATTGGATAAAACCTGGGATGAATATCCCAGATAAAACTAATGAAAAAATGGTGGCAACCCTGTGAATGGCCTATGAAGCTTATTCTCTATTGTAACGCCACCTTCAAATTTCAATTATTCGCTAACAAGAGCATAAAACATACATTGGACAACTGTTTAAGACTAAATAGACTCTTAAACCATCTAAACTAAAGTTTAAATCTTCTTTCCTTTGATGACGTCGTAGGGGATCAGCATGGCGGATGGAAAGTATTCTGCATGGAGCAATATACACGTGCTGTCATGCGTGTCGCCACAAGCGCTTGTTTCGAGCTGTAACTTCAGAGAAAGAGGGGAGCCTCGGTGGCCAAATCGGTTAGAGGGATAGTTCCTCAGTCCGACATAGGTCTTCCATCCGTGTTCTTCACCGAGTTGGATGAAATTATCCGTGATCTGTGACCCGATCGCTCTTCCGACGGAGCCACCGAAACGCCCCTCTTTCTCTGTAGTTACAGCTCTATATGAGCTCTAAATATTTTGACAAATTTTTGGACGGTGAGAGATTCTGTTCGGACTGAGCGTCAGACAGTCTCTCCAGTCCTGTTCCCTTTTAAAATCTGGGAGGACGATGCTGATTCAATTATCGGATTACACTACATGCAATCTTATTACCTCTTCTTTTTGTCAGGTGAACGTTTGGTTAATTGAGGTGGGTGCATGAGGGGGCGGAAGGACTCCAAAGAAATAATGAAAAAGTTCCGAGTGGGTGTTTCACTCGAGTTGCCAGGTACTCGCCGAATGTCGGGGCTTCCTCCGGGAAATGGGTCCGGTTTCCTCCCACACTACGCCTTACAACGCCACCATAAAGTAAAATGATCTTGAGTGTGGCTTAAAACATCAATCAATCAATCACTCGACCGCTCATGATCGATCATTCAATCAATTAATATGTTACGTTTAAGAGGATTTTAAGAAGATTTTGGACTCCGTCGCCGTATGTGGAAGTGTTGCCAGGTACTCGCCGAAGGTCGGGGGGTTCCTCCGGACAAAGAGCCCGGCTTCCTCCCCCACTAAACCTGGCAACCCGCCATATATGTGAGATAATCTTGGGTGCGGCGTAAAACATTAATCAAACAATCACTCTACCGCTCATGATCGACCAATCAATAAATCAATATGTTACGTTTAAGAAGATTTTTCACTCGATCGCCGTATGTGGAAGAGTTGCCAGGTACTCGGCAAAGAGCCCGGCTTCCTCCCCCGCTAAACATGGCAACGCGCCCCCATACAGGTGAAATAAGCTGGCGTAAAACATCAATCAATCAATCTACTGCTCACGATCGATCAATCAATCAACCAATGTTACGTTTAAGAAGAAGCAGAGCCAATCTGCCTGGCAGTAGGCCTACAGTGACAACAACAAAACATTAAGGGTAAATATTGAAAATTTATCCAACATGCACGTAAAAAGGTTTTTGACCTTAAGGTAACCTACAAAGATAAGACTTCGAGCTTAAGTTTGAGATAACACATATATTCCTCACGACACGCGGTTCCAGCGAAAAGATATTCTTATTTTATCATAGGAAACTCGATATAAATCGCAGCAAAATTTTGTAACATACCTCACGCAAAAATTGGGCGAAATGATGAAATTATTTCTACTGATTGCTCTCTGTGGGCTGAGCGGATGCCTCGCAGGTAAGACTGAATAGATGTTTTATGAGGCAAACAATCATACAGTTTTTTCTAATGAACATTGTTTTCATAGTAAAGTGGCATGAGCTGCCGAATATACACAGGCAAATTTCGTTGAAACGGAATAGGTTAACCGTTTGTCATTTTTACCAAGTGCAAAATAAGAACTGTCCGCCTATACCAATCCTGAAAATATACGTTAAGATAGTTTTTATAACCACCAGACACCCTGGCTATTTGATTGATTGATTGATGTTTTACGCCGCACTCAAGATTATTTCACTTATATGGCGGCGTTGCCAGGTTTAGTGGAGGAGGAAATCGGGCTCATTGCCCGCAGGAAATCCTCCGACCTTCGAGAGTACCTGGCAACTCTTCCACATACTGCGGCTAAAAAACGTAGTTGCAACGTTACGCCGGGCGCAAATGTTTGGAAATTTTCACGTCTTTCAAACGTAAGTTGTTGTTGCTTTGAGAAATCGATCACACTCTATGTTTCAGCACCCATGGCCACGTGTCCCAACGGAGAAACCATGGTTTACTGCTTTGTCGATCCTTGCATGGTTTCCAAATGCTTAGCTCATCCGGACGCCGTTTGCCAGTGAGTACCGTACCTTATATATATATATATATCGCTATAGGCCCAAGGACTCGTATGTCGACGAAATTAATTGCTTTGGAGAACAAAATTGCTTCCAGCTTAATTTCTAAAAGGACAATTATAAGGGTGGGCTTTACGTGGATGGAATTAGTCACTGTTTCGGCCTTTCAAAGGTTCCGAAATTGTTTTCTCTAGAAGGACTTTTTGCATTCGAAGAAAAGTTGACCATCTTTGTTTTATTCATGACAGACATTTTTAAGTAACGACAATTGTGATAGGTCAAGTTTCTTAAACAAATCTGTGGTGGAACCAATCAAAATTTACATCCTTTAAATTGACGTGTTTTGTCATGTTTGACTACGAGTACAATTTAATAGTGGGTCCCAGCGTTTGAGTAAATAACACGTTCGTTTTTCTAATTTTGCAGCTCGAATTATTGCGGTGGGTGTAACAGTTACTTCACACTGAACGGGCAAACTGTAAACTGTGGAATTTGACTTGGAAGAGTTATCGTTCTTGAAATAGGAAATAACTAACGTTTACTCCAACAAAGCATGTTTGTCAAATTTGTTCCAAGTTATTCGACCTTTCAATATAAGTATCAAATAATCGATCTGTTAGATTTTGTGTATTTGCAATACTTCTTGATAGATTGATTGATTGAAGGCTTATTATTCCCTTAATAGATTGATTTTTTACGCCGCACTCGATCAAGGTTATTTCACTTATATGGCGGCGTTGCCAGGTTTAGTGGGGTAGGAAACCAGCATCATTGCCAGATGGAAAGGCCCCGACCTTACTACTCTTCCAGCCACATACAGCGAACGAGTGAAAAATCCATTCAGAACTTTTTCAATTTTTATTTGGTTCGTGTGTGATTCGAATCCGCGCCGCATTGATGGAAGGTCTGTGTGGGACTGAGGGACGATCACTCTAGCCCACTGGACCATCGAGGTCTGTGCGGGACTGAGGGACAATCACTCTAACTCACTGGACCATCGAGGCCCCCATGAATTGAAAGAAACACAAACTTAAATCAATATTTATACAAAAATTTATTAAATGGTATACAAATAAAAAAATGAGCACAAATGATTTTATTATTAAGTGATAATTATTGAAAATATAAATATATACAATGAATTTTGTTTAAAAAACTTCTTTCATGAACATATTATGAATAGCTTCCCTCGCACAAAAATCATAACAAAGCAGTGACAAAACATGGATCCCTTTATGATTAGAGATAAAAATACAATCGTGATGACGAGCCTATCTTTGTGAACCCAAGTACTGACAAGCTATGCATAGATAGCCACGTCATCACAATTGATAAAAATAGTGACATTACTTCACCCCAAAAAATTGTTTGAGAAAGTGAATACCATAGTATTCTCCTAATTATTTGCGGATTACTTTCTTGCAAGAAGGTAGATTTGACCTATAACCTAATACGTCCCTAGAAATATTATGGGATATAAAAGGGAAA
This sequence comes from Lepidochitona cinerea, assembly GCA_963971465.1. Lineage (NCBI taxonomy): Eukaryota > Metazoa > Mollusca > Polyplacophora > Chitonida > Tonicellidae > Lepidochitona > Lepidochitona cinerea. Next base: position 8,801,452 of record OZ020559.1, read on the forward strand.
TGTTTTGAAGTGACCGCTTGTAGCGCTATGCATGGCTGCTTTTGCCTATACTTTTTTGTTGCTTTTTTGAATGCTCCCCTCCCAATAATGACGTCATTAAGTCATCAGTCTATTCATCTACTGATTGGGGCAGTCCCAAAATGACGAAAAAAAAAAAAAAACAACATTTAACTACTCTTGGATAATGTATACATTTTTTAAAGTTTTAACAAGAAAAAGCACCCATAAAACTGGGTATTGTTCACAAATAAACCATATACCGTGAGAGACTAAAATTAATAGACAATGAAACCGTTGAAATTTGTTTTAAATATTTTGATTGGCTGGGACGTACAAGATCCTGAATTCTGAAAGACAATAAATTTGATTGGTTAAATTTGAGAATTCTCTTGTACAAAAACAATTGAAATTGCCTTTAGGTGACATATCGCAGGCCCAACGGGAAAGGTCCAATATTTTAACAGAAAGCATGTACATGTACGTATAGTATTTCTTTACCCAACACTAAGACAATTTAAAGGAAACAATATAGCATTAAACATTTAAAGTTATAACAGTTATAACACAGATATTTTCATTGGTCAAAACCATTATGTTGGCAACCAGTAATAACAGGCATATTAGTTCATGTTTTCCAAGATTTTCATTGGACAAAAACATTTGAGTGGCTGACCAGTCAAAACAAGGATCTTTAGAAAGTGCACTTTAGACAGATTTTCATTGGACAAAGCTGGTATGTGACTGACCAATTAAAACAAACAGCTTCAACAAGTTTTTATTGGACAATAATGTGATCTGATGTAACAATGGTAAGTAACATGGATTATTTTCCAGCAGCACCTAACACCTTAAAGTACACACATTATGATTGGTTGATAATTGAAAGGAGTCCCAAATGTTGGCCTATCAGACGTCCTCTTGCAAAGAGAGCACAAAGAATGTTTATTCTATAGCTCCATGGCAACAGGACTTCGTCATTGACAAGAAAGACTCACTTTGTATAAAAAAAAGAGTTATTCAATCGCAGATTTTTTTGACACCACAATAAAAATGGCATCCATTTTGTCTATTTTTAATAAGCTATGCAAATACTGCAATTTCACAAAAAATACATGTATCTACTAAGTCTAATTTTGACAGACGGGCTAGTTTGGTTCAATAGCTAAAAAACCTTTTTAATTTCAATCTTGTCTGGGATATACAAATAGAAAATAGTTCAGAAAATTAGTTGCTAGTTCAGATGATAATTTGAGAAAAAAATATGATATTTTTAACCAGATCTCTCTAATTTGAGAAATTCCCCGCCCCCAAGTAAAAAAACTAAAGCAAGCAAATATTAAAACCATATTATGCAAATCAGCATAGCTTGTACATCAAAAGGAGACTAAGTGCAGACAGCATGCAAAAATGACCAATAAAAATTTAACCAAAGTCGAAAACAACAAAGCGAAAAAATAGCACAAGACTATATTCTAGCTTGTGTTTTCCAATTTTTTTTTCTGCAGAATTTTAATCGGTAGCTTAATTCATTAGTCAAACTGAGTGAGCCACCGAGGTCCCTTAAAGCCTTAAGGGGTGAGTTTCAAACCTTAAGCGCATCAATGGAAAGTTGCTTGTGTCAGCGGTGCAGATGAGAGATTTTTTGTCTTTGACTGAGCCACTAGTCTCCCTAATACACTTCTTTTTTTTAAAATGGTCTATATTATCCTCGAAAGTAAAGGGTAGCCAATCTGTAAAATCTGTACTAAGTCCATCATTTTACCTCCACAGACAAAAGAACACTGAAAGGGGAGAAAACCTGGCCAGTCAGAATTTAAGATTAAAATAAATCACATTCAAAGTAAATGCAAATCAACTAAAACAATATTTTAATCCTAATTCAAATATGTTGAAAAAAAAATAATCTAAATATATTGAAAAAAAAAAAAAATTAAAAAGAGCTATGTACAGGATTTGATTCACAAATCGAAGAGGTGAATGGAAAAAAAAATAAAAAATAAATTCCGGAAAGTTGTAGAGCATTTTACACATTATTATTTATGTAAAAAAAAAAATGTCCGAACATTAGGGCAACTGACGATGTGGTAACGGAAGAAAACAAGCAATTTAAATATCTCATTCATTCACACCCATATAAATTTTGCTATTTAAACTATTTTAAGACCATTGGAAAGCCCTTTGGAAAAAACCGTATCTTTAGGAAAACCCAATGTATCTCCCAAAATGGTGAAAAAGCAAAAATCCCACCCAGAATTTTGTTAAATCTTAGTTTATTTATTGTGCGTGACCCATGGATTGTTTGAATGATTGATGTTTCACTCAAATGGCTGCGATACCAGGTTGAGTCGGGGAGGAAACTGGAAACCCTGATTGCTCGCTACCTATGGGGAGCTTGTATCAGGCTTAAGACTATTAACCTGCAAGGTGCCTGCTTGAAGGAATAAACTACAAGTCATTTTCGTGCCATCTAACATGAAGCCTGGTCCCCATAAAACCAAAACAATGCATACGATTTTTCTTTCCTCATGTTCATAAAACAGAAATAATAATAACTCTTTTTTATGCATAGAATAAAAAAAAAAAGGAAATAAATCACAGAAAATTTGAGATAAAAATTTAAAATGCAACATTTCTTAATCACATCACAGAACAAAATATCCTTCAAAAAAAGAAAAAAAAGCAGGAATAAGTTACAAAAGAAAATACAATGAGAAACATCAATAACTATTCATACATGTGGGAAGCATAAGTAAATGTTACACAAAAACAAAAATCGTCTGATTTCCCAAAAAGGTTTAGAAAAAACAAAAATTTCTGTAGGAAAGTTTGCATTGGCAATTGGAGTTATGGCTTAAAGCCTGTTCACGCGGTAGGAGTTATCGTACAGACTTGTAGCATGTTATTAGAATGAATGCTTTTAATTGGTCGATATGGTTTATCAACCAATCAAATGCATCCATTTAAATACCACACATGGCTCTAAACGCCCACTCACAAAGTGGGAATTATTGTACCGGCTTGTAGCATGTGATTACAATGGACTCTTTTAATTGGTCAATATGATTTGTCAACCAATCAAATACATCCATTTTAAGAGCATGCTTCAAGTCAGTACACCAAACTGCATCATGGGAACGAGCCCTAATGGTCACAAGTTATCTGAATATTTGACGGGTTGACAAATCGTAACGACAAATCAAATACATCCATTTTAATCGCAAGCTTCAAGTCGGTACAACAAATCGCATCGTGAGAACGAGCATTTATGAAGTCATCAGTTAAAGCACAACATTTTCATTGTTTGAAATTGCAAAACTAAACAGCACTGAAAATTATACAATTTGATTGGCGTGTACGTTAGATTGTTTCGTAACAGATAAATCATACTTGATTAAAGTAAAGGTCTTACTCCGTTATTTGATAATTTCTGACTTTTATGGTCGTCGACTACCTGGTAACGGCCATAGATATCCAAACATAAATAATGTGGTTCCTGTAGACATTAAATATTATTGAATTACGTTGGAGAGGGATCCGGTCCGTTTAAATTAATATTATTAAATTATTAAGTTAATTTATAAAGGAAAACGAAAAAGCAATTAAATACAGCACTAAATATATTCAGACATGAACAGTCGTGAGATAGACCAGCCTTAAAACTAACTCGTTATATTTGGGATACAATTTATAGTGTACAAATAATTCAAAAGGAAACAGTAACATTTTTTTCTTTAGATTTGGGTGGTTAATGAACATACTGACATCATGCAAAAATTTATTGTAAATTTTCTTAATTTAATAAATTCTTGATTATATTGGAAATGTGATTTCCTGGATACATAAGTTTTAAAGGAAGGCCAAAATATGGCTTTGAAAACGATGTAATATACAGTTTCAAGAGTGCCCAGAGCTTTACACCACGATTACGATTATTTCAGTTTTTAATACACAGTAGGGACAATGCCGGGTTTATCATCACAGGAAACCAGATTCTGAGTGCAGGAGAAACCTTGGCCTAATGTTGGTTCCTTAAAAGTTGACATCAATTTAATAATTGATTGTTTGACTGATGCTAATGCCATATAAGATTATTTGCCGGTAACTTACATGTATATGATGGCAGTGCAAGGTTTAGAAGGGGAGGATATCAGCTCTTTGTCTGAGGAAATGTAGACATTTGGCTGATACTTTGCAGTAGTTAGGCGTTTATTTTGTTTGGGTTTGGTTGATTTCATTTAGAAAATTTGCCAGAAAAAATAAATAAATAAAATTAGACTCTAACAGACATGCATTTTTTTCGTTACTCTGAATATGTTATTTTTCTAATTTGGAAGACGTACAGAAAAATTTCCAAAAACTTGGATAATCATTTAAATTTGTCAAACCATCCCTCCCCCCCCCCCAATTTTCCACCAAGCGGAAGTGAAAATACAATATTATTGGCATTTTTATTGTGTGTATTACTCGTACATGTAGTACATGCATATCATCCAATGATCACAAAATATTTATCCAAGACGCATTTATAATCCAAACGGTCAAAACATCTTAGTATTTTTACATATTATTTCATCAACTCAATTTCAACTATGATGGGTGTAGGCACATATTCACACAGTCCAAACGTCTTCATATAGTCTGTCTTTCAGGCACCTAGGAAGGGCGTTGTGGCGCAAATATTGTCCAAATATCTTCTTATGCTCAGTCTTTCAAGCACATCACTACTGGTGTTAAGAGGTACATATTAAAACTGTTTGAGCGTCTTCATCGGCACATCCTATTTATCCAAAAGTGTGTTAAGAGGCACATACTAAAACTGTCTGACATCTTCATATGGGCGCCTTTCAGGCACATCAGTATCCAAAAGTACTGGCGATAAGAGGCACATATTACAACTGTCTGAACGTCTTTATATGGTCGCCTTTCTGGTACATCATATTTATCCAAAAGTGTATTGATAAGAGGCACATATTAAAACTGTCTGAATGCCTTCATATGGTCAGTCTGTCGGGCACCTCAGTATCCAAAAGTACTGGTATTAAGAGGCACATAATCAAACTGTTTGAACGTCTTCTCATGGCCAGCCTTTCGGGCACATCATATTTATCCAAAAGTGTGTTGATAAGAGGCACATATTAAAACTGTTTGAACGTCTTCATATGGTCAGTCTGTCGGGCACCTCAGTATCCAAAAGTGTGTTGATAAGAGGCACATATTAAAACTGTTTGAACGTCTTCATATGGTCAGTCTGTCCGACACATCCTATTTATCCAAAAGTGTGTTGATAAGAGGCACATATTAAAACTGTCTGAACGTATTCATATGGTCGCCTTTCGGGCACATCATATTTATCCAAAAGTGTGTTGATAAGAGGCACATATTAAAACTGTTTGAACGTCTTCATATGGTCAGTCTGTCGGGCACCTCAGTATCCAAACGTGTGTTGATAAGAGGCACATATTAAAACTGTTTGAACGTCTTCATATGGTCAGTCTGTCGGGCACCTCAGTATCCAAAAGTGTGTTGATAAGAGGCACATATTAAAACTGTTTGAACGTCTTCATATGGTCAGTCTGTCGGGCACCTCAGTATCCAAAAGTGTGTTGATAAGAGGCACATATTAAAACTGTTTGAACGTCTTCATATGGTCAGTCTGTCGGGCACCTCAGTATCCAAAAGTGTGTTGATAAGAGGCACATATTAAAACTGTTTGAATGTCTTCATATGGTCAGTCTGTCCGACACATCATATTTATCCAAAAGTGTGTTGATAAGAGGCACATATCAAAACTGTTTGAACGTCTTCATATGGTCAGTCTGTCCGACACATCATATTTATCCAAAAGTGGGTTGATAAGAGGCACATAATCAAACTGTTTGAACGTCTTCATATGGTCAGTCTGTCCGACACATCCTATTTATCCAAACGTGTGTTGATAAGAGGCACATATCAAAACTGTTTGAATGTCTTCATATGGTCAGTCTGTCCGACACATCCTATTTATCCAAACGTGTGTTGATAAGAGGCACATATCAAAACTGTTTGAACGTCTTCATATGGTCAGTCTGTCCGACACATCCTATTTATCCAAAAGTGGGTTGATAAGAGGCACATAATCAAACTGTTTGAATGCCTTCATATGGTCAGTCTGTCCGACACATCCTATTTATCCAAAAGTGGGTTGATAAGAGGCACATATTAAAACTGTTTGAACGTCTTCATATGGTCAGTCTGTCGGGCACCTCAGTATCCAAAAGTGTGTTGATAAGAGGCACATATTAAAACTGTTTGAATGTCTTCATATGGTCAGTCTGTCCGACACATCATATTTATCCAAAAGTGTGTTGATAAGAGGCACATATCAAAACTGTTTGAACGTCTTCATATGGTCAGTCTGTCCGACACATCATATTTATCCAAACGTGTGTTGATAAGAGGCACATATCAAAACTGTTTGAATGTCTTCATATGGTCAGTCTGTCCGACACATCCTATTTATCCAAACGTGTGTTGATAAGAGGCACATATCAAAACTGTTTGAACGTCTTCATATGGTCAGTCTGTCCGACACATCCTATTTATCCAAACGTGTGTTGATAAGAGGCACATATCAAAACTGTTTGAACGTCTTCATATGGTCAGTCTGTCCGACACATCCTATTTATCCAAACGTGTGTTGATAAGAGGCACATATCAAAACTGTTTGAACGTCTTCATATGGTCAGTCTGTCCGACACATCATATTTATCCAAACGTGTGTTGATAAGAGGCACATATCAAAACTGTTTGAATGTCTTCATATGGTCAGTCTGTCCGACACATCCTATTTATCCAAACGTGTGTTGATAAGAGGCACATATCAAAACTGTTTGAACGTCTTCATATGGTCAGTCTGTCCGACACATCCTATTTATCCAAACGTGTGTTGATAAGAGGCACATATCAAAACTGTTTGAACGTCTTCATATGGTCAGTCTGTCCGACACATCCTATTTATCCAAACGTGTGTTGATAAGAGGCACATATCAAAACTGTTTGAACGTCTTCTCATGGTCAACCTTTCAGGCACATCATATTTATCCAAAAGTGGGTTGATAAGAGGCACATATCAAAACTGTTTGAACGTCTTCATATGGTCAGTCTGTCCGACACATCCTATTTATCCAAACGTGTGTTGATAAGAGGCACATATCAAAACTGTTTGAACGTCTTCATATGGTCAGTCTGTCCGACACATCCTATTTATCCAAACGTGTGTTGATAAGAGGCACATATCAAAACTGTTTGAACGTCTTCATATGGTCAGTCTGTCCGACACATCCTATTTATCCAAAAGTGGGTTGATAAGAGGCACATAATCAAACTGTTTGAACGTCTTCATATGGTCAGTCTGTCCGACACATCCTATTTATCCAAAAGTGGGTTGATAAGAGGCACATAATCAAACTGTTTGAACGTCTTCATATGGTCAGTCTGTCCGACACATCATATTTATCCAAAAGTGGGTTGATAAGAGGCACATATTAAAACTGTTTGAACGTCTTCATATGGTCAGTCTGTCCGACACATCATATTTATCCAAACGTGTGTTGATAAGAGGCACATATCAAAACTGTTTGAACGTCTTCATATGGTCAGTCTGTCCGACACATCCTATTTATCCAAACGTGTGTTGATAAGAGGCACATATCAAAACTGTTTGAACGTCTTCATATGGTCAGTCTGTCCGACACATCCTATTTATCCAAAAGTGGGTTGATAAGAGGCACATAATCAAACTGTTTGAACGTCTTCATATGGTCAGTCTGTCCGACACATCCTATTTATCCAAAAGTGGGTTGATAAGAGGCACATATTAAAACTGTTTGAACGTCTTCATATGGTCAGTCTGTCCGACACATCATATTTATCCAAACGTGTGTTGATAAGAGGCACATATCAAAACTGTTTGAACGTCTTCATATGGTCAGTCTGTCCGACACATCCTATTTATCCAAACGTGTGTTGATAAGAGGCACATATCAAAACTGTTTGAACGTCTTCATATGGTCAGTCTGTCCGACACATCCTATTTATCCAAAAGTGGGTTGATAAGAGGCACATAATCAAACTGTTTGAATGTCTTCATATGGTCAGTCTGTCCGACACATCATATTTATCCAAAAGTGGGTTGATAAGAGGCACATATTAAAACTGTCTGAACGTATTCATATGGTCGCCTTTCAGGCACATCATATTTATCCAAAAGTGTGTTGATAAGAGGCAGATATTAAAACTGTCTGAACGTATTCATATGGTCGCCTTTCAGGCACATCGGTATCCAAAAGTGCTTGTGTTATGAGGCACATATTAAAACTGTTTGAACGCCTCCATATGGTCAACCTTTCAGGCACATCAGTATCCAAAAGCCCTGGTGTTAAGAGGCACATACTTAAACTGTCTCTCAGGCACATATCGCTAGCCTCTTAGGAAAATAAAATTTATTCACAAAGGCTATGGGTGTTACAAGACAGTCTTACTAACTGTCTGAACATTGATCCACTGGCACATATACACACTGTCTAAACATCTTCATATGGTCAGTGAAAGTCCCTCCGGCACATAAAATTCATTCAAAAGTGATGTATGTATGAAAGCACATTTTAAAACTGTCACACTGTATTACATGTAGTACTGGCAGTCTTTCCAGCAGGTCATATATATTCAAAGGTGATGATGTTAAGTGGGACATATTCACACAGACAGAATGTCTTAAAACATTTATTCCACTGTTTGAATATCTCCATACAGTCAGTCATCCAAGCACATGATATTTATTCAACTGTGATGTATGTTAAGAGGCACACATTTAAACCATATCTGTACAGTACTGGTGGTCCAAAAGACACAAAATATTCTATCCATGAAGCACATATTCACACTGTCAGAATGTCTTAAAACATTTATTCCACTGTTTGAATATCTCCATACAGTCAGTCATCCAGGCAAATCATGTTTTATCCAACTGTGATTAGTGTTACGAGGCACATATTCAAACCATATCTGTACAGTACTGGCAGTCTCAAGGCACATCATATTTCATCCAGGAGGCACATATTCAGAATGTCATAAAATATTTATTCAACTGTTTGAATATCTCCATACAATCAGTCATCCAGGCACATGATATTTATTCAATGGTGATAAATATTATGAAGCACATCTTCAAACCATATCTGTACAGTACTGGCAGTCCACAAGGCACATTATGATATCACCAACCACATGTGTGATAAATGTTATATTGGATGTAATGATGTGCCCTTAGCCGTACACCTAAAAATCAAACGTCTATTATACACTAAGACTGGAAATGATTCTCCTCTATATAAACTGCTTGTATACTCTGAAAAGAAAATTGTACATGGGTTTCGGTAACAGGTTCAGTGGAGAGTTAAAAATTTAACATTACTTAGTGCTAGATTGGTTGCTTGGTGTTTTACGCCGCACTCAAGATTATTTCACTTATATAGCGGCGTTGCCAGTTTTATTGTGGGAGGAAACCAGGCTCTATGCCCGGAGGAAACCCACGACCTTCCGTTGGTAACTGGCAACCATCTCACATAGGTCGTTAGAGTGAAAACCCAGTCAGAAAATTTTCCATTTTTTGGGGACTGTTACTTACCGTATTCACCCGTGTATAATACGCAGTTTTTTTCACGGAAAACCGGGTAAAAATAAGACCTGCGCATTATACACGGGCGTAGACTATAGCAGTTTTTTGTTGTTGTTGTTCTCGGAATAATGAACTGAGCGAAGTTGGACATGCGGTAGCCTACATACGGCCTCAAAGTTAAACTTGGTCCGCTAAATAAAACTTTCAACGAAATTAACTTTCCAGAAATATTCAACCATTTCAGTTTTGAAGGCAATTTCTTTTAAACATAATATACTCGATGGCAATTGTCACCAGACCTGCTCTTATAATCAGCAAATCGTGTTCATATTGTTAACACTAGTAACAGTATGGCGCCAGTCGGCTGAGTACATTTCATTGACAGATAGCAGAACGGCTGTAGATTGGTTGAAGGCCAGCCACTTAATAAACATTGCAATGATTATTGTACAAGGCAGCTAATCTGATTCGCTGTTTGGTGTAATGACTGTTCAATGACAGTGAGTGACGTCTCAGACTCCGCCTTATACAAAATACCAGAAGTAAATTCTGAAGTGGTGTATTGACGGCCATGGGCCGCGGACAACTTTTACGGTAGTTTTTCTTTAGGTTTATGTTAGACCGTGATTACAGAATTAAAAAAATATTGAAAGTATTATGGAATTTAGCCTTTATAAATGTATTCCCCGGCTGTAAAAGGGCTTCATTTTTTAATACTTCACTGACTGATGCTAGCAGTAGCAGAAATTACGAAAGAAAACTCATTGACTCCAAAACATAGGTATTAAATCATACATTTTGCTTATTAGCAAAACAAGCCATTCCAAAGGTTAATAATAAAGAACAACCAGTGTATATACAACGGTCATAAGATATCTATTAATGACTAAAAATGATCAGACAACTCAACTCAGCGTGATTTGTTCATAGGTTGCCGGCTGTCTGCTTTACTAGGCTTCCCGGCGCCAGGCAGCTGTGTTCCCACGTGAGCCGTTGCATAATCTTATCTTGCTAATGCGTGTTATACACGGCTGTAGACGTTTTTTCGGCGATTGAGTTCGATAGTTTGGGGTGCGCATTATACATAGATGCGTATTATACTTGGGTGAATACGGTAGTTCTTGCCTAGGGCTATAAATGTACCAGCCATTGGACTCGCTCATTGCTGTATCAATAATGAATTACAACACAGCCAAGGTGTGGATTGATTGATTGAGGTTTTAAGGACACACTCAAGATTATTTCACATATATGACAGGATAGATTATAGAATTCCCCGGTAATGATCGGTCCCGGTAGCCTGTTGTTACTGTTGTTCTAAAACTATGGAACCGAAAATCCGTTCCCCATGATGAAAGCCAGTATTTGCTTCATTGCTATAATGTATAACAAAGCTAGAGTTGGTACTGCTTAGTTCCCAGCATTTCAATATTCGGAACCAATTAAAAGTTTCTGACTGACATCGAAATTGTCTGGCCTGATATGGCCTTGTGTCCGGTTAAATGAGGGAGGAAACAGGGGCTTGTTTCACAAAGCAGTAGCATATCAAACAAAGCCTAGTTGCCAATGGATACCATAATAAAGGGATAAGAGGTCACGGCAACTGCTATTGATCGTACTGTGAGACGGTTTTGAGAAACAGCCAACTGGGTTCTTTGCCAGGAGGAAACCAAAAGCTGGGACCTACCTGGAACCCAACCACATAGGTGCAAAGCCTGCTCAAAAATGTTTAATTTTATTTTTTTCGACTAAGATTTGATTTGAAACCATGACAAATCAACAGACATCAATCTGTCAAATTAAGTCTGAGGGTCGTTTCACGAAGCCGTCGCACATTGCGATCAATCACAGTTGCCATGACATCGTATCTCTTCAATATGGTATCCGTTGGCAACTAGGCCTCGTTTGCGATGCGACTGCTTTGTGAGACAGGGCCCTAATTTTTTTTATTGACATTGCTAGATAAAGAAAATTATGTAGGGATAGAAAAGTCTCACCTATGTTCCATTGCTTGAGTTTTTCTGTAGGTCTAAATCTATAACATCTAATTCTATAGAGACTGGAGTTATGTTGGAGTAGCCCCCCTTTGATTTCATCTGAGTCTGTATTGTAGAAATCTGTAGAATGGAGAAGATATAAAAAGATATACACTAATACCTTCAAGTTATGGAGTGGTATGGTACAAAGATATAGAATAAAAGAGAATGTTATATAATCTAATATAGATGCTATCATAGACTGATCCAGAGAAATTTTGATACCTGTATACATGTATGGGCGCCCAAACTCACAAGCAAAAAATCCGCCCAAATTCTTAAAACCAACAGATTTTAATGTCAAAATAGCATTTAATGTTAAATTTTGATGTTTTTGTCTTATTGTTGGAACATTTTGAACCGAAATGGTATGCCCAAATTTCCCCTGGATCAGGCCCTGGCTATGCAACCAAAGATGTCATAAATGGTTCATGACACACCTCTACCCATAAGGTAGATGTTGGGAAAGAATTGTAAAGATTATGGAGCAGAAGGGAATGAAGATGGAGCATGTCCACTATTAGGATTACCCCGTTCTCATGAGGTACGAATGAAGTTCCTAGATTTCGGTTGATATCTTTGGGCATTGTTTAGTGGGACTTCCAATAAGCCAGGACTACTTTTTTGAGTATTCATGTGACTCAATGAAGTAGTACTTTGTCTAAAAAAATATATGAAAGGTGAAGATTGAATAAAAGTGGCGGATTGAGCTGTCTGACGTGGGGGTGATTGGGCCCCTGACAACAATGTGACTTGTGTCGTCTGCACCCGTCCCCTTTGGAAGTGAAAATCTTGAGATTTCTCCCTTATTGGTCTGTCAAGATTTTAACTGCAGACTTCTCTAGGGTGGTTCCGAGTTTCCACCAGGGCTTTTAGCTGGGCGAATGTTTCTAACCGAGTGACAGAGCCAAACGTTAACATTATGGCAAATGGAAAATTAATTGTGTACTGATGCCAGATATAGACTAAAAGAGAACGTTACATAATCCAATAGGCAACCGATGATGTCAAAAATAGTTCATGACACACCTTCTACCCATAAAGTATATATGTTGAGAATAAAATTGTAAAGATCGGATCAAAACTCTACAAGTTATGGAGCGGAAGGGAATCCTGGACGGACGGCACTGGTGATACCATAATAAGACCAACTTTTTTAAGTCGGATGAGTAAAAAGTGTAGCTTACGTAGGATCCGTTTGAGGCTTCACTTGACCCGATATGCCCCGTGTGTCGGAAGTCTTGGGGCAAACCAATCATACTAGGGTCTAGACGCCTTCTCCTCTTCTGTAAAATAGAACAACAGTGGGAATTGATTTTCAAGAGTAAAAACATTTTTTAATCCTAAATTGCAATTCGTATTTTCATATGTATGCCAGTTATTCAACTTGCAAGGTTGGTTGATTGATTCGGTCTAACCGTCAAGTTCATTTGGTAAATAAAGTACCAACGGACCAAAACATCATCCCCTCTCCACATTTTAACTTTAACATTATGCTCCACAGGCCATAAAACGTCATGGAAGACTTATGTTTTTGGTTCATGTTTTAAGCCGTAATCAAGATTATTTCAATTATATGGCGGCACTGCCACCCACTTCATGATTTTGTTCATCATTATCACTGGGTAAATAAAAGGCCTGAAATTTCTGATTATTCAAGACACCCATTTTTGATGGTCTCCCTTTAATTAAATGGCCTGAAATAAATGAGCAATATTATACAATTATTGACTCTCATGCCAGTTAATATGATGTTATAATGACCTGGGGCCGGTTGTTCAAAAGAAAATTAGCTTAACGGCAGGTTAGATGACGTCGCGTCACAAAGGAATTTCATTGTTACGCCACGTCATTTAACCTGCCGTTAAGCTAATTTTCTTTTGAACAACCGGCTCCTGGACAACTTATATTGACCGATGCCGAAGGCAGAGGTCAATATAAGTTTTCCAGGTCATTATAACCATCATATTAACTGGCATGAGAGTCAATAATTGTTTTATTATATATCAAGTTAGCGTATATATTTATTCTAAACCTTCACAGAATTTCAGGGAGATGTTATATTTACATAATTCACATAACATAGTACATTGGCATTGCAAATGCAATGGGTTAAATTACGTCATGTGGATTACGTTTCAACGCTCAAATCTGATGTCATCGGAATGACGTCATAGTAATAAAGCTACACTAAAAACAAATTACGTTACGCAACAAAGATGTGACGTCAAATCTAATATTAACCAGCAAGTCATGTAATATAAGATAATATTAACTGTCATGTGACCGCCTATTGACCAATGAAATTGCAACACTTACTCCAGTTATATAATAATACATAATGAGACTTACTGCAGGGCGAGGCTGTTCTGTAACACAGCACGTAAAACACATCATGATATCACCCATAACGACTTGTCAATCAATGTTCATCAGTTCTTGGCCACTCCCACCTGGTTAGGCCACACCTCCCAACACTAACCTGGAAAAGTAAAAACATTAATTATGAGCTGTTCAAGAAGAGGTTACAGCTAAAGACAAGCTACATGTAAATGTAATGTAGTCCGGGTTTCAGACTCCCCGTATTTTGGGGTCAGGGTTCAACGCAATCAAAAAGCCGTAATAGACTGCCCGCTCAGAAGAGGCCAGTATGTGGCCTATTGGAAACCCAATGGTCAAAATTCATTTGAACTTTACACCCAACAATCCAGCAAGTTCATATAGTTAATTTTGGACACCCACTACTGAAGATTGGGAAAAAATACTAGCTATTTTGGACAACCTATTTTCACAATGGATCTTTGGACTGTGGTCAGAATTTATTTGAACTGGACACCCAGTAATCCGGCAATTTCATTTAGTCAATTTTGGACACCCACTACTGGAGATTGTGGATAAATACTAGCTACATGTATTTTGGACAACCTTTTTTCACATCCCGAATGAAGTTTTGAACTGGACACCCAATTTCAGTTAGTCAATTTTGGACATCCACTAATGGATGCATAAATAGCTACCGATATTTAGGACAACCTACATTTATTTTCACATCCCCGATGAACCTACATGTATGGACTATGGTCAAAATTCATTGGAACCAACAACTTGACACCCACAAGTCCAGCAATTTTAACATGTTCAAGATACAAAATAAGTCATTTTGAACACCCATTACTAGAAAAGTGGTAACAATTTTGTACACTATTTTTTAACGACCTGGAACAGGATGAATGTATAGCCCTGTCAATAAGTGTTCTTCAGAAATTTAATTTGAAAGTTTAACATACATTTAAATTTGAAATCTGTGCAAAGTGACCTTTACTTACTGGGTCATAATAACCTATATAAGTAAACAGGAAGTGGTGTAAATGTTAGATAAAAGATTTGAATTCAGGAGCCGGGATTATAAAACGTGCGATACTCAACTCAGACTCCATGCTCAACTCTCCTTGAGCATACTCCCAGGAGTTTGGATCAGAGATTGAGATTATAAAACATTAATATGATTGATTGATTGATGTTGAACGCCATACACAAGATTATTTCACTTATATGACGAGTACCTGACAACTTTTCCACATACGGCGACCAAGTGAAAAATCCAATTTTTATTTCGTTGGAGTGTGATTCGGACCCGCGTCGCATGGATGGAAGGTCTGTGTGGGTCTGTGTGCTGAGTTGGTAAGAAACATTAAATCAGTTCCGTATATTGAAATGCTTGGGAACCAAATGGTAACGATGCTAGTTTCATTATACATCATACCATATACTGACTTTCATGATGGGTACAACACATATTTGTTTCTCAAGTCTTAGAAAAACAGGCTACCGGAACCGATCTTTACTGTGAAATCCTATGACAATTTTAGTTTCATTATATTCATGAACACAGCCCTCACGAATAACTACGGCAAATGGCAATTGCCGTGGTAAATGCTGAGGCACAGTGAATAACTGTCAGCAAATATTTGCTGACGCACACTGGAGGAATGACTTATTCTTTCAATGGTTTTGCCGAGGCAATCTCGTGGTTTTCTGAGGTAAAATAGCCTTGCCTCGGCAAACTTTTTGCCATAGATATTTTATTTTTCGCGAGGGCTGTGAACACTAAAACACACAGGTAGTTTCATTATACATGTACATCGTACCATATACTGACTTTCATGATGGGTACCATAACACATTTTTGTTTCCCTTGTTTTAGAACAACAGCTGCGGGAAGCGATCGCAACCTTTGAAATCCTATGGCCTGTGCTATGAAGCTCGACCTTGCATCAGAAGTAAATCTTTAGAGTAACAGCCCGCTGGACTAATTAACTCACTAGTTATTAAATGCCTAGAAAAATGCTAGGATAACTTCTCAAGTCATTGATCCACTTTTCAAACTTTAGTCTCCTAACCTTTTGTAATTTCTACAGACTGGCTTGAATAGGTTATATTATACAAGAATAGGTTTATTAGATGTAACCAACTCTCCCAGTATCTGGTGAATGGTTTTCATTACATAGGTACAATACTATATAACAAAGGTAAAATCACATGTAAAAGGGTGAATACCACATATTGGAGAATGACCTACATGGTCTACTGTAATTGAATAGGTTGAAATAGTTAATGTTGAGAGCATCTTGTCAGAGGTAAATGCTGTAAAAATCTAAATAATATTGTGTTCAAAAATATATATATTTATGTACACTAAATTTTAGGAATATAACTAAATACTGTAAAAATCTAAATTATATTGTGTTAAAAAATATATATATTTATGTACCCTAAATTTTAGGGATACAACTAAATACTGCAAAAATCTAAATCATATAGGGTTCAAAAATATATATATATATGTAGACTAAATTTTAGGGATAGAACTAAATACTGTAAAAATCTAAATTTTATAGTGTTCAAAAATGTATATATTTATGTAGACTAAATTTTAGGGATAGAAATAAATACTGTGAAAATCTAAATTCTATAGTGTTCAAAAATGTATATATTTATGTACACTACATTTTAGGGATACAACTAAATACTGTAAAAATCTAAATTTTATAGGGTTCAAAAATGTATATATTTAAGTGCACTAAATTTTAGGGATAGAACAAGTCTCCTTTGACTTTATTTCAGCCCATGTTAAATATGTTAAATGTCTTTTTTCTGTGGTTGGGAGAATAAACCAAAATACCAAATGAAACACATGGGCGCAGGGAAAATCTTCTTGACTAAAATAACCATGTTTTTTAAGAGTATTCTCGTTATTTTGGGATTAAACTTTCTTGAAAATATGGCAGAAAATCAAATTCATCTACCAATTTTTGAATCGAACCCGGGTCCCAGAGTATGGCACCTATCGCCAGCACTAAATGCCGGCTGCCTTATCCATTCAACCAACCGTCCTCCTCTCCCGTTTCGGGCGTCGCCCAAAAATCGGTAGCCATATTTTCAAGAGAGTGTAATCCCAAAATAACGAGAATATTGTTATACCGGTACTCACTTTCTAAATGACACATCATGTTTTTTAAGCTTTATTTCTTAAACATAGGAGTGAGAATAACTCTTAACGTTACCATGTTTCTACAGTATGTAGCTACTATCTCAGTAGACTAGTGAGTTTATTATTCCAGTGGGCCAGCGTTTATTTCGAATCCCTGCATGGAGATGCATTCTACAGGTGGCTTCGTCAGATCCTGATCTCAGAATTGCAAAAATCTTCAGGGTTTCATAAAAGTTCAAATTGTTAAGGCCATAAATGAATAAGTTTTAGTTAATTTCAAGTCCAATTGAGTATTTTAGTTCCAGAATTTAGAAATTGGAAACATTTATAAGCAAAGTTAACTGTAATTCATTTTTTACGGAGTCATTTAAGTTTTTTGGGGTCATTTAGAGGCAGATATTCTACTAACCTCAAAACATGTATAACGATCTCATCATCATGAAGTAAAAATGTGTTTTCTTTTTTACTTAACAGGCCAGATAATCTCGATGTTGGTCAGAAACAGTGTGTCGGTTGTGTTTATTCAAATGCAAGGAACCAAGTGGTCCCTTCTACATCATACCAAATACTGGCTTTCATGATGGGTAACAGATTTTTGCTTCCGCAGTTTTAGAACAGGCTTACTGCTACCTGACCTATCGTTACCGTAAAATTTGCTGGCCTGTTAAATATGATTATGCCCCTTGTTTCAAAATAAAACTTGTTCACATTATTTAACATAAATTCCACGACAATGACTTCCAACGAAAACATTGTATTTTTTTTATTATTAAGAACGGAAACATTCTATGTTTTTGTTTTTTTATATTCAGATATTTACGGTAGGATGGTATAATAAGCCTCTTTTGAGTTTGGCTAAAACCCAGCGAGATCACGCGAGAAATGAGTTAAGGGGTATAACTCTCACTGACCAGCTGTTCATTTAACATTAGCGTCTATGGTGATCGACGGTTATCGTGTGGTTTTGTCTTTGATTCTTTATTTCTATTTCATTTCTTTAATCCAATTTTTTTTTGTGAAACACACCAGAAGCTATCAGTTGCGTTTTTGTCAGTAAAAATATTTATATCGCGTGGATACGCTTCGAGGTTGTCAAAAACCTACGGTGAAAACACAACTACGACGTGTTATTTTTGTGTTAGAAATAATATCATTTTGTCTCACAAAAAGACTTTTGTAAAAAGTATAGATTGTAAGTTGAGAATCACAGAAATAACAACAGGGTTACAACTGATCTCCATAAGCACTAATGTTAATCGGACAGCCGATCGGTGAAAGTTATACCCCTAAACACGGGTCTCGCGTGATCTCGTGGGACTTCCGCCAAACCCGAAAGGGGCTTATTGTCAGACTGGATGGGAGATTAGCAATTATAAAACTGAACATTATAGTCAAAGACTTCGAACGAAAACATTATGTGTTATTTTTTATTAAGATATTTACGGTAGTAAAGTATAATTGTGAGACTGGATGGGAGATCAGCAATTATAAAACTGTTAACATTATAGCCATACAGGACAGGACCTGAGAGCTTATGTAAATAATTGCACTATAATCTGATTACAGGGCTAGTTAAATGCTACAGCACTAACTAATACTAACGATTCTCACCCTGGCCTGGAATTTTTTCCGGGTCAAACAGGGTCGGTTAATTTACTAATTCGCTAAATAATACACACTTGTGTACGATCAATTACATATATATGCTCTACTGGGCTATAAATTAAAAAAAAATGATATCTTTGCTGTTATGCGATATAAAAAACATACCAACTGAAAACTTCTTTATTCCTTCCTTACTTTTATTCCATTGATTGATTGATTGATTGATTGATGTTTTACATCGCACTCAAGATTATTTCATTTATATGGCGCTGTTGCCAGGTTTAGTGGGAGAGGAAACCGGGCTCATTGCCCGGAGAGAACCCCAGACCTTTGGTGAGTATTGCAACTCTTTCACAAATGGCGAACGAGTGAAAAATCCATTATTTTCAGAAAAAGCAAACAAACAATTTTTTTATTTTTGGCCTAACATGCCTAGTTACTTGTAAATGTTACAGCACTAACTTAAACACACTTGTGCAGATATGATACTGTGTGTGCAGTATGCACTCAAAAAGTTCTGCCAGGGTCCTGTCTTAAATAGCTGGCGTAAATTTGCGCATAGGCCTACAACAAGGACGGGTTGTGCCCAGGCCGCAAGTTACTATAGTTTTACCACTGATTTACGCCTGGCATAGCTTATGCCAGCTTCGTAAGACAAGGTCCAGGGGCTTAATTTTTATGAGGGTTGTTTGTCAACACATTTGAAATTGTGCCGACATAATTACATATTGCATGACCTGGGTGTTAGATAAAGCGGCATGAGATGCCAAAATTCACACTTTTTTCATTATTTCTGATCGTCACAACAGTAAGAGGCTTTAAAGTCTACAGCCTATACGAACCCAAATAGTGTCCGAAAAGTAAACAAAATTTAAATAACCGGGACGACCATTCATTCATTCTAAGCAGAGGTTAGTTCAAAACAATACTTTATCGTTCATTCTCGAAACTAGAAGCACTAAAAAGCCTCTGAATTATACGTCTTGAGAAAAATAGCCAAGAATTTCAACATTCTGTTTCGTCAAAATATTAACATTTTGGCAGCTCATGCCACTTTAAACGTACAAGATGCAATTGCATACCTTCAACAATATCATTATGTTAAGACCAGCTGTACAATGTTTTCGTCGTCACTTATCATTGATGAATACTAATAAGAGGGAGGGGGGGGGGGGTGTCTACATGACAATCGGCATACCCCCTTTTAACACAACTAGAAACCTGTCTCTATGGTCATTTACGTCAAGATTGATTGATTGATTGATGTTTTAGGCCGCACTCAATATTATTTCACTTATATGGCAGTGTTGTCAGGTTTAGTAGGAGAGGAGACCAGGCTCATTGACCTGCGGCAAGTACCTGGCAACTCTTCCACATACGGCGACCGAGTGAAAAATCCACTCAGAAATTTTTCAATTTTTTTTACTTGGTCTGAAAGTGATTCCGAAGATCTGTGATGAAGGCCTGTGTGGGACTGAGGCCGAGGGACAACCAGTCAAACCTACTAGATCATCGATGCACCCATTTTAGTCAAGATTGATTGATTGATTGTTTGGTGTTTTACACCGCGCTCAAGATTATTTCACTTCTATGGCGGCGTTGCCAGTTTTATTGTGGGCTGCAAACCGGGCTCTGTGCCCGGAGGAAACCTACAACCTTCCGCTGGTAACTGGCAACCATTTTAGTCAAGAAGATGTTCCCTGTGCCCATGTGTTTTAGCGTCTATAAATATGGTTGCCCTGATTCAACATGCTCCTACATGTATAAGCAATGTGAATTTCTCCTTGTGTTTAACCAGCCCTTGTAGAGACACTGTGTGTGCAGTCTCTGTACATGCCCTCTAAAAGGTTCCAACAAGAGCTTAATACTGGCCCTATACATGTAACTTTCAACCCTGCAAAGTCTGGTTCTTAAAACTCATTAAACTTTTGATATCAGTCGGTGTGCGCTTGACTATCGACAAATCTGCATTAGGTTCTAATCTCGAAAATCTAGGTAGAGGACAGTATTAGAAAACATCATATGGATTTTCTCTGTTATTCACTTCATCTTCTGTTAGCTCCCTCCCATTAGCTTGTTGTTACTGCTTCATACAACATACAAGCAAGTTGTTGGTTGGCTGCCTAGATTATGAAAGACATTCTGAGAGGTGTGGTCTATCACTGAAGCACACGCCCATTCTCTGAAAAATATCTTTCGTAATCCTCAGGAAGCCGCAGTTACTTGGATATTCAGTGCTAAAATTTACTTTTGTCAATATATAATATAGTTTAATTTCTCCCAAGATTCTGAAAGAAGTTTTAGGGACCAGTGATTCACCGGCTTGTCTGCATGTTTTTGTACCAGTTATTGACCATCCAATGTTAAAGCTGTTGTGACGTCATTTTTTGTCCTCGAAAATTCCCCAACACGGCTGACGGTGACACTTCTTGGGTTGCTTGACAATTGGAACTCCGTAAAAAGTTCTATTGGGAGGTTGAAATCTTGCAAGAAGATGCCTCAATAAGTAAGCTGGCTGTCATCGACGAGAAAGCGAGATCGCTTGGGTTAAACACGCATAAGAGTTGGTTCTGTACGGTAACTGATCTGATACCGGTACTTTCACCTCAGTTTACCGAGCAGGCATTCTTTCTTCACTTCATAGAATCATACTAAATCTCGGGATTATTATTGATAAATTTTCACATTTTTTCACGATTAAATTTAAAACTTCAAGTTCAATTCAATTGCTCATCAAAATCAAATTGCCCGTGCAATTCAACAGATGGACGAGTGGTTGCCTGGATAAAACTTTGTTAATTGCTCATCAATTCAAAGGGTGGATAACCCTATTTTGGAACTTTCTGGTAACATAATATGATAACTTGGGCGTTGTTGTTGTTGTTGTTATGATATATTTGGTCACTATCTGTCAATCACAGCCTTCGCCGACGAGATAAGATTTATGACTCATTGTGTGGTAGCCGCACACATGTGTCTCTATCCTGGTTTACTTACTTTGACGGTCAGGTAGAGCCACACATTAGACCACCATTATATCCGTTGGCTCGATCGACAGGCTGTTCAAAAGCAAGGAGTCACGGGATGCGAGGATTCGTGTCGTGTGCAAAGACCAGTTATTTTAAGATCTCGATGGGGAAGCCCCAATGAACTATATGCGGGGAATGGACACGTCTCATTGGCTGGTTTGATCTGACTTAGTAAAATGTGCCGCCATTGATAGTTGAAGCGCGCGTGCATAACAGACCTGTATAGAAGTCGCATCATTTCCTAGTAATGGCGGCATTCGATGCATATCAAATACCACGTGACCTCCATTCCACGCATACAATTCATTGGGAAGCCCTCCGAAAAAAGGTCACGTTACTTGGAAAAGTACCGGGAAAACCCGAATCATGTGATATGTTGTCGTTGTTCGAGGAGAGTTTGAAATCTGACGGACAAATTTTTGACACCGGTTTTTAAATTGAGGGATTTAACAGTTTAACAACGGAATTCGAAGAAATTAACGGGTTCGATGAAAAGAGGAATGTTTCAAAGGTATAAGAGGAGGTAATAACTGAAAGGTAAGTGAGATTAAGGATAGTTAAGACTTAGCTCGAATGTGTAATGCGAATAACCTCGACATATTTCATTTAAAAGCTGTAACTAATTGTGTGGGCTCGAAACTTTTAAAAATAAATTTTCCTCAAGAAAAGAAAGAAAGACCGAAAAGAAAGAAAGACCGAAAAGAAATATCAAATCTGCTTCTGAAGTAGCTACCAAATTTACCCGAAAGGTGTGAAATTTAATACTTACTTATGTAGATAAAGTGATTCGTTCGGTCCACTGGCTTCCGTCTATTTCGCCGGATTCAGTCGAGTAGAAAAATGTCGGCTCTCAAGCTGTTTAATTCTACGTAAAAAAATTAAGCTAGATTTCTGGCATTTTATCGCTTACGTGTCCAGAAAAAAAGAATAAATCCTTCTCCGTCCAAAACATTTGTCGAAATCTTAAGGCCTGGAAAACTTCTCAACTTTTCAACAAAGTTTCGAGTCGTGTGAAAGATACTCGCGAGAAGTTCTCGTCAACTTTAGGCCTAATCCCGTCATTTATCGTGGAATCCCGTAGTATGCAAACATGGCGGCTTTTAAGTCACACGTGTTTTTGCTCTGCGTTTGTTTACTAAATCATTTCCAATTATTTGTGCCCGGAAACGCAACAAGTAATGAAATCTTGGAGTTGGATGCGCTTAAACTCGAAGAACTTTCCCGTGACCACGCATACGTTGTCATTCTTTTCTGTGAGTGTGTTTATATTCAAGTTTTTTTTTCATCGAAGCGCTGTTTGAACTGTGAAATGTCATCTATTTTTAACTCGCGTGTGATACGTCATCACAGCGGTCAGCTGTTGCCACATTTTGCAAATGTATATATTATTATTATATCTGCATGTATATTACCTGGGCGTTAGCAGTCAATTTATTTTTGTTGGGGGGGGGGGGGGGGGGGGGGGGGGGGAGCTTTTTCTGGATGAATATTTCTATTTCTTGCTGACCATCACAATACAATAGTATACTTCAATAGTCAATATTACGTGAAAAACAACTTTCAAATTTAAATTTGCAATCATCATCAAATTGCGTAAATTACTGAATTTAATATTAGTATTAGTAACCTAACCGACACTGAATTACCCTGAATTAATGTACTAATTTAACCATTTATTTGTTTGAATTTCGTCATAAATCTGTTACATCCCTTTTTCTAATTCAACAAGTTAAATCCGACTCGTTATCTATATTCTGACATTTGCTGGTCGTCGGAATTTAACATCTCCGACACCTTTTCTGTAATGCTGTTTTGGACAAATATGAAACTTTACCTTAAGTCAGAATTTTCGTTTCTTAAGATTCCTGTGTTGATGACAACGTGATTCATAGTTTTCGAGTGGTTTTTATCGGTAAAATTCCGAAATATTTGTTGTTTTGTTACAGACAATTTCAAATCGTGTCTTTCAAAAAAAACAACGGCCACAAACACAAAGAACCGTTTAACCAAAAGGGGGGTAATTGTCTTGTTCAGTCTCGCGATGGCTGCACACTTTCAAGCTATCTGATAAATCACTAAGCTGGCGATAGCACGTGGCTGCCAAAAATGCAAAATGACAGATTTTTATATTTTTTATTTCATCAAATAAGCAGATAATTTTACTTTTACATTCTTTCAACACAACCTCAACCCCCTACGAATATTGGGGTCGCCGAAGTCAACCATGGCAACCGATCTCGATCATGCGCAAAGATATTTTCATCCCGGTGGACTCTCGTCGGTTCATAGCATTACCGGATAAACAATGGCGGATAGTGAATTCCGTCCTGACGACATAATGAAAATCAGATTATTGAACAAGGAGGCGGGTAAGGAATTCACTTTGGTGAATTACCCTTTTTCGTAAAAAAAAACCCCAACAATATCAAAGAACAGAAAGTTTTCAAACTCCCCTCATAACAAGATACACAGCCATCCAATGAAAAAGACTGAATAAATTGACGTCATCAACGTAATTCTCGTATCTGCAGGGTCTTGAAAAGTTTGTTGATGGAGAAAAGCTACTTAGCTCAGCCTAGCCGAGAAATCTTGGCTCTGCCGAATTTTTTTTTTTTTTCGTGTTCGTCATAGCCCAGATCACTTCCATAGTAAAAAAGGGATATAAGTTAAGGAGACCCGCCGAAAATATCGGCGGCGCAAATTTCACAACAAATAAGCAAAGAATAAAATATTTACCACTGCATTCCGATAGTATAGGCCACGAAGAAGGAGTTTGTCAAACTTACGCCGCTGTAAAGTGGTAAACTTTCCCTTATGCAGTCAATATTTGTTTCGAAGTCCACTGGCTTTGAACCTGACGTAACCGCCATAGTAAAACATTTAAACGACCAGTTAAACTGTGCGGGGCGTCGTAGAAATACTTCAATCATATATCCTTAGTCACTTTACAGCGGCCTAAGTTTGACAAACTCCTTCTTCGTGGTCTATGCTATCGGAATGCAGTGGTAAATATTTTATTCTTTGCTTATTTGTTGTGAAATTTGCGCCGCCGATATTTTCGGCGGGTCTCCTTAACTTATATCCCTTTTTTACTATGGAAGTGATCTTGGCTATGACGAACACGGAAAAAAAAAAAATTCGGCAGAGCCAAGATTTCTCGGCTAAGCTCAGCCCTATAAAGTCGGTTTGGTGTTTGGCTCCCCCACTAAACCTGGCAATCCAGCCATCTAAGTGAAATAATCTTAAATGCGGCGCTCAGCATCAGCCAATCAACAATCATTGAATCCAGTTTCAGGAAGGCCAGTGTGCTTTCAAGCATTTGTTAAATTTCTCCTCTTCGATGCGAAGGGATATAACTCTCAGTAAGCCATGAATTTAACTTCAGGCAGCTTTCTGGTAGGGTCAGAGGGTTACGGTAAGAATTCCGCTAATTCAAGTACTCAAAACATTACGAAAAGCACTCTAAAAGTTTGAGACTTTTCGTTGGGTGTCTTACCTCCTGCATGGAGCGACCGATAATCCTATTGAGCAATCGATATTGTTCTTGTTTTAGACCAAACATGGCAGAAAGCAGTCTAATAATTTGTTATCTTCACATTGCTCGTCCTTGAATTAGCGGAATTCTTACCGTACTTGAACAAGTTGAAGCAAAAAAATGTTAAGGACAGTCTTGGAAGCATATCGGTTTTCCTTCAAATTCTGCTTCATGTTTAAGACTTCAAGTCAATGTACACATTACCGATGACAGGTCTGACACTGATTCAAGGAATCAAAAGGAAATGCATTGAGGCAGTTGTTAATTCTTCATTTTTTGCTTCTAATGTAAATCAACTCATATCTTTCTGTGTTTAGATGAAGGCGACTGTATTAACTGTAACAACTATGTCTCAGAGCTTGTGAAAGTCTCCATACCAACATTACCAGGTGAGTTATCTCCCCTTTTGGATTGTCTCCCTTGAATTAAGCTAGGATTTATCTCCCCTTAGTCTGAAGAAATTTTTACTTTGTAGAAAGTTCTGTAATGCTTTTGTTTATATAATTAAATTTGACTATCTGTAACATTTTTTGTTTAAGAAGTGTTTGAAACTCGCTTTTAAATGTGTGCTTCATTCTAACGAGGGGTGATTCACAAACAACTTACTTCTTTATGAAGCCTTAAAGTGGCATGACCTGCCAAATTTTTGATATTTTGACGTTGAAACCGAATGTTGAAATTTTGGCTATTTTTCCCAAGACGTATGAATCAAAAGCTTTTTAGTGCTTCGAGTCTCGAGAATATACGATAAAGTATTGTTTTGAACAAACTTTGGCTAAGAATGAATGAATGGTCGTACCGGTTCTTTAAATTTTGTTTACTTTTCGAACACGTTTTCGGTTCGTACAGGCCACATACTGTATGGATTTTCCTCATTCCAGCGCCAATCATTTAGTTTTTCGATGACCATCAAAGCCTCTTACTGTCGTGACAATCAGAAATTATGAAAAAGGGTGAATTTTGGCAGCTCATTATGGAATGCCAAAGCGGAAAAAATTCAACATTTGCAATTTTACCTTCAGCATCTCGATTTTTTGTTCAACAAAACAATATTTTTCAACATTCGTTAAAAATTTTGTCAACGACCATATTTTGTGGCTCAATTCTATGTTATTTTATATTTATATTATATTTATATTTAAATCATACCACATGCATCTGAAAATATAATCCAAAACATTATCATACCGGTACATCAATTTTTACACCCAGCTTAGTGTTATTTTATATGCGTAACATGTCTTTTTTTGTTTCATCCAAAAGATTTTTAAAAATGCATTACCTCTAAAATTTGGTTCAAGGCGTTCGATTTTTCGTTTCAACCACTGAACAGTTTTTATCGTTCTACTGTTGAGCTGGTTTTCGTCCAATCGTTGAAGTGTTTTTCCGTAAAATGTTGACCTGATTTTCCCGTTAAATGTTGAACTACTTTTTAGTCGAGAGAAAAAAAATCATTTCTCGCAGCACGTGACACTTAGTCGTGATCACACAAATCGGTGACGTCACAGTGTTGTTGTTGACGCATCTCATTGAAGTAGACCAAGGAGTATATACTCCTTGATGTAGACGGCCAACGGGTATCCTTCATCGAGACGATGCCTCCCCTGATTAACGATAATATTCAATTTCTGCTGTCGCTTCCTCGCTTCGCGGCACAAGCAGACAGCGGATGGATACTGTGACGTCATCAGTTTTTGTATAGAAACAGTCACGTGTTTCTTGCGCGAGATGTGAAAACCATGTAAAAAAACAGATCAACAATAAATCGGTTCAACAGTTCGGCGAAAAAAAACAGTTCACTGGTTAAACGAAAAAACACTTCAACAGCTGAACGAAAAAAAAACATGTTAACGGTTGAACGTAAAAACGGTTAAGTAGTGGAATGAAAAGTTGCAAGTGTTGGACAATTTTTAGAGGTAATAAATAAAAAAGACATACTAGTATAATTATATGTATCGATGATGTAAAATTTTGTGTATTTCTTGGATTATTTTTTTTAGGATAGTATTTTTTTTAAGTGTGTTTCGTTTGAAAATTTTGCCATATATCTTGTTACTTTTTTTGGACAAAATTTTTAACGAATGTTGAAAAATATTGTTTTGTTGAACAAAAAATCGAGACGCTGAAGGTAAAATTGCAAATGTTGAATTTTTTCCGCTTTGGCATTCCATAGCTCATGCCACTTTAATCATTTCTCATTTACTTTTGTCTGATTATATAATTAAATTTAACTGTCCGTAACACCTTGACATTACACAAAACAATTAACAAAAACAAAAGAAAGAGAATTTATTAATTTTCAATTTTGGATTTCAGATTTGAAAGTTGGAAAAACCAAGGACAAATCCTTGACACAAAAGTTTGGTGTTTATGAACTGCCGTGTATCATTTATTATAGAAAAGGGGACCCTATACTTTACGATGGTGAGTTTCATAGTTTTAACATTATCAATTTATGCTCTATACAGTTTACACCAAGAGTTTCCAGGTACTCTCTGAAGGTCAATGGTTTCTTCCGAGCACAGACCCTGGTTTCCTCGGCTCCACAACTAAACTTGGCAACTCCGCCATATAAGTGTTACAAAAGGATTCCAGAAAATTCTACTGACTATTGCTAAGCTCCTGTCAGTCGTCAACCTAATGAAATATCATAGGTTTGGTTTGTTACAACAATTTATGGGGTATAAAAGTCTAAATGATATACCTCTTTTTAACATAATTAGAAACTTGTCTCCATGGTTATTTTAGACAAGAAGATTTTCCCTGTGCCCGTGTGTTTTAGTGATCATAAATATAAGTGAAATGTTGGGTTTCGCGTAAAACATCAATCAATCAATCAATCGTTTTTTTCAGGGGAGGTAATTGCAGATGAACTTTCAATATGGCTTGAAGCTGCCCAAGAGGTTTCTACACAATCTTTGAATACAGATTCCTTTGAACATTTAACACAGGCCGCTACCGGGGCTACCACAGGGGACTGGTTTGTTGTTTTGTAAGTAACAAATTATTTCAATTGGTTTAAAAGGGCATGAGGCAAATAAAAGATCCCACAAATTTCTACATTTTGCTGTCATACACTTATTGAGAAGGTCTTGGGACGATCATTGGTAAACTGCTTTCCCCTGACAGCCCATTAAATGAGGAGTGCGATTTTTGAATTCATTTACAGCTTATATGTTTAATTTTAGTTTCAGCCAGGCTGGAGTTTCTAACAGAGACTCCAGAGTGAGCCGTTGCACGCTTGCAGCCAAGGCCAATCGTTTTGGCTTCTTCTGACTTTTATCTGTTTTTTGTCCTGATTACATAATGTAGAAATAAAATAAAGAATGTCAGCTTTTCACAGTTTATCAGATAGATGAATATTAGTAACTCACTACAGTAGGGTTGACCCATGTAGGACCTCTGTTTACATTAACTCAAGTCTCAAAACCGTCTGTCAGACAGTAAACAATGTACCCCAGAATTTGCACTAATTGCTCGTTAATTGTACATTTTTCGCTGAAAATGGACCTACCACCTTTCATCCAAAGTCAATCAAATCTTATTTATCTATCTAGCAAAAGACGTGGGAAAAATCTAAAACAATTTTACGCAATTAAAGGGACATACTGCTGGACATTGTCTTTATCTACTTCAAAAAAGTAGAAAAAATCTGAATTAGGACGAAGGCCTGGTCATCATTAGCTCTTCTGTTAATTATTGCTTAAACATGTCCCGAACAACCTTTGTGGGATGGTTGCCAGTTACCAACGGAAGGTCGTGGGTTTCTTCGGGCAAAGAGCCCGGTTTCCACCCACAATAAAACTGGCAACGCTGCCATATTAGTGAAATAAAACACCAAACAATCAATCTTAAACAGGTGTGGAAGAGTTGCCAGATACTTGCCGAGGGTTCGGGGTTTCCTCCGGTCAAAGAACCCGATTTCCTTAATCTCTAAACCTGGCAACGCCACCACATGAGTGAAATAATTGTGATGCGCAGTAAAACAACACTCAATTAATCAATTGATCTTAAACAGGAAATTGGTTAACCATGATCAGTTTGGGTCTTGCTTTTTAACGGATAATGAAAACGCTTCTGTTTAACCGTTGCTGTTGACCCGACCCGACTGGAAAATCGCGTGGCGTCGTAGAGAAAAAGTGTAGTGTATACCAGTTTACGACACAAATCGGTGTCAGTCGGCTTCAGCTGCGTCGGGTCGGGAGTGATCTGGACGTGCTAGATATTTTGTTAAGAATCGGGTTGAGTCGGGTCTGGTCAGACAATGTATCCACTCTTGCGACGATCGTCGTAGAGAGTCTGAATCTGTAGGCCAATCAGAAACTTTACTACAGTCCCGTGACGTCTTTTTTGTACCTTTTTTGCTAGAGGGTTTCGAACGTCATGTCTCCTAATGACCGGTCTACGACGCGAAGCAACTCAAGCCGACTGAACCCGACTCGGGGTCGGGTCGCAGCAAAACTCTCAGTGTATACCGGGCTTAACAACATTGCCAGTTCTGATCAGCCGTTTTGTGTTCTCGTAATGGTGACATTTTTACTTCTCACCTACTTACCTCCATCTCTTAAAGGGGCGTGAACTTCCAAAATTTTGATATTTTTCCTTTAAAATGGAATGTTTAAATTATCGTCTATTTTTCTCAAGAATGTATGTAAAATAGTTTTTGGAACTATCTTAGGCTTAGAATAAGTGAACATTTGCCTGGGTGATTTAAATTTTTTTCACATTTCAAACACTTTTTCAGGTAGTACAACACACAGACGTTATGGATTTTCCTCATTCAAACATCAATTCTTTAGTTTTTTGAGGACTTTTGTGAATTTGGAAAGTTCATGCCACAAACAGACACCCAAGAGTTACCTCCCTTATACTCAGCCACATTTGGGTTCTTATATTAAAACTCTTATGTTTATGTTAACAGTATGTTGGATGTAAAAAGTTAATGCTTTTTTTTACATTTCAGCTACAAGCCGTCATGTGACCATGTTTTAGCCACTGTCGATACCGTCGCTTTTAGGTATGTATTCAACAAGTTTTAAAAATTTCAAGCGTGTAAAGCCCGGCTCAGGTCAAGCTAAGATCCGATCCGATTGTCTGCGATTGAGTCTTAAGACTGTTCATGACGCATGAGACTGGTTTATCCTTCAGCCTAACGATTCCCAACTAATCAGCCTTAAGCCCTGGTCAGGTCTATGCGATTAGTTGATCGGAAGGAAACTTCGTCACCATATTCGGCAGACTGGCACGCCACTAGGAATGACGCAACTATACAACGTCTACGAAACGCTGAGAAAAAATGATCACATGATGAAGTATAGGTCCGGAGAAAATAGGACATGCTCTATCTTTACGATCGTAAGACTGATCAATCTGAGACCGATCTTTAGGCCGCTCACGTCGAAAAACGTTCTCCGACTGATTGATCGCAGATTCACTACAGACTGGAGCTTACGACAATCGAATTGGATCTTAACTCGACCTCAGCCAGGCTTTAGACTGCTTTTTCAGGGACAAGGGTGAAAGCCATCTTTTTTTTTCAGTCGAACAGAATACATCATTTGGAGTGACGAGATGAACATGTTATAAAAATGTGTCACCTTTCACGGAATATCGTAAAATTTCATCAAAACTTTACAGAACGGACCCTCATTTTTTGGATTGAATAATTTAATTTTTTTTGCTTTCTTAGGATGAAGCAAAGAATGAACGTGGCCAAAGTGAATTTAGAAGAAAGTCCGTCTTTAGGCAAAAGATTTAAAATAGACACCTGTCTGACAGGGGTACTGTGAGTATCATTATAAAAATTGTTTGTTAGTCCTTTAAGGTTAGTTCCACTTCAGTGAAAAATAAATAAGGCATCACTGAAAAAAAGTTTTTTGTGAACAACAGGAAATGTTGACACCTATGCCGATATGCAATTGAATTTAATATTTCATAACACAGGGCTGTCATTATTTTCCCCTCCACACACCCCCAGAGGCGAGTGTTTCTCACCCAAGATAAAACTATTCTCCAACCCTTTCATGTCCATTAAAATAGAATTTACTGTATGATAATATGGAAAAGTAGGATAACATTTTTTTAAAAGACTGCTTTCTCCAGAATTTGCACGACAATTCTGACATAGATAAGTATACCGGGTACCAAAATAAAAATTCCTTTTCTGTAACTTCAGATGCTTTTATTTCAACATGATTGTGTTCTCTCTCTGAAAAAACATGGGAGAGGAAGTGCACTCCCATTGAATTTTGGGAGACCATTTTTGGGGAGAGTGAAACAGGTCATCCTGACAGTTTTGGGAGAGCGTATTGTAAATCCCCCCAGTCTATTCTTAATGACAGGCCTGATAACATGGGTACAAATACTTAATAAAAGAATAAATACATGTACATAATGTGGGATATTGAAATGGGCTCTGTCCGTCAATTCGTCCGACTGTCTCAATTTCGTTTTCGGAGCAGAAATGATTAGACATGACTCAATCAAACTTGGTGTGTGGAACAATCATCATGTGTAGATGTGCCTTTTGAGGTTTTCAACTTATTGAAAATTTTATTTTTGGCCTTTTTCATAGAAACATAACTAAGAAATTTTGTTTCCGGGGCAGAACTCAAAATCTATTAAACGTAATTCAATGAAACTTGGTGTGTGGAACCGAACAATCATCATGTGTAGATGTGCCTTTTGAGGTTTTCAACTTATTGAAAATTTTATTTTTGGCCTTTTTCATAGAAACATAACTAAGAAATTTTGTTTCCGGCGCAGAACTCAAAAACTATTAGACATAACTCAATGAAACTCTGTGTGTGGAAAAATCATCATGAGTAGATGTGCCTTTTGAGGTTTTCAACTTATTGAAAGTTTCATTTTTTTTTGTTTTTGACCGTTTCCATGGAAACATAACTTAGAAATTTCGTTTTGTATTGTGTATTGTCTCAAGTAAGAAACTCATCTTATTAAAACCTTTATGGTACTTGGGACAGGTGAAATGCTATAATCAGACCAAATAAAAATTGAACAATTTCTGACTGGATTTTTTCACTTGATCATCGTATGTGCACAGTGGGGAATTTGCCAGGTAATTGCCGGAGGTCGGCGGTTTTTCCACGTAATTTTGACATTCTATTAATATTAAATAAGAAGCTATTGCTGCATCAATCTTCATTCAATGCTCAACGTTTTGTTTCAGGTATAGACACAGTAAAATGTATAGATTTCCACAAGAAAAATTTACTGTTCGCGGTTTGACGCTATTCTTGGAATCCTGGTATAAAAACGTGGCGGCCGAAACCGTTAAACCAGAACCGTCACCATTGTAAGTATAACAATAATTTACATGTTTTTTTTGGGCTGCTTGTTAAAGTGGCATGAGCTGCCAAAATTCACTCTTTTTTCATAATTTCTGATCGTCACAACAGTAAGAGGCTTTAAAGGCCATCGAAAAACTAAATGATTGGGGTTGAAATGAGGAAAATCTATACAGTATGTGGCCTATACGGACCAAAATAATGTTCGAAAAGTAAATTAACTTTAAATAACCGGAACGACCATTCATTCATTCTAAGCCAAAGTTAGTTCAAAACAATACTTTATCGTACATTTTCGAGACCAGAAGCATTAGAAAGCTTCTGAATTACACTTCTTGAGAAGAATAGCCGATAATTTCAACATTCTGTTTCAGAGGCAAAATATCAACATTTTAGCAACTCATGCCACTTTAAAATAACAATGGTTGATTGATGCAGGCTTACTATATTACTCAACAACTAAGGTCATATAGGGTGGCGAAAGTACCAACTGACCAAAAGATCATGCACTCACCTTCTAAAGTTACCAACTGACCAAAAGGTCACCCACTACCTTCTAAAATTACCAATTGACCAAAAGATCACCCACTCACTTTCTAAAATTACCAACTGACCAAAAGATCACCCACTTCCTTCTAAAATTACCAATTGACCAAAAGATCACCCACTCACTTTCTAAAATTACCAACTGACCAAAAGATCACCCACTCACCTTCTAAAAGTAACAACTGACCAAAAGATCACCCACTCCCTTCTAAAAGTACCAACTGACCAAAAGATCACCCAATCCATTCTAAAAGTACCAACTGACCAAAAGATCACCCACTCGCTTCTAAAGTTACCAACGGACCAAAAGATCACCCACTTACCCTCTAAAGTTACAAACAGACCAAAAGATCACCCACTGCTGATTGTTAAAATATCAATGGGGCTTAGTGGTCGCACTGGTCAACAGCTGAGGTAAACTTTTGGTAAGTTGGTAATAATGCTACCATATTACCTTAGCTTAGAATCAATCAATCTAAACACTATATATACAATCATTTAATAATCTTGTTCATACATGTATATTGGTTCTCAACGTTCAGTTTGTATGTAAGTTTTTATTGTTTGCTGTTTCAGTGATGTTTTAGTGGAAAATATTGTTGATCAATTAAAAGTAAGTAAATTAATGATTCAAATTTTTTTTTATTTGTCTGGTCACGACTCTTCGACCAATTTGGCTTCAAAACCCATCCAGTCCCGAATTTATTATTTTAGTATTTTTTTTATGGGTTTTGCCTCATCTTAGTTCTTCAAAGAAAACATTGCCTCGGTGGCTCTGCCATATGAGTGAATAATCTGGAGTGCAGTGTAAAACATCAATCAATCAATTTCTAATTATGTATTATGGTAACACGTCTACAAGTGAAATCATCAGGAGCATAAGAACAAATGCTGATATCGTGGTTTTGCTACCTTAAAGAAAAATCTAACGACACTACAGTATCAATCAAGCCATGTGATTTGATTGATTGATTGATGTTTTACACCTCACTCAAGATTATTTCACTTATATTGCGGTGTTGCATGTGATTTGGCCAACTTATCATTCATTCAAATAATTGTTTTTTTTACTTGATCGTATGTAGAAGAGTTGCCAGGTACTCACCGAAGATCATGGGTTTCCTTCGACAATGAGCCAGATTTCCTCCCCCCCCCCCCCCCCCCCCCCCCACAAAACCTGGCAACGGCACCATATAAAGTAAAATAATCTTGAGTGAGGCGTACAACATAAACTAACCAATCAAAATTTTGCTATTTCACTTCTCAAATAATCTTGAGTGCTGCGTAAAACATCATCCAACCGATCGAAAATTTGCTATGCGATTTCGCAAATTTGCTATTTGATTTCTCTAATTTTGAATGTGGCGTAAAAAATCAACTTACCAATCACATACTTTACTAATCCATTTTTCGATTTCCTCTAATTTCAGATATATTTAGAGGGCCCTCACAGAACAAAAATATTAATCGGTGCCTCAAGTGTAGCCATTTTGCTCACAGCTTTATTAGCATGGTGTTGTTGTTGTTCTAGAGGCAGTACATCTGGACATATCAAGGCTGATTAAGAATTCATTAATTTCAAAATTGCTTTTGTGGTAATCTTTTAATTACATTTAAATGTTTAAAATTTGATTGATTTTTATGTCATACTCAAGATTATTTCACCTATATGACAGCATTACCAGGAGGTCCACCCGTGGCTCAGTAGGCAGAGCGTTGGACGCTCAATCCGAAAAAGCCTTCCACCAATGGGTCGCGGGTTTGAATCCCACTCAGTCAAAAAAATTGGAAAATGTTCTGACTGGGTTTGCACTCAAACGACCTATTTGGGATCGTTGCCAGTTACCAAAGGAAGGTTGTGGGTTTCCTCCTGGCATAGAGCCCGGTTTCCTCCCACAATAAAATTGGCAACGCCGCCATATAAATGAAATAATCTTGAGCGTGGCGTAAAACACCAAACAATCAGCATTACCAGGTATAGTACTAAGTAAGAAAGGAAACATACGCTCACTCTACCCATGGGACAAGTGGAAGCAAATCCGCCGTTTCTAATTTAATGTGCATGTAGACTTTGATTGGTTCCGCCACGAAATTTCACCAATCAGAATCCGAGTTACGTAAGCATCTAAGCGGTGTTCAAAACAAATATGGACAACATTTCGGTTTATGCTTTAATCATTTAATTATTCCAATGTTTATAAGAGAACTTTGATTAGTCCGACAGTTAATGGGCGTTCCCAGAAAACGAGGCTTTGTATCGTAGTTGGCCCAGGGGTAAAAAGTGAGCTTGTAGAAAATTTAACCCTAGTCAAACGAGGATGGGAGCACAGTGATATTTTTCTTTGGTCTGAGTGGAATTTGGACTGGACTTATTCTTAAAAACAAGTAACTTTACTTAGACACTTATTTGCTTTTAATTTCAAACATTGAATTTAAAAAATATTGAAACAGCTAATTTATCTCTGTATTCACTTGAAATTGTATTTATATAAGAAAAAAATTGGTTGTTATTTCTGTAATTGTATGAGCTGTCAAAATTTAAACATCTGTTCCTCAAACCAGTCGGTTAGAGTGATAGTCCCTTAGTCCAACACAGGCTTTCCATCGATGCGGCATGGGTTTAAATCCCACTCAGACAAAAATAATAATTGAAAAATAAGTTTGAATTTTTCACTCGATTGCTCTATGTGGAAGAGTTGCTTGGTACTCGCCGAAGGTCAGTGGTTTCCTCTCGCACAAAATCTGGCAACGGCACCACATAAGTGAAATAATCTTGAGTGCGGTATAAAACATCCATCAATCAATCTAATCCAAAGTGGCATGAGCTGTCAAAATTCAACCATCTAATCCTAAAAGTGGCATGAGCAGTCAAAATTCAATCATTTAATCCTTAAAGTGGCATAAGCTGTCAAAATTCAAGCATCTAATCCTTAAAGTGGCAAGAGCTGTCAAAAATTTGGATTTTCTTCGGAAATTTAGATTGTCAAGAGAAGTTCAGTATTCAAAGTACCTTAAAAAACTAAAAAAAATTTGATGTTGAAATCAAAAATATTGTTAAAGCCTGTAACCTTTACAAACTGACTGATTGATGGTTTACGTTACACTCAAGATTATTTCACTAATACCAGGTTTAGTGGCAGAGGAAACCGAGCTTGTAGCCTGGGGGAAACCCATGTCCTTCAACAGACTGTATGGAATTTCCTCATTCCAGCATCAATCTTTTACAAATGAGAAATGATTTAAGGCATCACCACAGTGTAAGTTGTTTGTGAACAACACAATCTTTCGACATTTTTACTAATGACACACTGGTATAGGTGTCAAAAGCTTGTTTTGATCACAACTTACTTTGTGGTGATACCTTAAAGTGGCATGAGCTGCCAAAATTCAAACTTTTTTAATAATTTCTGATCGTCAAGACAGTAAGAGGCATTGAAGGCCATCGCAAAACTAAAACATAAACGCTGGCATGAGGAAAATCCATACGGTATGATTCCTATTCTAAGCAAAAGTTAGTTCAAAACAATACTTTATCGTACAATCTCAAGACTAGAAGCACTAAAAAGCTTCTGAATTATACGTCTTGAGAAAAATAGCGGATAATTTCAACATTCTGTTTTTACTTCAAAATATCAACATTATGGCAGCTCATGCCACTTTGAGCAATCGATCAATTAAGAAGTTTTTTGGCACAAGAAGCAATGTATGCTAAAGTGTTTAGTAACTACTGAGGCCTAACATGAAATAAGGGTCACCCCAATTATTGAAATTTTGTTAGTGGACGGAATTTAGCTTCAACAAATTTTAAAATTATTGTTACAAAATCAGAAACTATGAAAAAAAAAAGGAAAATTTTTAAAAGTTCGCGTCACTGTTACATTTACATAACTTCATTTCAGGGCTTGTCTATCACTTTATATGTAGGTCTCGTAAAAAAATAACATGACATTTATTTTAAGATATATGGGGATGGTGTAATATTTTTATTTATAATAAATTTTTTTTTCTGTCGTACAGAGTTCATTTTTGTCAATTAAATATCATGTAATGACATGATTGAATGGTTATTTTGTTTCACTGGAAATTTATTTTTCACATGTTTTTCTGAAATTAAATATTGCAACTAACTATTTATTGTAAGGATTGTCTCCCTTTTTTCAGCTCTTTGGTGTCTTCTTGTAAGTTTCAAAAACAAAATCCAGTCCGTTTTCGTTAAATTTCCCTTCTGGTACAAAGGAAGGGCTGCAAAGAAAAGAAAAAGAAAGGTTACATTTCTTGGTGGCTCAGTTGGTAAGGGAATCAGTCACTCCTGCCAATGTAAGCCTTCCATTAATAGGAGGGGGGCCTCTGTGGCTCAGTCAGTAGAGTAATCAGTCACTCCTGCCAAAGCAAGCCCTCGATTTATGGGAGGGGGGCCCTGTGGGCTGAGCCAGTAGGGTATTCAGTCACTCCTGCCAAAGCAAGCCCTCTATTAACGAGAGGGGGCCCCTGTGGATCAGCCAGTAGAGTAATCAGTCACTCCTGCCAAAGCAAGCCCTCGATTAATGGGAGGGGGCCCCTGTGGGCTGAGCCAGTAGAGTATTCCGTCAATCCCGTTAAAGCAAGCCCTCCATTAATGGGCGGGGGCCTCTGTGGTTCAATCGGTAGAGTAATGAGTCACTCCTGCCAAAGCAAGCCTTCCATTAATGAGAGGGGGCCTTGGTGGCTCAGTAGAGTAATGAGTCACTCCTGCCAAAGCTAGCCCTCAATTATTGGGACGGGGCCTTGGTGGTTCGGTCAGTAGATAAATGAGTTACTCCTGCCAATGCAAGCCCTTCATTAATGGAAGGGGGCCTCTGTGGCTTATTTGGCAGAGTAATCAGTCACTCCTACCAAAGCAAACCTTCCATTAATGGGAGGGGGCCTCTGTGGCTCAGTCAGTAGAGTAATCAGTCACTCCTGCCAAAGCAAGCCCTCGATTTATGGGAGGGGGCCCCTGTGGGCTGAGCCAGTAGGGTATTCAGTCACTCCTGCCAAAGCAAGCCCTCTATTAACGAGAGGGGGCCCCTGTGGATCAGCCAGTAGAGTAATCAGTCACTCCTGCCAAAGCAAGCCCTCGATTAATGGGAGGGGGCCCCTGTGGGCTGAGCCAGTAGAGTATTCCGTCACTCCTGTTAAAGCAAGCCCTCCATTAATGGGCGGGGGCCTCTGTGGTTCAATCGGTAGAGTAATGAGTCACTCCTGCCAAAGCAAGCCTTCCATTAATGAGAGGGGGCCTTGGTGGCTCAGTAGAGTAATGAGTCACTCCTGTCAAAGCTAGCCCTCAATTATTGGGACGGGGCCTTGGTGGTTCGGTCAGTAGATAAATGAGTTACTCCTGCCAATGCAAGCCCTTCATTAATGGAAGGGGGCCTCTGTGGCTTATTTGGCAGAGTAATCAGTCACTCCTACCAAAGCAAACCTTCCATTAATGGGAGGGGGCCTCTGTGGCTCAGTCAGTAGAGTAATGAGTCACTCCTACCAAAACAAGCCTTCCATACATGGGAGGGGGGCCTCTGTGGCTCAGTCAGTAGAGTAATGAGTCACTCCTACCAAAGTAAGCCTTCCATTAATGGGAGGGGGCCCTTGTGGCTCAGTCAGTAGAGTAATGAGTCACTCTTGCCAAAGCAAGCCTTCCATTAATGGAAGGGGGCCTCTGTGGCTTATTTGGCAGAGTAATGAGTCACTCCTACCAAAGCAAGCCTTCCATTAATGGGAGGGGGGCCTCTGTGGCTCAGTCAGTAGAGTAATCAGTCACTTATACCAAAGCAAACCTTCCATTAATGGGAGGGGGGCCTCTGTGGCTCAGTCAGTAGAGTAATGAGTAACTCCTACCAAAGTAAGCCTTCCATTAATGGGAGGGGGGTCTCTGTGGCTCAGTCAGTAGAGTAATGAGTCACTCCTATCAAAGCAAACCTTCCGTTAATAGGAGGGGGGGGGGGGGGGGGGCTCTGTGGCTCAGTCAGTAGAGTAATAAGTCACTCCTAATAAAGCAAGCCTGCCATTAATAGGAGGGGGCCTCTGTGGCTCAGACAGTAGAGTAATCAGTCACTCCCGCCAAAGCAAGCATTCCATTAATGGGAGGGGGTCTCTGTGGCTCAGTCAGTAGAGTAATGAGTTACTCCTGCCAAAGCAAGCCCTCCATTAATGGGAGTGGGCCTTGGTGGCTCAGTCAGTAGAGTAATGAGTTAGTCCTGCCAATGTAAGCCTTCCATTAATGGGAGGGAGGGGGGAGGGGGGGGGGGGGCTGTGGCTCAGACAGAGTAATCAGACACTCCTGCCACATGAAGATTTGACCCTGAATTTTACAAATATGTCCATTTTGATGCTTTGGAGGGGTCATTAATTTCGTAGATGGTTTGAAATCATCAGTCTTCTCTATCGACTGTATGAACATAGTCTAAACACTTGATCAGACAAAAACTGCGCTAGATACCGTGTCAAGAAGTGCAATTGAAATTAAATTTGTCAAAACATGGATATAAATGCTTACTTGTCAACTTTTTCAAATTTGTTTTCAAATTCAGGTAAAAATGTATCACAGTCTATATCCGCCAACACTCTTGTCAAATACATAGTACATTGATCACAGCTTTCAATGGCCTCCTGAAAATTAAATTCAAATTAATTAAAATTTAAAATGCAGTTAGTATTGCTTAACATGGCATGAGCTGCCAAAATGTTGATATTTTGACGTAAAAACAAAATGTTGAAATTATCGACTATTTTTCTCAAGAAGTATAATTTAGAAGCTTTTTAGTGCTTCCAGTCTCGAGAATACTAAAGTATTGTTTTGAACTAACTTTGGCTTAGAAATAGAATGAATGAATGGTCGTCCCGGTTATTTAAATTTTGTTACTTTTCTAACACTTTTAAGGTTTGTATGGACCACATACTGTATGGATTTCTCTCCTTCCAACGCTAATATATAGTTTTACAAACCTATTAAGGCTTATATATACATGTAGACAAAATATCTTGATGTTTGAAATATATTCATGCTAATTGTCTCCTATATACCTATTTACCGTAAATGCTCGACCCTTTCGGCGATGCCAGCGGGGATTATCGCCGAAAAGCTAGAGAGCATATGACAGAAACTAAAATGGGGAATGTGGGGATAATCCGTTTCGCAGACTAGAAAAAGTATAATGGCCTACCCACAGGTGGTAAATTGGTGCTGTGCGCCTAAACACACAATACACAACCCACATGCGATATTCAGAGCGCCTGAGCTCACAGTGACAACGGACTGACCTGCAAGCCAGTCCATTCGTTCGTCAATGTACCGGTTTGTGGCGGGAAATGAGAAAATACGTTCATATATTTTGTTATAAAAAATGAATCTGTTAAGATATGCCGATTAATGCAATTTTCTTTTAGCTTGTTTTCGATTTTGACGCATTTTAATCGATGCTGCTGTTGTTGTTTTTTTCGATCTAGGCTGTGGTTTATCGGAAAGGAATTTGGACTAATCTCACAAAGTCTGGGGAAAATCGCATTTGATAATGGTTTTAGAAAAACAAAAGGCTATGAAGATTTTGATTGAGGAATGAATTTGAGATTTGTCCCCGTATTAAATTAAAACTGTAGTCTGAGTTACCGTTACCGACAGGGCCGATAGTAATTTCACCTCGGCATGCGTATTACCATATGTGGTTTTCAAATAAAGTCATACTCAAATACTACACCCTGAATTCGAAGCTAAACACTTTGAATAGGCCTAAGTAAATATAGATTACAACTGGAAGAAACTATTGTCTTTAGTCGCCGATGATTCGTTTGGTTTTTAATAATTTGCGAAATAACGAAGTACAAGCGGTTTATAAAATAGTCAGCAGTTCACGCATCGGACAATTTGCCGCCTTGACTAGAGTTGAACTACGGGCCGCTTTATACGGATAAAGTAGGCCACTCACTGTGCAGCGTATAGCCCACTTTAATATGCTTGTTGAGGGGCACGCTGTCAGTTCGCCAAGCAAGAGATCGACTAAACACCAGTCAGAAAATATTATAATGTTATTAATCAGCATATTCCCTATTGGCATTGTTACAGGTCCGAGGATAGTCGTATTGGTCCGAGGCCGAAGGCCGAGGGCTAATACGACTGTCCGAGGACCTGTGACAATGCCAATAGGGAATATCCTGATTAATGAAAATTTTATTAATTGACTTTCAATGTTTTTTGGCATAAAATATATGTGTAATTTAAAAGAATAGTGTTTTAATAGACACATTCGCAAGGAAAGTTGACCATTATTTTCTTAAAAACTTCTTTAAAAAAATCTAGACGTAGTGTACCAAGAGTTGTCCCCCTTTTGTACATAACACATAGGAACATATTTCTTTATTTTTACAAATTGTTTTTAATGCAATTTTTAATGTATCTAATGAAATAGACGGAATATTTGTTTTTCTTTAACTGAACATTCGCTTTTTTCTTTTTTCTGTTGATGAATTCAAGAAAAATAGCGTTGGGATTTTGAAGTGATAGCAATGAAACGGTCGCCATGTTTGATCTCGTATTGGCCCAGTCCGTATTGGCCTTGTTTGTTCGTATTAGCCCAGTTTGTTCGTATTGGCCCTGGTAAGCCCTGTATGAGTGTGACCGTTTCTCCATATTATGCCAATAACATTGAAAGTCAATTAATAATATATGTTATTAATCGAGTGTTTTCGTATTGCCTTGGTATTGGCCTGAGGGTTGCCGTATTGGCCCGAGGCCGCAGGCCGAGGGTCAATGCAACCACCCGAATGCCAATACCAAGGCAATACGAAAACACTCGATTCATAATATTTTTATTAATAGACTGTAGAAGTTAATCTAATGCAGGCTGTCAAGTTGAACAGGAGGTCGCCCACTGAACATTTAATCCATGTCCTAAACAAAATGACGTCCGACCTTTTTTGCGCTCTGTGTTTTTTTGTTCCTGGATCAGTAGAGAAGTTTCTTCCTCTTCCGCTGTCCTAAAACAGCAATCGGATTCACTTACAGTAGTTTTTTCTTCCCACTATAATATCCTGTCAATAAAACCTTGTACAACGGGCTATGGTATAGACATTTTGATATCAACATCTGCCGTCTGCTTCTGCCAAACTCTGGGACGTCACATGTTAATTGCGTCTTTCAGCCGCACTCCGTGAACTCGGCCAATATGACTTGAACTCGGCCAATATGACTTGAACTCGGCCAATATGACTTGAACTCGGCCAATATGACTTGAACTCGGCTGATACAGCCCTACGGGTTATACGAATTTGATCCGTCTGCTGATATTACCCGGCCGTGAAGGTCGTATTCGGGTAATAACTTGCACAGTCAATTAATAAATCGGATATATTGTTTTCGGTACAGCCAGATTGTAAAAACCAAACAAAAGTCTACATCAGATTCATAAGTGTTTATCCAGTTTAAATTTGGGCGATGTCGGCATTTGCAAATATCGATAATATCTCTATGAACACGACCGTTTTTCCGTGCAACTTTAGTCATATCGGCAGTAAACAAAATTACAACCCTAACGTTTTACGTGATTTCTCATCCTTTTTACGGGTGAAACTTTTCCATTTAAACGATAAAGAATGTTCCCAACATATAAAAAAAAACACAATAGTAAATATTTATTTGGTTTATTAACGGGTAAATACGAGATTTTGCGAACTGAAAGAGTCAACTGGAGGCTGTCGCCAAAAGACGTCAGTGGGATATAGGCAGTTATATAGACCAACACGTGGCTCTCAAACTGGTGCCGCACATACCCCACCTGGCGCGATGTTTGTTCATCTACTCGACACAGGCGTGAAACCAATTACCCACCCCTCTCTAGTCGGCGTCATTGAAGTTTTCGTCGATCGGGAGTAAATAGAAGATGTGAGCTGTCAGAGTCACTCCCCCCATCTCCCCATAAAATCGCTGAAAGGGTCAAGCATTTACGGTAGCGATATACAAAGTACTTTGCATGCATCAAAAAATAGTCTGCAACACTCCTCTGCTTTCTAGTTGTGTTGAATGACTATTATATAAAACTCTCTGGCGTGAAATTATACAAAAAATCAATCAATCAAAATCTGTATCAACCAAAGAGAAAACTCTTCTAGAAAAGAGGATACAGCAGGGCAGTAAAATAAAGCAAATAGGCAAATATTGGTAAAGTCATTAACCAATTAAATACCTTGTAAACTGAGGCTCCACCAATCACAAATACCGACTCAACTTGATCCCTGAGAGAACTGGAGTTAACCAATTGAAAAGCTTCTGTCAAAATACCTTGTAAACTGAGGCTCCACCAATCACAAATACCGACTCAACTTGATCCCTGAGAGAACCAGAGTTAACCAATTGAAAAGCTTCTCTCAAATTGTTTGCCAGATGAACTCCTTCTGGGGGATCTCTTCAAAAATCCAAAAAGAAAACCAAAGGGAACTTCAAAGTATCAGAAATTAAACGGTACATTGATTGATATTTTTTGCCACACTCAAGATCAATTCACTTACAGTGTATATTGCGGTGTTGTCAGGTTTAGTGGGGGAGGGGACAGGGCACTTTGTCTAGAGGAAATCCTTAACTCCCCAGAGAACCTGGCAACTCTTCCCCATACAGCCATCCAGTGAAAAATCCACTCAAGAAATTTTAAAATTTGTGTTTGGTCTGAGTGGGATTCAAACCCACACAACATTAAACATTTCTAGCTGATCCCTGTAGACAATGTGCTATGGAAAGCCCTTGTAAAGTGGCACATGTTCCCAAATATGGAGAACATTTCATTAAAAAAAGATAATAACCTAAACTGTTCAGCATTTTTAGCAATAAGTACAACATAACAGCTTTCTGCTGATGCCAATGCATCATTGGGGATGTTTTTTTAAGCATTAGCAAGAAAACCCTTAAAATGTAATAAACGTACAACCAGGCCAATGCTATTTGAATTTAAATGTCTGCAATCATCAATCTTCCTTTCGTTATTGGCTATTGTCTTTATTTCAACGTCAATCCGTTTGCTTTTCAAGGTTTTTCAAACATTTCTTTTGACAATCAGAATTGGAAAAAAAAATCTGAAGTAATTCATGAAAATATTACATTGTCACATAATTGTAAAAACTATTTTTCAATATATAGAGACTTTGTCTCATACTGTCTTCAGTTTACCATGATTTTTTTAATTAAACGTTAATCCATTATTTTTGTTCATAGTACTACAAATTCTCAACTTCTCTTGACAATCAGAATTTAAGAAAAAAAGTCTTGAATAAGACATAATCTTGAGTATAGACCCATTCGGCTTAGATGTTTTTACGACCTTCAAATTGTATGGCATTGACATCATTTCTCTGTT
This sequence comes from Lepidochitona cinerea, assembly GCA_963971465.1. NCBI lineage: Eukaryota > Metazoa > Mollusca > Polyplacophora > Chitonida > Tonicellidae > Lepidochitona > Lepidochitona cinerea. The sequence goes on from OZ020559.1 coordinate 8,846,007, forward strand.
GCGGTCGATGTGACACACCTCTTTTGCATTGCGTCATAGGCAAATTTAACACGATTCTGAAGTCAGATTGACCCAAAAGCTCAATTTAGCGTCATTTTGCCTTACAACAAGACTTCTGCGCAAGCGTAAATCCTTAAGCTCTATTGCAATGGCAACTGAGGAAAAACAACGTGTTCAGTTACTTACTTCATTTCTCGACTAAGAATTATGTTAATTCTTTTTTGAAGTGGACGAAACTTTTCGGGTATGGAATAAAAGGTTTTCCGACCCATAATGACAGCATTCTGTTTTTCTGAAAAAAAAACTTAAAGGTTAATTCTTGGAAATTAAAAAAAGAATGGCCTCCTGGATAAAAAAAACTCAAGAACAAAAGTAATTTTATATTTTATTAAGCAATTTATTAAAATATCACAGTGTCATGTAGCAACTATTTTTTTAATAAATGGAGACTTTATTTTTTTAAAGAAAAGACGTTTACTTTGCTATAAAAGGGGTAATAAATTTACTCTTGGAATTTTCAAAAGATTATAACTCGAATGTTATGAACACTACCTCCCTAAAACTGTGTCAGGAATTTTTATTTAGTAATTTATTAAATTATCACAGTGTCATGATGTAGCAACTATTTAACTAAAAAATAGAGACTTTGTAAGGTTATTTTTTTAAAGAAAAGACGTAAAGGGGTAATAAATTTACTCTCAAAATTTTCAAAACATTATAACTCAAATGCTATGAACACTACCCCCCTAAAACTGTGACAGGAAAATTCTTTGATAGTCCCTTCGTGGAACTAAACAATAATGTGTGGCCTAACACAATGTCAACAATGAAATTCGCTAAGTTTAGATTCCCTGTACGTTAAAACAGAGTTTCCCAGACCACCATTACAAAGTACGATTTGAAACTAGCCAGTAGATGGTGGTTTCATTGTCTGAGAAATATCATTTTGATTTTGAACACAGACAGAATTTAAACAGCAAAATTCCTTGTGAACGGACCTGAAGGTCACTTGTGATGGTTTAGCGCTACAAAGGGATTTATAACAGAAGATTTTCTGACTCAGTTTAGGTGGGCAGTGTTCATTGCGAGAGCTACTGTTAGATTTTTCAAATGTACTCTATGTTGATGTGGTATTGGAGAAGCCCATATGGTATAAAGTTCTATGACCATCACCTCAATCCACCCAGGGGCCCCCGTGGCTCAGTATGGAAAGCGTTTAGACGCTCAATCCGAACAGCCTTCCACCAATGGGTCGCGGGTTCGATTCCCACTCAGTCCAAAAAATTGGAAAATCTTCTGACTGGGTTTTCACTCGAACAACCTATGTGGGATGGTTGCCAGTTACCAATGGAAGGTCGTGGGTTTTCTCCGGGCATAGAGCCCGGTTTCCTCCCACAATAAAACTGGCAACGCCGCCATATACGTGAAATAATCTTGAGCGCGGCGTAAAACACCAAACAATCAATCAATCCACTCAACATATAGCAGACTATAGCCGCACTCATGTGTCTCTTTACAGTCTTAATACTTGCCAGTCAGGAAGAAGCGGGCTATAACAGGTTATAACTGTATAGGTCCCCACGGAGTTCCCTAAAATGCTGTTGACTTGGGAGTAAATTGAGAAAAAGCACTTTTTTCTACATTTACTCAAACTTCAAAGCCAACTTGAGTTGAAGCACACTGGGGTAATTTAGCCTGGAATGACGTCACTGACGTAGCCCTAATTCATTTATTACTCTGTTGATCTAAGAACTGATTATTACCTTGATTTTCTGTTTCCTTGGTAACTGTCTTGAAGAATTCCATATCTTTCCTGAAATAAATCATACAGAGAGGGAAATAGAAAATGTCCTCACACTACATCATAATGAAATAATATTAAATGCACCTCGTTATTTATGTTTGGATATCTATGCATAGGGCCTATAAATTATAATTATAGTGGTATTTTCGCCAGAGGCTCGTGACTTGGAAAATTAATAGACTCGAGTGATATTCATCATAACACACTGGCTGTCGTTAGATAACCTCTTTTACTCAGTTGCCAAGAAATTCCAACTCAACTTCTCAAGTGTCAAACTCCAGACAAAGTCACTATGTTAACTTTGATGTACTTCACTGTAGTAAAGGTCTTACTCCGTTATTTATAATTTCTGACATTTATTGGTCGTCGACCTGGTACCGACCAATAAATATCCAAACATAAATAACGAGGTATACCTGTAGACATTTAATTTTAATGTTATTGAATTAACTTTGATGTTGTTGTACTAGTCAATTGAAATTGCAAGTTACTTCAAATGAAATCAAGCTTATATTTCATTACTTTTTATCGTGTTTACTGACCTTAACTGCCAGGGAAGTTTTCCTTTAACACCAATCCCGCGATTGTTGCACATGGCAACAACCAGGTTGACTTTCTTATCCGGCATGATTCTCAACATTTGACTGAGTCTCGTCTTTTGTTTGAAAATGGCGGGACTTTTTCAAGCGAGGTAACTCTTGTAGTAAAGTAGAGTGAGCAATCCGAAGAAAGAAATGTAAGACATATTAATTCAATATTTCGGTTTATTCTCAAACCATCATCAGGAGTAGTGATACAATGGAAATAACGGTATATATAGGCAGCAGAAAAGGATTTAAAACAACCCATGTAGGGTAATGAGACGATTAATGGTTATGTAGGCCTACAGCAAGAAGATTAAGGAAGAACAGCATGGGGCATACAGCCTTTTACAGGTGGCAGGTAATAAACATGGCATAGTAGGAATATAGTACGTTAAGATAACTAAGATGGTTGATACAATAGAGATTGACAAGTGTTTACTGTAATGAGGCGAGGCAGAAATTTTACAGAAATAAATTAAATTGAGTTAATATGTCTTACATGTCTTTCTTCGGATTGCTCACTCTACTTTATGTCAAGCTAGACAGTGGAAATTCTAGATAACTCTTGTAGACAAACTTAATTTCCAGCTTGTTTAATCAGTAGTCTCCCTTTGCTCCCCGTTCACGGACTTTGGTTTTTATCTCTAAATTGTCTGGCATATAAATTTGCTTAGCGTGTACATACACATACTATAAGGCAGGCAACGCCTAGATGCAAACGCCATGAATATGTTAGGCTATATCATTTAGTCAACCAAGTCCAAAGAAAAAGATTGCCCTATGTGGAAAAGAAAAGATGCCAGGTAGGCTACTCGCCAAAGGTCGGGATTTCTTCGAGTTAATAGCCCAGTGTAAAATATCATTCAATCCATCAATCAACCAAAGAAAAAATTGAAAAATATCTTAGTGGATTTTTTTCTTGATCTCCGTAGGCTTAGCCTACCGACATGTAAAAGTGTTGTCAGGTACTCGCAGAAGATCTTGGGTTTCCTCCGGACAAATGGCCCGGCAAAGAGCAAAGAGCCCGTTCTTCTCCACACTAAACCTCGAAACGCCGCCATAAAAGTGAAATAATCTTAAGGGCTGCTTAAAAGATCAATCAATCAATCCAGACAAAAAATACCCGGTTTCCAACTCGACTAAATCTGGCAACGTTGTCGTAGAAAAAAAACCGTCTTAGATGTATCGTAAAACATGAATTATTCAAATTAAAATTCCTAATTTCTGGATAAAATACTTTTTTAGGTGGCTCAGTCGGTCGAGCGATAATCTCGGGTTCGAATCTGACTCGATAAATCAAAAGATCAAATGAGGGCGAAAAAATCATTTCGGTTTCCACACGATTGCCTTATGTTAAAGAATTACAAGGTAAGCCTACCCACCGAATGTCGCGGGTTTCCCCCAGGCAGAGCCTGGTGGAGTTTTTCAGTCGATTGCACGAACATACCGGTAGCCAGGTGTACTGTTAAATAAGTGTGGTTTCATCCGGACAAAAAGCTCGGCTTCCGCCCCTGGTAACGCAGCAATACTCTTGAGGATAGTACAAAACATTCAATCCATCTGTTTTAATATTAACGGTGTTATATATATAAAGCCCCGCTCATGGGGGATGTTTCTCGTCACACTTGCGCCCGACGTAAGTCCAATGCAAGGCTTAACTGTCATGGCAACACATACCTTCAACATTATGTTACGACTGGTTCATCAATCAGCCAAACGATCAGTATTATGCCCCGCTCAGGTCGATGCGATCAGTTGATCGGAAGATAACCTCCTCATATTATAATGCAGACTGGCACGCGGCTAGAAATGACGTAATAAACACCATCATCGAAACACCCAATCTAGATCTCGTGGCATTCTACGGATCTACGTGGCATTCTACGGATCGGATTTAAATCGACCTGAGTGGAGGTTGAGCGCAAACTTTTAGTAGTATTAAATCAGTATACTGAAACTGGTTTCCTTCCTCATTAAACTCGATCGCCGCATGTGGAAGAGTTGCCAGACCTGTGCTCGCCGAAGGCCAGACAAAGATCCCGTTTTCCTCTCCTGTTAAACCGCCATGCAACGCCTCCATATATCATGATATATGTGAAATAATCTCGAGTGCGGCGTAAAACATCAATCAATCGGTGAGTTACTAAAAGCGCCCCCCCCCGGGCCCACTTTATATAACAAAGTCGTAGTATAAATGAAATAATCGATATCGGGCATAAGCAAACAATCAACCCCAAACTGTTGAACATATTGATTATTGTAGGCTACCGTAATGTCTATGCTATTTTTTTTTATAGGCGTACACTGCCTTATAGCTTCCTTTTCAAAGTTGAGTTTTGTCGGTTTTAAGACCTGAGAAATCATGGTTCACTGACGTTGTGGTTAAACGCTAACTGGTTCGAATAATTTAGGCCGTATACGTGAAATAATCGCTACTGCGGCGTAAACAATCAGTCAATCAACCCCACACTGTGGAACACCTGCCAACAAATTGCACTATATAGTGACTATCACAAAAGAAGAGATTTATGGATAACAACTTCTTATTTATTTATGATGGTACGTTTCGGTATAGATACTTATACCGTTGTCAACCAAATGTGACCAATCAACTAAACAGCAGAGAATTGATATGGTTATCCATAAATCTCTTCTTTTGTATTACTATTACCAGAAGTCTATGAATGTGGAAGTGTGAAGCGTTCCATTACATAGTGTTGAGGGCATTGGCGCCGTTTGACCCAGAGGTCACCATACACAGAGCCCTCTCTCGGTTAGTCAGAAAGCGTGGCTTTTCTTCACTTTCTCATATGAACTATTATGGGATGCATAAGAAAAAACATGGCGAACATTTTATTTATGATAACAGTACTTGATGGAGCAAAAGTTAAAGTTTCCGAAGAACTTCATAAAGTTGAAAATGAGACAAGAAGACTTGTTTGGAACGATTTGAGTCCAAATGGAGATATCAGAGTCGCATGTTCGGTAAAGCTTTTATAAAAACCAATGCATTCTCCGAACTGCGGTTACTGGAATTGCCGATAGATGCAGTAAGTGGAGAATGAATTTATTTTCTGATTTGAAATTGCGCAACCGTTGACAATTTCAAAATCTACCGCGCATAAACGTCACATAGTGTAGTATAAGCAGGCTGAAAGCGCCAGTGCCCTGAATATGGGGTAATGCGACATTTCACACTTCCCTGTTCATAGACTTCTGCTATTACTGGCTTCTTAATGCCTCTCAAACAACTTATAGTGACTATGCCATATAATGTAGGCTATATACTACACAAAAGCTTTCTGTACATGTTGAATTGTGTCGGTTTTAAGACTTGAGAAATCGTGATTCTCTGACGTTGTGGTTAAACGCTAACTGGTTCGTCCTGAATTTCGTGAACCTTGCTTTCGTTTCCATCGGTTAATAAATTGCGGATTATTGCCGAAAATCGTGGCAGGAAATATAAACAACAAAGTGACAGCTCGCACGAACTCTCCTAAAATAGAATTATACCAGTATTTGAAATTGTCAAAAGCCTTTAAACTTTCCGAAGACAACGACTTTTTTTAATTAACTTTTTTATTGACAATATTTTGGTGTTTTATTGTAGCAGCTATATCTCTTATTCACCTAACAGGTTTGACAAGGAAAGGGGGATAACTCTACGGAGAATAAATGGTAAAAAAATAAAATGACGTAATACCAATTTATTATCCCCCTTTCTCAGCTTTGTTATTTGCAAATGTCAAAATTAAATGCTGTACTTGCGAATCACGTGACCAGCGCGTGTCGCCAATATAAGAAGAAACCATATTTGCTAAATTTGAAATAATAATTAACTAATTAAATTATATAATAAAAGCAAAATATACAAAAAACAAAGCATAAAAAGAAATGATTTCAATAAAAAATATTAGAAAATAAAAACGGCAATTCTACGCATCGTCATGGGATCTTTTATCTACAAATGGACCATCGCTTTGCAAGTCAATGTAATATAGCATGTATACCTGTTTGTCGTTTTGCAATATATAGTCACAACGGGTGAGATGTCCATTTCAAATTAATATACATACAGTAGGAAAAAGACGACACAAAAAAAAATATATATAACATGCCATTCAGTACTTAACTAAGGTTATAAAAAGTGACTTTATACAGGAGTACATAATTGTTTTCTTACACATAAAATTATATGACATCCTTGAGCAAAAGCGACGTTGAAAACTCTCGTCTTTACGGCGAAATAACGTACAACATATCGTCCGTATATTTACAAGCTTCTAAAAAGTACTATGTTAATATTGTATTAATTTACATTATTTAAAGGCACACTTCCCGCGAAAATCAGGAATATTGTTTACCGGGCCCATGTACCCTGTGATAATGCATTACCATGCGCCCCAACCACGCCCAACCCATCTGTCCTCACGAGACCACGAGATAATTATTTGCTCAATTTGAAAAGTAACGAACATTACAGCAAGATATATTAGATATTTCGAAAAAATCACTACATAACTATTTACAAGCTTTTTTTTTTACAATGTTGCATACACATGTAGTTGCTGTTCTAAATTAAATACGTAAAAATTAAAAAAGCACTATATAACGGGTAGAGAAAAAAATAAGAACATAATATTTGAGCAAGAAATCAAGGCGACGGACGTTATTTCAGTTTAAAAAAGAAATTTGCCGTTGAAATTGTTTGCTATATCAATTATGTCTATGCTGTTATTTTACAAAATTATTGTACAATGGCCCCCACAAAAAAAAATAGATAATAGTGTCTCGAATAGAAAAGCGAAAGTAGTTTAAACTGACATGAGCTGCCAAAGTTATCTCTTTTACCCATAACTCCCGATGGCCAAGAAAACAAAAGTGTTGGAAGATCCTCGCTAAACTAAACGAAGACGCTGGAGTCGGCGTTGATACCAACTTATGCAGTAAAACCCCCATAAATGTAGCCTACTCCCTCTGATAACTTCGGGGATTTACGTGCGTGTCAAAGCCGACCGGTAGCGAGCGAAGATAGCCGAAGGATGTTCCGAGTGGTAGCCTACTCATACATCCAGGCTGTCTTCGGTTTCTACAATTTACTGGCGTTAACGATATTTTTTATTTTAACGTCAATCCATAAGATTTGAAACGCTGAGCTTCTCTTAACAGTCCGAATTTATGAAAAAAAAAAAAAAAATTTGCAGCTCATGCCACTTAACGCGAAACAAGGAATGATAAATTTATATTATAAAGGTAATAATTTAAATTTAAATCTGTGATCAAAGATCTGCCCGAGAGAAACTATTACAAAATTCTATCATTGATCAATTTTACCAAATGAATTAACCATTTTAACGAAATGCGACCTAGTTTCGTAATGCTTATAGCTTAATATACGTCTAAATGAAATAGGAACCTTTGCGAACTGACCCCCCCCCCCGCCAAAAACAACAACGAAGCATACATCCTATATCGCACGAAGCTTATGTGTCGACCCCTGGCCAGAGAAAAATACCTAAAAATCATTCACTCTTGGGCAACATATATCATTTGCACCAAGATAGCAGCAAAATAATGTCGAAAAAAAAATTCATTTAAACGAGACGAAGAAAGAAAAAGATCTTAATTTGGCACAGTATATATTCTATATATGAAACATCGTTCACATGGTTGGTATGGCTTCCTCCTAAACTTACTTTGCACACTGGTCCAGGGATTACGTTTTGCCTTGAACAGTTGTGATTACAGGCTAAAACAATTGATTAAAGTGGCCTGAGCTGCCAAAATTCACACTTTTTTTCATAATTTCTGATCGTCACGACAGTAAGAGGCTTTGAAGGCCATCGGCAAACTAAATGATTGGCGTTGGAATGAGGAAAATCCATTCAGTATGTGGCCTGTACGAACCGAAAACGTGTTCGAAAAGTAAACAAAATTTAAATAACCGGGACGACCATTAATTCATTCTAAGCCAAAGTTAGTTCAAACCAATAATTTATCGTACATTCTCGAGACTAGGAGCACTAAAAAGCTTCTGAATAAAACGTCTTGAGAAAAATAGCCAATAATTTCAACATTCTGTTTTAACGTCAAAATATCAACATTTTGGCAGCTTATGTCACTTTAAAGAGAGATACTGATACGTATGCAAGCACGGTGCTCGTCTTAAAGTGACATGAGCTGCCAAAATGTTGACATTTTCCCATTCAACATCTATGTTTATCATGACGTGTAAGTCCGAAGCTTTTTTGGGGTACATTATAGTCTCGAAAATGTACGTTAAAATAGGTTTTTGAAATAAAGTAGGTTTAGAATGAATGAAAGTTCGTCCCGGTTGTTTAAATTTTGTTTATTTTTTGGACACTATCTCGGCTCGTACAGCAAGCAGCTGTTTAGATTTTTCTCATTTCAACTTTTCAGAATTTATGAAAAAGGCAGCCATGCCACTTTTAGCAATATATCCATTTAACACAGTAACTTAACCAGGGACAAGTGAATATGGGACTTCTAAAAACCTTATTCCCCCTCCCCCCCACCCCCAACAACAACAAAAAAGGTTAAAATAAGGACACGAAAGTTTGAAGAGGGACATGTTTTAAGAAAGATAGTTCTTTGTATACACAGGTTGGGTATTTTGCAAGACTTGAGACAGCGATGTACGTCCTCGACGTTCAACTTCTTAATCCATTCCGGTGATTTTATAAATACAGGAAACGTTCTGAAAAAGAAATTTCCAAAATTAAACTACATGCAGCGATTTGACAAAAAAAAAAAATACTGCCATTTTTCAAAATGTTACAATTGATTATTTAATCGAGAAGGCTCTCGGTTGAAGCGAAGCGCGTATGTTCAATACCAAACTACCATATATAACTGATTGATTGATTGATGTTTTACGCCGTACTCAAGATTATTTCACTTATATGGCGGCGTTGGTGGGTTTAGTGCGGAGAGGAAACAGGACTCATTGCCCGGAAAACCCCGACCTTCGGCGAGTACATGGCAACTCTTCCACATACGGCGACCGAGTGAAAAATCCACTCAGAAATTTTTACATTTTTTATTTGGTCTGAGTGTGATCGGAACCAGCACCGCATCGTCTGAAGGTCTGTGTGGGACTGAGGGACGATCATTCTAACCCATGGACCACTAAATACCACCCCACCCCACCCCCATATAACTAGCTTTAGAACTGTCTATAATTTTTCTAAAAAATTATCTTTAGTTTGCCATTTCTCCGCATAATTATACAATACAAACATCTATTCTCATAAAACATGCCCGAATGACTGGGATGATGAATGTTAGATCGAACTCAATCGCCACGTCCCAAAAAATACTAGACTACCCCAAACCCTAGGACGTCATCACGGTATCGGTATGTATGTATTTTCCCTACAATATGCGAACTCACCATTATTTATCCGTCGGCCTCCATACCCGTCGGTTTTTATTTGGCCGAGTGAGAGTCAGGGACAAAGGCTCACAGGCAACGCTGTAAACCAATGACAAGAAAAAAATGAAATATTGTAAAATAGCCAACTGCTTAAAATTGTTTATTCTTAAAATAATTATTAAAACGTCGGTTCAATTTTAACCAGAAGTAACAATCAATCAGTCACCCGTAATCAATTATCCATGAGTTTATTTGGTACGCGGACAAACTTACACCATTGAGTTTGACGTAAATATTATTTTATCTTATCAGTTATACGGATGCACTTACCTGCTATTTGTACTAAACTCATCGTCCTCGTCCTCTGGGTCTCGCTTAGATCTAAGAAAAAAATATAACTGTTTTAATTTACAGCCTTTTATTACATTTAAATGATTTTATTACAGACTAAAGCCAAAACTACAAGTATGTTCCAAAATATTATAGAAATCGAAAAAAAAGGAAAACAGTAAAAAAAACCCTAAAAACATTCAAGTTAATTGAATGCAAGTTATAGACAGAAACTGCTACTCGTGTTTATGACGTCATGCTTCTCCTGTCTGACACAATCGGCCATGTTTTCCTTACGATGAAATTTCGTTTAATTTCGGTGATAAACTGTTGAGCTTTGTGGGGTTGGGGGGGGGGGGGGGGGTAATTTGTTTTTTAAAGTATCAAAATACATATGACCTTGCGAACTTGGAAATTAAAAAAAAAAAAAAAATTGCCGCCTTGGATGTGACTAGAGCAGCGACCACCCATTTAGGATCGCAGCCCTAACGCTATACAATCTCGTCTCATGTTGTATACAATGCTATATAAGTTTGAACATTTTAACCAAGTAAGTAACCGATCCATCAAACACTATATGTACCAAGAAATAATTTGTCTTGTCAAAATTAGTAAAACCTCGGGCAAATTATGTTTTATCAGACAAAATTTCATTAAGAAGTTGACCAGCAAGTACGGTTCACTGAACACTGGTATAGATTAACCCATGTTTGGCTCGTAGGATTTTGTAGCGACGTTGGACGAACATTTTTGCACGCTTATATAGAAGAAGAAATGGGAGCTATACTGAGTCAATTTCCACGATTATTTTTTCTCCAGAAATAGAAATTAGTTAAGACTTTAGATTGAGCAAACTACTTTGGTGCTAATTAGCTCAGAGACCACGTGTTCTGAGGTCGCCCCCCCCCCTCCACCCCTCCTTCTAAATCAAAGTCATCTTCTCGAGCCAAGGAAAAATCTGCAGAGGTCATTCCGTTTATTAGCGCTTATACTTTGCTCGAGGTGATGAATCAAATAGGTTTGATTCATTGGTGATTTACGCCGCACTCGAAGATTGGTTCACTTTTATGGCGACGTTGCCAAGTTTAGTAGGAGAAGAAACCGGGTTCATTGGGCGGAGGAAACCCCCGACCTTCAGTCGAATGAAAAATCCGCTTAGAGATATTTCAATTTTTATTTTGACTGAGTGAGATTCGAACCTGCGACGCATCGACGGAAGGCCCGTGTCGGGCTGAGAGAAGATCACTCTAACCGACTGAGCCGGCCGATGCTCCCGAATCAAACAGGACACCTTCGCCTTGGGCAATGACCCTTCATCCCAATGTTTATTGTCTTACAAGCCGTGTCTGTTCCGCAGTGTAGATTAGTTTGTTGGGCGATTTTTTGAGTGCTGATCTAAGCATTCAGAATTGTTTCATATTAGCTGAAGCATTGTGAATTAGAAAAACTAATTATTATTTTGTAGGAAATCAAACGTACATAATTTAGGAAATACTCAATTAATTGTTTGTTTTTCAATCACACTTTTTTGGAAAATCTAAATCGGCCGTAAAAATCAGTCAGCGTTGATCTGGGTTTTATATTATCCCAAGCATTATCAATAACTATTATTTTGTAGCAAATCAGGCGTACATAATTTGGGAAAAAATCAATTAAGTGCTAGATTTTTCAATCACACTTTCTAAGAAAACCTTAATCGGCCGTTAAAATCAACCAGTGCTGATCTAGGCATTCTGAGTTATTTCAAATTAGCCGAGTCATTATAAATTAAAAGGCACTTTTTTAAAAGGAAAATCAGGCGTACCAGAGGTAATTCTCAGTGTTTTTTTTGCTTTTTCAATCACACCTTCTTGGAAAACCTTAATACGCCGTACAACGAAAACATAATTTCATATCACAAAGAAGCCCCAAGAATAAAGCTACGGTCTCAGAAAGCTATAGTCACCACGCCCACAACGCATCTCATAACAAACAATAGAATTTATAATTAATATTGGGGCGATGGAGAGACCTTGCCTGACTCCAGCAATCGCCTCCAGCCAATGTTTGTCTGCAAACAATCCTGGTGTATATGAGATTCACAGGAGATAATGTTTTGTATCTCATCTACGGAATGTTTATTGTGTAAAAGAAAACCAATCATTTAAAAGCTGCCCGTCTATAATTGGGCTCCGATGCTGTTTTGTTGTCGCCATGCCATGTGCGTGGGATGACTTTTTGTTCGTTCAGCCAACAGAACCTCAACGCACTCATCCAGCCAACGGAAGTGTTACATGGGTGGGGACCGAGCAATGTTTTTTTCTAAGTGGTGGGAGCAAAAAAAAAAAAAAACAACAACAAAACAAAAAAAAGACAAACAAGTCTTGCCATGATTTAAAAGCATAAAACGTTGATTAACTTTTGTTACATAATTTAGCCATTGAAAAAAACAACACTTAAAGCCTAAAGATCCGCTCGTCAGTGAATTTCCTTTGTCCCACCGACCATATAATCTTTGGTTGATTGATGTTCTGCATTGAAAAATTATATCCCTTATTTGACGGCTTAGTGGTTGAGGAAACCCGGTTCGTTGTCAAGACGAAACCCCAACCTTTGATGATCATAATAATTCGAAGGAGAAAAAATTAATGCGCCACCACGTAGTTAGTTGTTAGTGTAAGTGTTACACTTGATACAGACACCGGTATAGGTGTCGAAAGCTCCTGTTGTTCACAAACGACTAACTTCGTGGTGATGCCCTAATTGTTCCACTTAGTATGGAACCCAGGTTTAAAGAGAGTTTCAAACATTTCTTTCAAGAGAAGTCTAGTTTTTCTTTTTTTAAATTAGTTATTTGGATTGACTTGGATTTGATTTCGCGACCCTTCGATTGACGCTAGTATTAGATATCAAAGAGGCTATATAAAACAAACCACCCCAAGCAATGTATCACGGGTTCGAGATAGCTTTAGAATTTTCCCTATTGAAAAACAAAATAAAATTTCCATGACAAGCTCATATACGAAAGGAAATATATCAAGAACATATTTTACTCACTTTGAATGTTTACTGGAATGCTTAGAATCTTTCTTCGGCGATTTGGTTGACCGTTCTCTGTGAAATAATAGAAACAAAGTTGACCAATTCCGAAAAAGACATTGCATTAGCACGAATATCCAGTCACTGGATTTAACCCATGGTGGGCACAAATACACTTTTGGACAAGTGATACCAGATAGATGTTTTACGCCGTACTCAAGATTATTTGACTTATATGTTGAAAGGTCTAATGGGGAAAGAAACCGGGCCCTTTGCCCAGAGGAAACCCCAACCTTTGATAAGTACCTGGCAACTCTTCCACATACGGCGACAGAGAGAAAATTCCCCTTTTCCCACAATTTGATTCGGTCTTTTATGCCGCGCTTAAGATTATTTCACTTATATGGCGGCGTTGTGAGGTTTAGTGGGGAGGACACCGGACTCATTGCCCGGAGATTCCCCCAACCGGTGGTAACTGGCAACAATCCCACATAGGTCCAACGCCCAGAGGAAACCCTCGACCTTCGGCGAGCACCTGGCAACTCCTCCACATACCTAACCTTTTTGAACATTTGGCCAAAACATGTGGCGTTGGCTTAGAGGTCAATTACCCAAAATGCATCTCAATAAATACTTACGAATTTTTAACAATTCCCTCGTCTTCTATAGATTCGCTCCTGGAGTAAGATTTGTCACTTTCTTCCCTGTAAGAAAAAGTAAGTAGAATATTAGCCTATTTTGTGATTATGTTGGAAATGTGCGTCACTTTGAGTTCTGCTTTCGGAAAAACTCCACTAGGGATTTGGTGACTAAGGCGGTAAAGGGATTGTCTTTGAGTCTGACACAAGTCTTTCGTGGAAACCCAGCCCCTTCGGTTAGTAACTAGGAACTCTTCTACATAAGACAACCAAGTGAAAACCCCAAACTGAGTGGAATTTGACCCCGCGACCCATGGATGAAAGGTCTGTATCGGACTGACCGTCTATCGCTTTAAAAACTGGTAATGGCATTTGATTAGATGTTTAGGCTGAAACCAGGGAATCGCTATCTTTAGAGACACGTAGAAAAATTGCAAACTTTTGAGTGGATATTTCACTTGGTCGCCCTATGGGAAAGATTTGCAGGGAACTTGGGAAATGCGTTTTTTTGTTTGCGAAAAGAGTCCAATTTCCTCCTGCAGCAAACCTGGCAACGCAGCCATATACGTGAAATAAACTTAAGTGCTGCGTAAACATCAAATAATTAATCAACCAGTTAACCTAATTCATGGTCAGGAAGGTTTCCGGTGTCACAAAAGATTTATTATATAATTTTGGCGTAACCCTGCACGTACACCAAAAGAACAAATGCGTCTTTTATACAATCCATTTTAGATAATTGATTAAATGAATGAGCTACATGTCAAAACATCCCCTTATCTTATCAGTCTAGCAAATTATTCTTAATTCAATTGTTATCAAAACACTTGGCCCGGGGCGAAGGAGATACAAAAATGTACAAAACCGCATGTTCCCGATTGCTAAACGTTTAGCAAAGGTTTCCGTTTTGACAATCGAGTCTACATTTAGCATGCAAAATCGATAAGGGAAATCTCTCTATATATTAATAGAGGCCTCGGTGGTTTACCCTGGAGAGCGATATTGTCTCAGACGGACGTAAACCTTTCATCGATGGGTCGCTGGTTCTAATCCCACTCAGGGCAAAGAGTTGTAAATTTCTTTGATATATTATAGGATTTCGGTAACAAAATTGGGGGCTTGTCCGGGAAGAAGTTTTATTAAATTAAACATTTTTGAATATTGTAAAAACCCGAAACGAACCTATACTTAGGAAAATAAAACTCAAACAGACCAGTTTTTGAACTTGAAGTTTTGTTTCGGTCAGCCTATTTTACTTGCAACTCAAGGATGTGATCCCGAACAAACCTTCCTGAATTTGCATGGATCCAGCTAATGGATGTCACTCAAAGAAAATTCATTAGGCGATAAGAGTTGTGATTAATTACCTAAGCAGCAAAATTAAAAAAAAACACTAATTGATTACGACATTACAAACTGTCTGCCATATTTTAACGATCACAACCCACATAAGAAAAACAAAAATGGCTGATGTAAAAATAGGAACATGTTGTTCCACGCCCTTCGTTATACAGACTTGGAGTCGCCTATAATTACGTGGTGTTTTTTTCGTACAGGAAGTTTGTTTGAGTGGTGTTTTACGTCGTTTTCGAGACTAGTTCTGCATGTATTTTAATATTTTATCAGTTTCGCAGATGAACAGATTTTGGTATAACCAAAAAAAAATCTGTCATACATGAAAAACTATCTTGCACAGCGGTTTACAGAAAAAAGGGGGCTTGGTCCCTCAGCGGACGCAGGCCTTCCATCGATGCTGCGCGGGATCGAATCAGACGAAATAAAAACTGATTTCTGTCGATCGCCCAATGTAGAAGAGTTGCCGGCTACTCACCAAAGGTATGGATCTTTTTTTCTTCGGACAAAGAGCCCGGTTTCCTTCCCCACTAAACCGGTGAAAAACTTCAATCAGTCAATACAGAAAGGCGATTTCGGCACATTAATGCAGTTGTAAAACGACCCTACGATGAAATTTTTTTATAGTGTTTCGAAAGCAAGCTGCAATCAGCATCAGGGAAATTACTGAATTATTTACTAAAACTACCCTAACCTTAGACAACCTTGTAAGGCAGTATTCAACATACCTAGACCCTTTGAATTTAATTCGATTGCAGACCCGATAATTTGGAGATATCGTTCGATGTTGGCCTTTGACTTTAAATATTTTACCGGCTTATTTTTAGTTTACCAAATGATTTATTCCTTTATCACACAAACCTAATCGCCAAAGTTCAACAATCACAACTGGTTTATTCGTTCTTTTTTTTTGGAAAGTTGAAAAGAACGTATAATCTCTACGCTCCACTTAACTTATCAAGAAATACTGTCACGAAAGTTAACGTTATCACCTTGATAGCTATCTACACATCTGAACTTCAAGACTTTTGTCGGTCTGCTTTTTTTAGTCAACTGGTAGACAGACATTAAGGATGATTGCGAACATCAAGTAATTGGGTACACACTTTTGACCTTTGTAAGATACGTCAATTTATTTTGAACGTAAATTGTTGAAATTTAGTTGCTATGCTAAAATATTTGTTTTGTCTTTCTTACCAAATCAAATGATATTGGTGTTATTGTTGAAATAAAGTAATGGTATAAATCTGGTTAGGTACGTTCATTAAGTTATTATCTAGTTACCGGGGGCTGGTTTCTCGAAAGTTCACTCAGGGAATAAAAGTCCCTTAACCAGGTTATTTTCCCTTAGAGAGTTTTATTTGACAGTTTTCAACATGACATTCGCCGTTCAAATAATCCCGTATCGTACGACGATGGCTTTATTATCTCATCACCAGTAACTTTATTATTTGAATATCTAAAAGGGGTGATACAGGGTTCACTCTTTTGTCATCCATTCTTTCTTCTTATTTTTCACTCGATAGCCGGACGACGTGGACGAGTTACAAGTTACTCGCCAGTAACTTTATTATTTAAATATCTAAAAGGGGTGACACAGGGTTCACTCTTTTGTCATCAATTCTTTATTCTTATTTTTCACTCGATAGCCTGACGATGTGGACGAGTAACCAGACAATCGCCAGTAACTTTATTATTTGAATATCTAAAAGGGGGGATTCAGGGTTCACTATTTTGTCATACATTCTTTCTTCTTATTTTTCACCCGATTGCCACACGAGTTACCAGGTCCTTTATTATCTGAATATACTTAAAGGGGTGATACAGAGTTCAATCTTTTGCAATCCTTTCTTTCTCCTTTCGTTAATAAATTGCATAATCTATGGCATGTACATCTAGATTTGCTTCCAGGATAAAATGCTCTAACAGAATACCGGACCAAATTGACAGAGTAAAAGGCGAATCAAATCGGAATTAATAAACTTTAAACGTTATCTAAACACTTATTTGAAAACCCTAATAAAACATTATCAGTGTGTTGAGAAAAAATAAAAGACTTTTATCTTCATTCCGGTTTGGCGAGCTATTGAAATGTGTTAACAAAAAAAAAAATTACTTTGATAATATTCAAAACTAAATCTTTATAAAGTCACGCTGGCAAAAGAAAAAAAAACACAAACAGGACGCATTGGATAATATTGCATAATTAGTGGAATGAATTACGAAACATATTATTTAGACTGGCTCTAAGATTGATTGATTGGTTGATGTTTTACGCCGCGCTCAAGATTATTTCACTCACATGGCGGTGTTGTCAATTTTATTGGGCATGGATACCGGGTTCTTTGTCCGGAGAAAACCGCCGATATTCGACGAGTACCAGACAACTCTTCCACATAGGGCAAACGAGCGGAAAATCCACTCAGAAGTTTTTCCGGTGGGTCTGAGTGGGATTCGAACAGGTGCCGCGTCGATGGAAGGCCTGTGTAGGACTAAGGGACTATCACTCTAACCGACTGCTGCGTCTTATGACGAAGTCCGAATTATGGCGGCGCGTACGACTTAGACAAAGTATTAACCAGTCGGAACTTTCTTCGGCTATCTTCACTCGCTACCGGTCGGTATTTCACGCACGTAAATCCCCGAAGTTTCAGAGTGAGTATCAACCTCCGTGCATGCAAATGGAGAGAGGAATCTTAAAAGCTTCCGGTCATTTTTCGAAAGGTTATTATAGATGTAGCCGTGCTAAATATATCCATCAAATGAAAAACATTAATGTCAAGCGTAAGTGGTAGCTTTTTTTGTTTTTTTTTCCGGTTATATATTCAGTTGTGGTTTTCATGAACGAATACGGAATTCAACACAACGCCGTTAAAACCACAAACTCATGATAGTAACCGGTTTAGGTTAATAACTAACAAAGGTAACGTCTAAACTTGTCACCTTACGGGCATCAATTACAACTAAAAGTAATAAATAGTAAGACGTTTCTACTAAAATTAACCCGTTATTCTTTTTTATCATCCGGAGTAAAAGATATTAATTTTTCACATATACAAGGGTACTATCCGCTTTTGTTTTTAACATTTAAAACCTGTTATATATAGAGACAGACTATAATACGTCTGGCTAAAATAAAGGAATAAAGGTTGCGGCAATTAGGTCGACTACTACAGAAAGGCAAAAAAAAATTATATGAAAAACTCTTCATAAATCTTAAAGCTACTGCAGTGACTTTGGTGGTACGTAGAGCGATGTTCTCGACAGAAACCTTCATTCAATAGGTCACAGGTTCCAATCCCACTCAAATCAAGAAAAGAAAAATCGAAAAGAGTCTGAGTGTATTTTCATTCGATCGCCGTATGTGATAGGGTTAAAGAACAACAAGATTATTTTTTTACTTTTTAAAAAAAAATTCAAAACAGGAACAAATTGGCCCCATTTTGCCCCTTGAGATTTCTTGGAATTCTTGGAATAAATATGGCTACAAGTTATATTCGAGCCTTCGGCAAATTCCGAATGACTACAAGATGGCGCACGCCTGCAATGATGGCGTCCGATTGCAAAACAAACCTCGGCGTCTATCAAACGGTGGGCCATTTTGTTTTTATTTTGAAAACAATTTACATCCTTTGATTTTAAAATAATGTTTAATAATTGTTTTAGCTTGGTCAAGAAAACGGTGCAAATATCTCAAACTAAGGAATACATTTATTATTGTTCTAAATTTCTAGAAAAAGCGTCTATTTTCGGGTGCCTAACCACCATTAACTATCTATAAAACTAAATTGCGTCCGCATCTTTAAATGTAATAGGTTTAAAATGCGTAAAGCAGATAAAGATTTTCTTTCTTTACATTTTAAGCTTTTGTATTTTTGATGATATCTAAAGCAAGGTTTACGCGCTTTTATTTCAACTTTATGTACGTTTTTCTCCAAATAAATTATTAACTTGTACACATTTACACAAAAGCGCAGATAAAATTTTGTGATGTTATTATGTACCATCATCTCTTTAAATAAGAACACCTGCTTGAACAAGTCAACGAGTTACTGTGGATAACAACTTCTTATTGAATTAAGAAGTTGTTATCCATAAGTAACTCGTTGACTTGTTATAACGCCAACTTATAAATGCCACACAAAGAAGTTAGTTGGTTGAACGTTTGATTGATAGTTCGTTTTAGAAACGCCTCAAAAGAACGAGAAAGAAGACAAAACAAGAAAGAAATGCACAGAGAAAAATATTTGGTGAATCGTATCATACAGTCAGAAATAAATAATAGAAAATAACTTTCTCGATTGCAAGTTTGCGTGGACCACTTCGTTCTGTTTAAAAGTTCATAAGGTTGTCTTGAAATTGCATTTTTACATAAAGCAAACAATGCCGAAAACAAAAAACACCTTTTTCTGATTGCATGGCTATTTGATGCGCAGGAATTGTATCTGAGGCATGCATATTTTTTTGAATTTCATTTAGACTTTATCACAGCACAAATGCAAAAAAATGCAAAAAAAAAATTAGACCAATGCATTTATATTTTCTAAAGCGCCATTGTGAACAAAATCCAATGAAAGACAGAGGGTACGCTTTTCAATCGTGATTGTCCGCTCAACATACACTTATTTTTGGAGCATAAACAGGACACAATTGATTAATTACGTAATTAATTAAGTAATTAAATGATGTTAAAATGTTTTTGTAGTTTGTAAATTTATCTATTTAGCTAAAACTTACTTTTGTACATAGCTTTCAATGAACTTTAATGGAAGGGATAATTTCATTAACAGTTCGTATTGAGTTAGGCTCAGTTCATTTGTTTCCTCAATTCAATTGAATAGCGACTTTCAACACAATGTAATGCTCCAAAACAATATTCTTCTTAATTAATTGACATTTTTAATGGTCATGCAATGTATTTGGCGGTTTATTTCTTTAGCTAAAACTTACTTTTGTAAATAGATTTCAATGTACTTCAATAAAAATGAAAATTTCATTAAGAGTTCGTATGGACGATGTTGACTTTATTTGTTTCTTTATTTCAATTGAATAGCGACTTTCAACACAAAGAAATGCCCCAGAACAGTAGGCCCATATTTCTTAATTAATTGATGCTTTTAATTGTCTCGCGATGGATTTGGCGATAGGAGCTAGCTTTTATTATTGTTGATGAATATGTGTAAAGATAATGGAAAGATTCGCGCACTTTTAATTAATATTAATTAATAGATGGAGAGATATTGTTTAAAAAAATTGAAACAAATTTATGAACAACATGCAGATACCAATGGCATCCTGATGCAATCGGTCTATATGCTGTAAAAAGATTGATTGATTGATGTTTTACGCCACACTCACTTATATGGCGGCGTTGCCAGGTCTTGGGGGAGGAAACCGGGCTCATTGCCCGGAGGAAACACCCAACCTTTGGCGAGTATCGGGTAACTCTTGCACATATGCCTACGGCGGTCGAGTAAAACATGCACTCAATTTTTTTTCAATTTTATTTGGTCGCAGTGGGATTCGAACCCGCGCCGCATCGATGGAAGGTCTGTGTGGGACAGAAGGATGATTACTCTAACCCACTGGAGCTCTAAAAAGACTCCACACGTTATATTGCTGTTTCCGGTATCCATGTGGAAAGTTTATATATAGTATCAACAACCCATCTTGTCACATTGATTGATTGATGTTTTTGCCCCACTCAAGATTATTTCAATAATAAGACGGCATTGTCATCTGGTTATATATTAGGAAAGGAAACCGGGTTTTTTGTCAACAGAAAACCCTCGGCGAGTATCTGGCAACTCGTCCACATAAGGCGACCGAGTGAAAAACACAGTCCTTTTTTCAATTTTTCTTAGACTGCACTGGGATTCGATCCCTCGACCAATCGACGTTGACCCGACACGTGGTGCGTTTTGACCAATAAAATGAGACTAAAGCGTCGACCAATCGATGGCAGGGAAATAAAGTACGAAGATGATGAACAGGGAAAGGCCAGACTCCTGGAAAGATTGCTTAAGTATGTACGTGGCAACGCCGCCATATAAGTGAAATAATCTTGAATGCGGTGTTAAACATCAATCAATCAATCAACACAATTCAAAACTGTCCAGACTTCCTCAATTTAATTAAATTACGTTGAATATTAATGACAAGAATTTTTTTTTTAATCTCGTGTGAGTGTGGGAAAAATTGGGTTTAAGATGAACAGCTTGGAGAGATAACTTTTCTGACCTTCATCTGAGTTTTTTTCAGTAAAGCTTTCCCTCTATGCTATATTTGCATGTATATGGTATATGACGTTTAAATTAAAAAAAAACTGTCGGGTAGGCAGCTTTTGTGTAGGATAAGCTATTGAAAACCATCAAAACCTAATATGACACTGAAATGCCCTTTTTTCTTCGCTTGACAAAACTCTTTTGAATAGAAGGTAATAAAAGACTATTCTCTTTTAAGCAAAAACATAACCTCACTTTGTCGCGGATATACGATATCCAATTATTAATATAATGTGTCTATAATTATTTATTTACTTCCACTTGACGCCCACGTCATAAATTTAGATTAATTCAGTCCATTTTGTGGTTGATAAACCCCAAACAACTTGTAACAAAGCCCAATTAATAGGTTTGTCTTCTTATAGCCCATAAAATTGGCATATGCTGTGGTTTGTTTAGTTTTTCGTATACATCGTCAGTTTTATGTCAAACACGAAACAAAATGTCCCCCTTGGGCTACTACATGGATTCTATAGGTTTAAGTCCACCCAGTTAACCTGTTAGGGCAATAATGACTCGTATTTATAATGCATTGTATTCATAAACTTTAAAATAATGCACTACGTTTGCCCGCGGCGGTACACACATATTTACGTGGTTGCACATCGTGCGCCGACTCACTGAAGTGTGAATTTACGTATTATTGCGATATGCCCACTTTCTCTCAGGTTAAGCAGCAAGTAATCGGCAACAGTAAAGAAAGGCTATGCTATAACAGGGCAACTCTGCAAACATCCAGCTTTAAGCATAACATACACGTATGGTAGTGCTTTGGTATAAAATGATAAATAAAAGTTATCAAGCTGCACAGTTATAGGCCTGCTCGCCGCAACGACATCTTCGTTAAGCATAACATACACGAATGGCAGTGTTTTGGTATAGAACGATAAATAAAAGTTGTCCATTTGCACAGTTATACTTGCTGCATCTATTATGCAATGGTCAAACAATTTGTCAAAAAAGCTTTAAGCATAACATACACGAATGGCAGTGTTTTGGTATAGAACGATACACAAAAGTTGTCTAGTTGTACAGTTATACTCGCCGCAACGACATCTAATTTAAGCATAACATACACGCATGGTAGTGCTTTGGTATAAAATGATAAATAAAAGTTTTCCAGTAACACAGTTGTACTTGCCACATCTATTATGCAATGGTCAAACAATTTGTCAAAAAAGCTTTAAGCATAACATACACGAATGGCAGTGTTTTGGTATAGAACGATACACAAAAGTTGTCTAGTTGTACAGTTATACTCGCCGCAACGACATCTAATTTAAGCATAACATACACGCATGGTAGTGCTTTGGTATAAAATGATAAATAAAAGTTTTCCAGTAACACAGTTGTACTTGCCACATCTATTATGCAATGGTCAAACAATTTGTCAAAAAAGCTTTAAGCATAACATACACGAATGACAGTGTTTTGGTATAGAACGATACACAAAAGTTGTCTAGTTGTACAGTTATACTCGCCGCAACGACATCTAATTTAAGCATAACATACACGCATGGTAGTGCTTTGGTATAAAATGATAAATAAAAGTTTTCCAGTAACACAGTTGTACTTGCCACATCTATTATGCAATGGTCAAACAATTTGTCAAAAAAGCTTTAAGCATAACATACACGAATGACAGTGTTTTGGTATAGAACGAAAAATAAAACTTGTCTAGTTGCACAGTTATGCTCGCCGCAACAACACATATTATGCAATGGTTTTGGATGCTTCAAGAGTAAAAACGAAAAGTCGAAACATTTTACGTAAAAAAAAATGTCATACACGCGTGACAGTGTTTTGGTATAGAACGAAAAATAAAACTTGTCTAGTTGCACAGTTATGCTCGCCGCAACAACATCTATTGTGCAATGGTTTTTGGATGCTTCAACATTACGTTATGATCAGTCACTTGGTTACGTCGGATGTAAACATTCTGAGAAACCGCCACCAGATTGATTGATGTTTTACGCCGCTCTCAAGATTATTTCACTTATATGACGGTGTTGCCAGGTTTAGTGGAGAAGGAAATCGGGCTCAATGCCCGGAGGGAACCCCCGACCTTCGGCACGTACCTGGCCACTTCTCCACATGCGGCGGCCGAGTGGAAAATCTCGAGTACATGGCAACTCTTCCATCAGTGAAAAATCCACTCAGAATATTTTCAATTTTTATCTGGTCGAGTGTGATTCGAACCCGCGCTGCAACGATGGAAGGCCTGTGTGTGACTGAGGAACGATCACTGTAACCCACTGGACCATCGATGCCCTGATTCAGATTGAATGACCCTATGAAATATAAATAGCTTATACCCAAGAGCTTTTTTTAATCAGGATTGAGGTATTAATAGTGACAGAATTGTTTCGGCCCAATTAAGCCTAATTAACAAGTATTCGGAAGTTCATTATCTATACAAAGCGTCCCAGTTTTTTTGGTGGAAATTTCATCATGTAAATGCCACCTCAGCCGGTTAACTGCGGTCATTGCCTGGGTTTATTAGCACAACCTTGGACTTCAAGGTATTCATTATCTCGTCTATAGAATTGATAATGCGCGGAAGGGATCGAACTAAAAGATGGAAAATAGCTTTACAAAAAATATAAATTTGGTCGATGTAAAGGCCAGATTACCGGATAAGATTAGCTTAATCTTAGTGATAAGGGTTTGTTTTTTGTGACGGCTATTTCACAAAGCATTACTTCAGAGGTAATCTTTGGATTTTTAAAGTGTTTAACGCAATGATAGTTTCGCCTTGCACTCGACAAACGTCCGGCCAAAATCTTCCCAGAAACAGCTCCCTGTTGACTGTTTTCGGAAAGACCCGTTAGATTTCTTGATAGAAATACTAAAGACACATATCGTAGTTTTACGTAACAATTACATGGTAATTGGAACACCTTAGTATTGGTAACGATGGTGAAGATGCGTCGTCATGGTAACTGAGATGAATGTCGCATTTCGCAAATTAACATTGGTACGCTTGTCGTATCAGAATCGATATATCTGGGCCTTGTCTTACATTGATTGATGTTTTAGCCGCACTCGAGATTATTTCACTTATATGCCGGCGTCGCCAGTTCAAGTGGAGGAAGAAACTGGGAGGAAGACACTCTCCCACATCCGGTAATGAAAAATCCACTTAGAAATTTATCAGTTTTTATTTAGTCTGAGTGGGATTCGAACCAGCGCCGCATCGATGGAGAAGGCCTGCGTCGGACTGAGGGACTATCACTTTAATCGACACCCATGCCCCGCTCCTGTGGGCCGTTTCACGAAGCCGTCGCACAGTGCGACCAATCGCAGTTGCCATGACGTCGTATCTCTTCACTCTGGTAGGCCTATTCATTGGCAACTACGGTTCGTTTGCGATGCGACTGCTTTGTGAAACGAGCCTCTGGCTTACAAAGCCGACGAAAAGGCACAGAGCCCATCAGCCCGGACCGGTGGCGACCAGGGCAAAAGTTCCTATAGTTTTAACAAAGATTTACGTCAGGAGTAACTGATGCTAGCTTCGTAAGACCACAAAACAATTTGACCTGGCTATAGTTCAATCTTTCACCAATCACACCCAGCAAGATAAAATTACTTCACTAGCTGTTAAAATCGATTTTTTGACATACAAATGTCAAACAGAAACTGCTGTTAGTGTTGCTAATTTGTTAGTAAAGTTGCCATGGAAACTAACCTGGAGCTGTGACTAGAGCATCGACTGTAATAGCCATCGTCGGTCCGAGAGGAACTACTTTTTTCTTCCGCCTCTTGTCGCCTAAAATGATGTGAAAAACTTTATAAGAAAAAAAAATATACCCAAAACAAAGCATAGAGCAAGTAGAACTAAACACCAAAAGCAAAAAAGAAAAGTATTATATCATAGCACTTGATTTTCGACTTTCAACGAGTTTAATACTGGGACATATTGTTCCAATGGCATGATGTATCAATGGATTATGTACGTGGAATGAAGGTAAAGTGGTACTTGATTTGCATCAAACGCCATCATTACTAGGAGATGGTGCAATTTCGATCCAGATCGGTCATACACGCGCTCATCACTCAGCAATGGCGGCGCTTTTTACAAAGTCAGATCCAAACCAGCCAATGAGACGTGTCCATTCTACGTATATAGTTCAGTGTGAGGTATATGGTTGGGCGAAAGCACTATGGCAACCCATGCTGTAATGGCGGGGTGTTATTTATTTATATAGTTAACACGGCAACACATACTATTAAGATAGACTGATATGACAGTTTAGAAAATGAGTCACATCAAGTAGACTGATTCCTGAAAGGGAGTAGGCAAATTCTTTTTTCGTAAATGCCTTTACAACGTATCTCTACAGTATAGGTTGCGGCTTTGTGAAACAGGCCCTGGGGGACTGTTTCTCAACACTGGAGTAACTTTGCGCCTAGTCATAACGTAATGTTGAAGGTATATGTTGCCATGACAGTTGTCGTAAATATTTTGAGAAACAGCCCCCAGGAGCCTAATTCACGAAAGGGCGTAGGCATAGTTTTGTTCGTAAATGCCTTAGCAATGTATCTCCATGGTTGCTATGGCATTTACGACAAAAACTTATGCTTCATCCTTTCACGAAATCTCATTAAAACAGGAACCATGCCTTTTTTGTTAAACAGAATCTAGAAACGAAAACGGATATAATATAATGTTTTTATAAAAGCGGGATTAATAACGCCTGAATAAATAACTTAATACATTTGAAAGGGCCAAGGACTTCTTATGAAAATGGAACAAAATGAAAGCCATGTTTTTGCTTAAGAAATTGAGAAGTGGAAAAAGCTTTACAATTGAGTTAATTAGTTACTTTGTGTCTGTAATAAAACCTACTTGAGCTTATATAGTTTTAACGCTGAGGGACAAAAAGGTCATAAAAGTAAAAAATGCTTTTTACGAGCAGCTAGAAAGGATGTAAAATGATGAAGACATTGTGCGCATGACCGACTTTTTTTACAGAAGGGGTCTATTCGTGCGCATGACCGACTTTTTTTTTACAGACGGGGTCTATTCGTAAACCCAACTAGTTGCCTCTTCCATTCTATATTTCTATATAAACTGATAATGCAATTGATTGATTTGGTGGTGCTGTCAGGTTTACTGAAGGAGGAAACCGGGCTCTTTGTCCGGAGGAAACCCCTGATCTTCAAAAAGTACTTGGTAACCCTCTCAAAAGGGCGATCCAGTGAATTTTTTTCTTCAGAAATTCGATTCGAACCCGCACAGCATGGGTGGCTGACCTGTGTCGGAATGAGGGACTATCACTCAAACCGACCGAGGCCCCCTAAATAATCCAAGGCCAACGAAGTTGTGAAATTTGTAACAAAAGCGTAATTTACTTATTTCTCAACACTAAAATCACAAAGTACAGGCAATAGTTCATATCTATAATTAGAGTGATATATAATTAAATCATGTCCAGTAAGAAATTTTTAACTAGATTTTTAAGGCTTTAGCTAAATGTTAATTTAAATGACAATAAATTTTGATAAAACATACTTTTTTTTAATCAGCAAAATACACAGTCTTGTAAGTTTCAAGTTCTTGAGCGATTATAAATAAATACATCACTTAGTATATTTAGAGACACTAAAACACTTCTTGACTAAAATAATCATCAGACAAGTTCCGTATTGTACTATACAGGTGGCAAGTCATCTATACTTTTATACTTTAGAACAAAAGTGTGGATTAATATGTGTTTTAAAACCATTGTTATTTCTAGCCCCTGTCACAGACAAATATATAAATCATTTAATATATTATTAACCTAAATACAAAATATATAATATTGACGTGTATTATGCGGGGAATAATTTTCTCGCTGTTTCTAAATGCATTGTTTAAAGTGGCATGAGCTGCCAAAATATTTATATTTTGACGTTAAAACACGATGTTGAAATTATTGGCTATTTTTCTCAAGACGTATAATTCAGAAGTATTCAGAAGTATATAAAGTATTGTTTTGAACCAACTTTGGCTTAGAATGAATGAATGGTCGTCCCGGTTATTTAAATTTTGTTTACTTTTCAAACACGTTTTCGGTTCGTACAGGCCACATACTGTATGGATTTTCCTCATTCCAACGCCAATCATTTAGTTTTTTTGATGGCTTTCAAAGTCTCTTACTGTCGTGACGATCAGAAATTATGAAAAAATTGTGAATTTTGGCAGCTCATGTCATTTTAAGAAACGTGTATTTTTCAAATTCCATTTGATGTTACTCATTTTAACATAGATGGATACTATGTAACAGTGGTTTTCTCATCTTTGTCACAACCCCACAACAAACATGCTTTGACATATTGACCATGTCTTAAAGTGATTGATTGATTGATGCTTAATGTCGCACTCATGATTTGTTCACCTATATGGCGGCGTTATGATTAGGTGGGTGAAGAAACCTGCATGTTTGCTAAGAGGAAACTCCGGCTTTCAATGGGTACTTGGCAACTCTCCAAGACACATTTCCTGAAAACTATTGCTTTCTAGGGGGAATTGCTATTTAGGGAACTGTCTCTGATAGATTATCCATGAGTTCAGAAATAAAAAACTATGAATACTTTTGCACACTAGCGACATTGTATTGAAAGTCAGGTTTCCATGGTAACAACAAACATGGCCGCCATTCCATAAACATCGCGTGATAATCCAGGAAAAAAGATGGCGGCCGTCATCAGAGTTATGTTTAACGTTGGATTAACATTCTGAACTCGGCTTAAAATAACTTTCACGGGAGACTGATATTTCGCCCAAGGGCAAAGTTTTGTTTCGAGACACACTGATTAACGCCATGGTTGGTTGAGCATGCATATAACCATAAGTTCACATCGGTTTAAACAGATCACTAGGTGATACAGAATGCCTATAAATAAACTATATATTATCGAACCATAACACACTGAGGCTCAATAGAGATCTAATTGAGATCGCTGTACAAATCCAATCACAGTTTTTTGTTTGAGCGTTTGTATGTCCACTTTGTAAGCTGTTGACCGGATCTCTATTAGAATACCATTGTTCGTCTGTGGTCCGCAAAATAGCCTTGGCCCGAGTGACACTATTTGAATAACTATCTTAGCTTTTTTTACATGTTCATTCAAATTAGCCAAACAAAATGTCCTTTCCTATTATGATGTACAACTGTAAGTTAATGAGACGGTTTCGTTAACGCCTTGGAAAAAAACTATATTTTTAGGTTTTGTACTGAGGTCACATTTTTTTAACGTTTTTATCCTCAATTAAGTTTAATGTTCTCTATCAAATCTAGTATAAATGTTGCGGATATTTTTCCCTTTTTATAAGCCTCACCCACTGATAAAAATATAACCCAAATCACAGCCGAAACAGATTTAAATGCAGGAAGAGTCTCACTTTGAAGAAAAGCTTCCTTTATTAAAATATAATTTATCTTGGACAAAATGATCAGATTCCAATTGTATTCAATGTGATCGATTGATTGGTTGATTGATTGATGTTTCATGCCGCACTCGAGATTATTTCACTTATATGGCGGCGTTTTCCCAGGTTTAGTGAGGGAGGAAACTGGGCTTATTGCCAATGTTATCGAGCGTCCAATGCACACGTGAACAAAACTTTTCACTGAGCTATTTCATAAGACTGAAGATTTATTCATTTCTAACATTCCAAACATAGCTATTTGATTTTATCGACATAAAGCACTGAAAATTGCAATAACGCGCAAAGTAGGCCAAGAGGCAAAGTTTTGAAAAGATCGATCAAATTAAAGCTATTTATCGATACAATTTATTGATTGATTTTTCTACCAGGATAATTGTTATGGCATTTTTACGACAGCATTTTATTCTTTACGTTATGTATTTTCTCTTAAAATTGCTTGAGCTGTCAGGTTATTATCGTTGGATTTTTTATTTGAAATCATCGGCTATTTTTGTCAAGAAGTGCAAATTAGAAGGCCTTCGTGCTACTAGTACCGAAAATGGTAGGTAAAATAGAGCTTTAAAGTAATTTAAGCAAAAAAAAAAACAAAACAAAATGAAAGTCCGTTCCACTTATTATGAATTTGTTTACTTTTAGACCACGAGTTCATAGAGTGTTCCCTTGTGAAGAGAACGTCTCTTGTGTCCTTAATAAAATGCTTGGCAACCTTTGGTATGAGGTTGAGATGTCGATAAAACCACTGGGTAGTTACCGGACGTACAGTACCAAGGCTTATTTAATCCCAGCGATTTTTAAAAAAATGTGTTGTACAGTAACATCAAATTTGTCAACAAGGATTTACAAAAACAAAATCAGAATTCTTAGTAACTTTGAAAAAATATGTGTGAATTTAAATCGAGCCACCATCAACATTTCTGTAAGTTTTATCTATCTATAAAATGACGCGTGAATGCCTAAATGATTCACTGATATACAACTTTTTCAGTTCCACGTGTAATTAAATCTATGGCTTAAAATTTATCACATTGAAATAAAAAGTTTCAAAAATAATTCTTACATGGACTCCAAGGCTTTCCTGGCAGCTGAGTTATGTCCCTTTGTTCCTTTTTTGGAAAGATCTTGTAACAATTGATCATACACATTTTCCCAAATTCTCTTTGCCATAAAACTTTCCTTAAGTCGACGAAGAGAGCCGGTATCTTGTGTCTTTTTGCGTTCAATTTTACGCCTGGCTAGGGGACCATTTTCGTGCTTTAGATGCTTTAATATAGCATCTTCCAACGGATCTATCTCGGGCGAACTGGGTCGGCGTTCTGCAGATTCTGTTTTGGATTTCCTCTGACCTTTTTTTCGGCGTTGAACTGAAGGATCGTCTCCCGAAGAAGGGGATTCATCTTGCACTAATGACGTCATAGATTTCGGTCTCTGGATTCGATCTTTGTTCCATCTCTCCGGAACATGCTCCAACTGAGCGCTGGTCACAGCTATGGAGTTCCTGTCACGTGGTTTCGTCAAGTGTCGTCTGCCGCTGTCTTCCGGTGCTGCTACGGAGTTTCGGTTTCGTGCTTGATTGGAATATCTATGGTTGGGTCTTTCATAGAATTCGTTGGCAGAACTATAGGCTAAATCACTCATAGACTGTGGCCTGGCCAGAGAAGAATGCCCTTTAAAGTGATAATCGTCGCAGCCGTAGTCCACCGCCATTGTACTTTTATCAATATCAACAAAAGACATATCATGGGACGTTGGGCGATCCGATTTCTCACGACGTTTATATCTTCGGCGTTTTTCGGTTTTATCAAACTGGTCGCTTGGCCGTCTTTGGTCCGAATCCCTTCTATATCGTGCTTCATCATACGATTCTGGACGTGCTTTATGCCTTGCACCACGGCCGTGATCAGGTCGTCTGGGAGTAATTTGTTCTTCCTCGTCGGAAGTATCAAGGTATTGCAAAGACCGACTCCTTTTGCCAATTCCATTTTGTTTCTGCTCTAACTTTTTGTGATAATCTATCTCTTCCATACGTATTCTATACTCCGCCAAGGATATAAACGTTGGTAAATCATGCAAAGAATCGGCGTCGTAAAGTTCACCCTGCTCTCTCTCGAGTCTTTCTCGGGAATTCGATTTGTGACGTCCGCGGGTTTTCACAATTTTAGACTTGCCGCCCATAGCTGGCGCCGAAGTCACGGAATCTAAGTCCTGATCAGAAGCACTAGATGTCTTATCACTTTTGCTATACTTGTCTTTAGATTTACGTTTAAAGAGTTTTGGTATTGAACCCATCGTGTACCACTTTTTATCACCGAGCCCAAATAAACTTCTAAATTTACTCTTTGGTTTATCTCTACCGTTTATTTCGGGATAAGAATGTACGGATTTAACATCGGCCGGCTGTGAAGTTTGAACAGGCCTGTCCCTGGGAATTCCATTTCCACGGTCTTCCTTTTTACATTTGGAAGATCGCTTTTTATGTTTAGAGTCACTTTTAGAATCGCAGCTGGAGCGACGATCTGAATCCGACATGGCGGGATCAAACGTATCGTCTAAATAAAACTGAGAGTTTGATGTTATTCTTGGCTTGAAAGCATCCCTGACTCTTAAAGAAAATTTCCCAACAGCTCCCAGCACCCTGTTTGTCACACTCTTGTTTCTTTTTACTCGTCTGGGATTTCGTTCGAGTTGAAGCTGTGACAAATCTGAAACACTTTTGCTTCGAGTTTTGGGACTTACAGAGTCTTTATAACTGTCATGGCGGTTCTCTCCGAGACGTTCAAGGGCAGCTGTGCTGTTGTAACGTAATCTGGAAACTTTGGGATTTTTTTCACTGGCTGATTCTTCTTCGGAAATTTGTCCACGGGTAACAGAAAATCTCCTGTTAGTAGGCTTAACCACGAGCCTCCCATCTAGTCTTTCGAAATCTCTAGAATGCACATAGATAGCATTTGGGTCTGTGCTATTCACCACAACACTGTTATATTCAACACTGAAGTCCGCATCACTGTTCACATCACCAGACTCTCTTCCATCGGACCCGCTGAAAATATGAGAGTCGCTGTTCAAGTCTTGAGGAGCCGAGTTTGAGTTCAAACTGTAACCAGAGTTTGTAATAATGTTCTCGTCTGCCTCAGTGGAACATCGTTCACTAAATATTTCATCTCTCCCGTTATCTGATCCAGGTGGGGCGATCTTATCCGTAGCAAGTTCACCTGAGTCAGTGGCTGCTTTTACCTGACTGACATTTCGTGCACTGGTCTGACAGCCAGGCTCCTCTGACTGACAAATGACAACCCGAGAACTCGTTAGGTTAGTCTTATTTAACTCGCTTCTGTTTTTCTCACCAGTGATGACATCATTACTGGAAGGCTCACAAAAGACATGCTCTATATTTTCATGCGAGTTTTTTTCCTTCTTTTCAGATGTTGTGGAGTGACAATTTTTTCCTTTCGCCCAATCATTAGCAGAGGCCTCACTCACCGCAGATAATATCACTTGCTCGCATTCGCTGCCGAGAGATTCCGAAAACTTACTTCCGGTTTCCGAAAACACCCGAGGGTGACTTACGCTCTCACAGCCACTTGAAACGTTACTCGGTTTTCTATGCAATTCTACATATGTTCCCTCTGAAATACCACTGTCACTATAAATCGTATTGTTTTCACTGTCCATTGAACACAAGTTACTGTGAGTAACATTTAAACTGTCTTTCACATTATCAAGCGTGCGAGTAACATTCAGATTCTGGGCAGCCTTCAGTCGAGCCATCTTTTTCTTACGTGGCGGGGGAAGAACAATCTTTCCACCCTCTCTGAAAACGTTTCTGTTGTTGTTGTTGCTGTTTAAATTTTCACTCGTTAATTGTAAATCCACAGTATTCGACGAAGCGTAATTAACACATTTGTCAAAATCACTTTCCGTTTCTGTCCGATCACATTTGTCAAAACCAGTATCACTTTCACAATTTCTGGGATTATCAACTTCGGAACTTTTATTATCACAGTTTTTGCTAGTAATGTCTAAGTCAGTTCCAAGACTCACAGTATCATTGTATTCGTTATTCACAGTGTCGTTATCACCAACAGTTGACAACAGGGCATCGGGAAACTGGCATTGTCTTGAGCTATCCTTGTAATCACAGTCTGTTGAGCTTTCAATATTTTCATCAGTTCTTTTGTAAAAGTCTTCTGCACTCCCATCGACGAATCGTATATACCCAGAACTTTCACCGTAATCGTGATGGTAATTGTCCGTTATTTCTGTAGGTTTTTCTTTGGCGACTCCAGGAAGGGGGTTGTCGTTAAAGTCATCGATTTCTACGGCGTAGGCTGCACCAGTTTTTCTACTGAGAGTCTCTCGGGCTGTTAGTTCCGAACATAGAACATCTAAATCATCCCAGTTATTTTTGTACCTTGTGGATGAAAAATCTTCCAAGGTTGAGTTTGATGAAAAAGTTGTTTGTTCCCGATCAGCTATATTTACTATGTCTTCAATAAACGACAGATCATCATTTGTTTGATCGTGACAGTCCAAGCTGTAGCCGCCGTTATACATTTTATGTATTTATGGCATGCGACAAGGGTCCTCAATCGCCCGGTTTCTTTTTAGTAAAAATATTCATCTGGCGAAAACAAACACGACGCTCACGCTGGAATGCCGATGTTTAGCTTTCTTACTCTGTAGGTATCCACAAAAAATAATTACGGTCTTCATATTTGGTTCAGAAGAAGAGGTATTGTTCACAAAATAATGTCAAATGAGCCTAACTAGACCCGGGATACAATACACACAAACAGGTGGTCCATGTTGAACTGACGTAGGGGAATTCTCCGCATATCATACACAGGTAAAACGCAGGTAGTTGCGTATATAATGTTGAGAATTATTACTCACACTCCATATGCGCATAATGATGAGAAAGGCTAATGCTGGCTTGGCTGCCAAGCCTTCTCGGGCCGTGAGTCTCCCGTGCACCGGCAAAGTCCCTCGCAAGTATCTCATCAACCGTTGATGAATATTCTGTTAACATTTGAATATATCATCGCAGTAGAAGGTTTTTAAATGCATGACTTCATATTAGAGAACATACGTTAGCTGTTATGTACGTCCCTAGGGTAAACGGAACAAGTCGTCAACGTTTTTCTCTCGGGGGGAATGATGCAGTTTTATCGCACAGTGAATCTGAATAGAAGCCTGATCATCCTGAATACTGTCTCCGAAGACAATGTATCATTTATCAAAAACAAGGTTAGACTTGGAAGCAAAAGCCGGTTTTGCAAAAACCTATATTTTAGGATTGATAACTAAAATAACTTTGTTTTCGCTCGCCAGAGAGCATAAGTTGATTCAGAGCTAACAAACAAGTTTCTCGCTTCGGCGATCGCTGTATTTGTAAATTAAGCGATGAGAAGTTTTTCTTACCGACTTTTCTTTCATTTGACACTATTGCTCACGCTATTTGTAAGTTAAGTGACAAGCCGTGTTTTATAACGTTTTTTTCTCTACTTTACGATATGATACTGTTGCAATAACCGATACTAGTGACCGTAAGTAATTGACCCATGGCTATGTGTCGCTGATTAATGCATAGATTATAGTATTCAAACATACGCCGAACCCATTGGTCAGGGAGTACAGGGCTGTGGTTAATATGACTATATAACATGATACTAAATTACACGCTATTTAACTCTAAAGAAACCAGAATGGGATTTTAAACGAAAATAAAAGAGTCGTAAACGAAGTATTCCCAGGTCAAAATTAATGTGACGTATAACCTAAATGGGGCTCAATCAAAACAGAAAGTAGCTTGAGCTACCAAATGTTATGAAATTTCGTTGAAACAGAATAGGTTAAATCTTGTTTGTTGTATCAAAACGTACCATAAAAAGTGCATTGCGCAGATAGCACGCTTGAATATGTAGGCCTATGTTAAGGAAGTTTCATAAACAGTTAAAGCCCATGGTTCGCACGGACTGACTTATTTTATATAATATCCATCCCTAAGCTTTTCAAGATAGTTTAAACCCTCAACTTCTTTTGAAAATCTAAATTTATGAAAACAATCCGAATTAAAAACAAATCAAATTTCAATGTTAAAACTCCAGCAATATGGAAGTAAACTACAATCCAATTAACAGAAGCGACGACGATTTATTAACCGCAAGTATAGGCAGAGAGTGTGAACATTCATTACAGGTGATGTGTTGTGTTATGTGTTGTGATAGGCTGTGTGATGTTATGTGATGTGCTATACAGAGCCCTCGCCAGACGGTTTTTTTTTTTTTTTTTTTTAGAAATTTCTAGTCCGTTACTCCATAAACAATCCATGGGGCGTCCCATGGGAAACTCAATTCATGAAACGCGATTTGCTTCAAGATAAATTTAGAGAGCTTACGTGACTTATGTAAAATTTGCTACCTGCCATGTAATGGCATTAGATATTAACTGTACATTATATATACCCCTTATACCAGGGTCACTGGTCAGGGCGAATAAACTAAACTGAAACTGAAACTGATAAACCGAGCAACGCCACCACGTAATAAAATATACAGCGTGTCTAAAAAAGCCAACCACACAACCAAACGACGAACCGATTCATCACGCTATTATTGCTTGATTGTTTGGTGTTTTACGCAGCACTCAAGATTATTTCACTTATATGTCGGCGTTGCCAAGTTAAGTGGAGGAGGAAAACGGGCTCATTGCCCAGAGAAAACCCACGACCTTCGGCGAATACCTGGCAACTCTTCCACATACGGCGACCGAGTGGAGAATCCACTCAGAAATCTAACTTTTTTTCACACTAAGATTCATAAATTTCATCTCATCATCGCATTTTTCGGTCTGTAGATTTTTCTTTATTGCCGTATATTATTTGTATGAATCGTCTTCATCGTACTTAGTCATCGTATACCTGCCCTGTATTGTTCATCCGAATAAATTTTAAATCTCAAGTTATTTGTTTTCAATTTTAAGTTATGTAAAGAATGTATTCAGCTTAATGTATCAGATTCTGCAATTAGGTATTTCCGTAATTAGAAAAATTAACGCTGCAGGAAATAATTCATAATATAAGCTGATCGCTGAACTGAATTGTTAAAATTCTTTAATAACAATAATAATAATAAAAGATACATTCTTGAAATTTGTGAAATAAGATATTCTTGAGAATGGTCACCAAAGTTTGGGCATTTTTTCTTTTAAAAAGCTGAACACGTATAATTGATTGGGAGTCTTTTAATCTCTTATTTAGCTTTCAATTGATCGAATGATGTTTTGCACCAAAGCTCTAGATAATTTTACTTTTATGGCGGCGTTGTCAGGCTTAGCGGAGATGGAAGCAAGACCGTTTACTCAAATGAAACCCCCGACCCTGGCAACTCTCCCAAAGGACGATAGAGTGAACTAAAAACTCCATTTACATATTTTTTTATTTTTCTTGGACTTTGGGTGATTCCCCCCAATTATCCATGAATATGATGAAGGATTTTTACTCAGCCGATTGAGCCACCGAGGGTTAATTTATTTAAACTGAACTGTACACCGCCAGCCTTTGCGACCAGAACAGAGGTATTCGGCAGGGATAATTGCTGAGGCTTCAACTGTTTCCACTATATACGGGCATATGGTGATGTCTTCATGACTAAAATAACCTTGAAGACAAGTTTCTAATTGTATTTAAAAAGGGGTATATCATTTAGACCTTTATATGCAATCATAAGTTGTTGTAATAAACCAAAACCCATGATATTTCATTAGCTTTAAGACAGACTGGAGTTTGGCTTTAGTCAGCAGAATTATCTGCAAAACTTTGTAATATATTGACAAAGTTGTACGGATATTCAGCTATGGCAAGAAGTCGGGTAAACTGAAATTAAACAAAATATGATAATGGTGAAAAAAGGGGAAATATGTAATTTGGTTTCTAGGTAGACAATAGATGACGGAGTTTAGCCCGGACTAATAGATCTTTCAAACTCTTGTCCTTTATATAAGCAATGACTGACCGTTTTATTTTGAAGCAGTCGGTATTCTTCTCTCATAATCTGGGACATATTCATACTTGGCTTATTATTCTTAAGTACAAATGGTATAATAATTTTTCCCGATCCCATCCGGGGTTCAAGTTCAAACCCATAGGGTAAACAGGTTCAGGAAATTTCCCCATCAGCTCTGTAAATTTCACGTCATATCACTTATGACAATGGTCTCAGAAGCCAGTCTAACTGCTTCATCAACCGAGAAAGTCACCTGAACGTAAAACCCAAGATCATTTTAAACTAAGAAAATCGTTAAAATTCCAACAATTGTTCTAGTCTCTCGGACCATGGAATGAACTATTCGAGTCACTTTCAACCAATTAAAGTGGATATTCAAATTCACTAGATTGTAACGACTTATGTAAAGTAAATTCTTAATTTATTTTGACTCCGGGAAATGAAGGCTGTTAGCTATGTCAACTCTCGTCTTTGACCTAAATATTGACTGTCCGTGTTTTTACGTTCGCTTTTACACCCTAAAAGGGAACAAATTCAAATTCATTTGTTGCTGTGTGCCAAAAGTGGCATGAGCTGCTGAATTGTGAATATTTTTCCGTTTAAACTCCTGCCTGTACTCTACCTTATGAAATATTGGGTATAAAGGTCTATATGATATACCTCTTTTTAACACAATCAGAAACTTGTCTTCATGATTATGTTAGACAAAAAGATTTTCCTTGTGCACGTGTGTTTTAGTGTTCATAAATATATAATATGAATAAATTTGCGTCGCGGTTATTCGGTTTTGCTTAATTTTTAAACTCTTCTTAGCTTTGTACAAGACGCAGATTGAAGGGATTTTCTGTATTCCAAACTGAATCTTTTAGTTTTTCGATGAACTTTCAACCTTGTTTTGGTTTTGGCATGAAGAATTTATGATTGATTGATTGATGTTTTACGCCGCATATAACATGAAGTCATTTATATGGTGGCGTTGCCTGGTTGAGTGTGATCGGAGACCGGACCCATTGCCCGGAGGAAATTACTGTTTTACGCCGCACTCAAGATTACTTCACCTATATGGCGGTGTTGCCAGGTTTAGTGGGGTAGTAAACCGGGCTCATTACCCCGAGGAAACCCCCGGCTTTCGTCGAGTACCTGACAACTCTTCCACATACGGCGACCGAGTGGAAAATCCCTTCAGAAACAGAATTTATGAAAAAGATAGGAACGTTGGCACCTCAAGTAGATGGCTTTTATAATTAAGGACACGAAGAGATACACAGTTGATAATTAAGTTCTTTGATCGATTTTGACTTTTATAGACATTGAAATGTGAACGGGAATAGGCAAGTATTTTCTTTGGCGTGAAATCACACTTTAGTATCGTCGAGATAGTTTTTGTCTCATTTTACGCCTCGGTGCTAAAACACAAGAGTTGCCCCTTTTTGTTAAAATAAAACCGTCTCGAACAATTAAGATATTACAAGCAGTGCAATGATACTGCTCACCCCCGGCGTAATGTAAATCTGCTATAAAACATAGTGCCAAAAATAGACAGAAAGACAGACAGAATATTTTTTTTGTTTATTTGCGATCGAAATCTTGGTGATGTAGTTCGGTACATTTTGTAGAGAAAATAAAAAAGAGTGGATACTCAAAGTAAAGGGTACCAAGAAATACGGAAACGAGGATGGTTATGGCTGGGGTCAATATTAGTCCCAGGTTAAGGGTAGGCTAAACACAAATTGCTGGTATTTTTAACTTAATAGCTTTGTTCATTTCTTTTACTCAGTAATTTAAATACAATAGTTTTAATTGCTTTAGGCGATGTGTAACTGTTATAATTCCGCTGAGTACATAATTAGTATACATTGACCTCCGGCTAGAAATAAAGTTGTCAGAATGCGGCGCGTAGCGATAAAATATAAGGCGTTTTCGTAGAAAAAAATAAATCGACTGGGTCAGCTAGTGTGAATTATAATAGACCCAAAGTCTGACGAGGTCACAATCAAATTTCGCAAAGGTTACTGAGATCGGTTACCTTAATCGGCCATTTTCTTTGATGCCGCATTAAATAACCGGGACGACCATTCATTCATTCATCCTAAGCCAAAGTTAGTTCAAAACGATACTTTATCGTACATTTTCGAGATTAAAAGCACTAAAAAGCTTCTGAATTACACGCCTTGAAAAAAAAATAGCCAATAATTTCAACATTCTGTTTTAACGTCAAAATATCAACATTTTGGCAGCTCATGCCACTTTAAGAAAAGTTTCAATGAAACCTAAAAAAATTGAGAATTTTGATTTACTCACAAACAGTATTCAAAGTGGCATGAGCTGCCAAATATAGGGAACATTTTGATAAAACAGAGGTAGCTAATTGTTCTTATTTTTTTTTACTTTGACTTGCTTAGGGAAGCGCCGTTGTTGTATTTCCAGAACCTTTCAACTTAGCGGCGGTCTATAGGTAAGATCCCCCAGTTTCTGTTTTCCAGAAAATGAAAATGGATCTTGGTTATGCTAGAGCTAGGAAGTGGCTTACTTAGCGATACCTCCGGCATGTAGCAATAATGTAAGGCTCCTAGCTCATTAGATTGATTGATTGATTGTTTGGTTTTTTACGCCGCGTCAAGATTATTTCACTTATACGGCGGCGTTGCCAGTTTTGTTATGGGAGGAAACCAGGCTCTATGCCAGGAGGAAACCCACGACCTTCCACTGGTAACTGCCAACCATCTAGCTCATTAGAGTATTGTTTACTACAATTAACTCAGCGATTGTTTTGTATCTGGGTTATTTGAATATTGGATCGAACCTAATGCAGATCTACTGTACCGAACAAGTAAAAATGACCCGTCTTATTTCAGGCGAAATAAACAGTGATAGATTTCTTAAAAAAATGCAATGTAGAGACTCATTAAATAATTCTCGATTCTGCGAGACAGCCTTTGTTTATTAAAGAGTCGGCAGTTCCCCTTTTCTCTAGACAATCTTAATGCTAGTGGCTCATGGCACTTTAACTGAATAGCTCTAAGTTATTACTAGCGTTTCTCGCAAGGCATTCGGCTGAAAATTTTCTTTATTTTATTTCCGTAGTGATATTACGCCATTTAGAACTAATAGTAAGGTCAAAGTGTGATACCTGGTGTTGGAGCAGGGCTTACCGGTAGATTGGTTATTTGATGTTTTGCGCCGCACTCAAGATTGTTTCACTTATATGGCGGCGTTGCCAGGTTTTGTCGGCGAGGAAACCCCCGACCTTCGGCGAGAACCTGGTAATTCTTCTAATACGGCGACCGAGTAAAAAATTCCCTCAGACATTTTTCCATTTTTAATTGGTCTGAGAGTGTTTCGAACCCACACCGTTTCGATGGAAGGTCTGTGTGGGACTGAGGGACGATCACTCTACCCACTGCACCAAGAGTCCCCCCCCCCTCCCCGGTAGATTGGACAGCAACTTGTACAACAAGCTTCAAAATGTATAGGTAATTTTACATTTTTAACTGGCATGAGATGCTAAATATATTTCTTTTCGTTGAATTTTCTGTTAGTTTTCTCATAAGGTGCAAAATAGAAACTTTTCGACAAGCACTAGTCTCAACAATATGTTTAAAGCTGTGTATACAAGTAACGTAAGCCTAAAATGAATGACATTTGTCCGTTTTATTGAAAATTTAGCTTACTTAACCAATACAATTTCCATACACACAAGCATCGGTCTCAATGCATTTTTTTAATTAAACTGCCAATTTCGTTGTTTTTGGACGAGATGTAATTCTCAGTATTGTTTTTATAATGACAATCGAAATTCTGGAAACGAAAATATATTTGCAGAACGAAAATATTTTTCGGCAAAAGTGACTTCGGAAAACAGTTGCGCTGCTCGTTCTACTAAACTGGCGTAAGTTGCGCCCGTCACAAACGGGTATAGGAACTTGCGAATGGTCTCGAGTCTGGTGGCGCAACAACTCAATGCTGTAAACCTATGCGTAACTTTGCGCCAGCTTACCAGAACGAGTCCAAGAATAGCAGCTTTATACAACGACGACCAACTAGTTAACGGGACAAAGGTTAGGCTTACGCAATGACATTATTAAATTCCACTCAGTAAAAACAGTTATTCATTTAAGAATAAATAATTAGCATTTTTACTAATGTATAAATAAAATATTACTTGTAATTCTAAAGATTTAAGAATCACTTTTTTCCCCAATTTTATTTCTATGTTGTAAATTGTATTGTCCTTGTTGCACTCTCCCGATAATAGAGGAGGTATGGCATCCTATGGCGAAATGTCCGACTCAGAACGACTCCTGAGTAACTGATTGATTGATTTTATCATTCGCCCAAAGCATTTCAAATGAGTTTCACAATAGGGAATCAAACTATTTATTATTTCGATGAAGTCAATTCGATTATGGGACGATATGAGCTTTCTCAGTTAACAATTTCGTTCGAAATCGTAACAAAATCATGATATTTTTTCTAATTAATATAAAACCAAGGAATATTCGAAGTGACATGAGCTGCCAAACTTCGCACTTTTTTCCATAAATTCTTATTGTACATTATAAAGAGTACAAGACGATGTTAAGGTCATAGATAGGTTAGGTGATTGGTTTAGAAAACGGAAAATCGGTGCATTCTGTGACCCTATGAGCCGAAAACAACCTTATAATCAATAAAATTTAAATAACCTGGACGAGGATTCACAAATTTTTCGTCTTTATTCTCCAAAACACCACACCTAATTAAATGTTCGAGAATGTCTCATTCAGAAAAATGAGTTGAAAGTTTCAAAATTTCGTTTTAACGGAAAAATATCACCATTTTGAAGAAAGTATAACCCAAAACGTAAAGGTGGCAGGTGACAAAAATTATTTTCGAACTCGAGAGTTCTCAAAACATTTACGCCAGACGCCAGTTCTAAGTCCAATGCAAGGCCTAACTGCCCTGGCAACATATACTTTCAACATTGCGTTAGGACCAGGCGCAAAGTTACGTATGTGTTGAGAAACAGCCCACTGGGGGCAGTCTCTCAAAACATTTACGCTCGTCGTATGTCCAAAGCAAGGCCTAACTGTCAGGGTAAAATATACCTTCAACATTACGTAACGACCAGGTGGACAGTCCACTGGGGGCAGTTTCTGAAAAGTCCAATGCAAGGCCTGTCATGGCAACATATACCTTCACATTACGTTACGACCAGGCGCAAAGTTACGACAGGCGTAAGTGTGTTGTAAAACAGCCCCCTGGTTTGCATTGATATTAATCAAATGTTTTAAATTCTAGAAGGATGCGATTCGGAAACAGAAATAGCACAAGACCACCTATTATATATCTCTTTTTTTGCGAATGAAGACTTCAGAAATGAATTGTTTGCTTTTTATGATTTCTGTGATAACTATAGACTCAGACATCACGAATTGTGTTTATTTAGCGCACTGTTACAACTCTATCAGGTTTGGCGACATTTTATCCTAACTTTTTCTTGAGAAAGGATGACATAATTGGATTCTGAACGCATCGAATCACGAGCTGCTCCAGACTGTGTTTGTTAAAGACGACATGCTAACATTTTTTTTTGTAATTCTGTTAATCTCAACTAGAATATAAACGAATGGAGCTTATTATGGCTAAAGCTTAATGAGGTCACGCCTGATCGCACACCTATATTTTTCAGCGCAGAATTTTTTTCGTCCGTCAAGTTTATCTCCTTCTAATATCTCGATGACGTCATTAAGCAATGGGTCTATTTAATTATTCCAATAAGCCGACTTGACATGTTCACCGTGTGCCTTAAAGTGGCATGAGCTGCCAAAATGTTGATATTTTGACGTTAAAAGAGAAGGTTGAAAATGTTGGTTATTTTTGTCAAGACGTATAATTCAGAAGCTTTTTAGTGCTTCTAGTCTCGAAAATGCTCATGCCACTTTAACTAATCAGGTACGACTAACATACACATGCACTATTCAGTCGGCTTTTTGCAAAAAACTCTACACACGCAACAAGCAAACGGCCGGTTTACATGAGAAATCCCTTAAAGTGGCATGAGCTGCCAAAATTCAAACTTTTTTCATAATTTCTGATCGTCACGACAGTAAGAGGCTTTGAATGCCATCGAAAAACTAAATGATCGGCGTTGAAACGAGGAAAATCCATTCAGTATGTGGCCTGTACGAACCGAAAACGTGTTCGAAAAGTAAACAAAATTTAAATAACCTGGACGACCATTCATTCATTCTAAGCCAAAGTTAGTTCAAAACAATACTTTATTGTACATTTTCGAGACTAGAAGCACTATAAAGCTTCTGAATCTTTAAAAATATACCGGCCAATTTAAAATGAAGAGAACTTTCTGTATTAAAAAATGACAGTTTCTACATTTTCCCCAGATAACAGAAACTAGACGCATTCAAGTTATCTTAAATCCCGAAAGTCTCAGAATCATTTTG
Organism: Lepidochitona cinerea; assembly: GCA_963971465.1. Classification (NCBI taxonomy): domain Eukaryota; kingdom Metazoa; phylum Mollusca; class Polyplacophora; order Chitonida; family Tonicellidae; genus Lepidochitona; species Lepidochitona cinerea. Next base: position 8,889,295 of record OZ020559.1, read on the forward strand.
TATTTTGGATTTAAAATTAAAGATTTGATTTGTGTCACCAAACTACGAATCTTGTCATGCGCACAAGTGCCCTAACTTATTTGACTTAGTAACGTCGTACAAATGAGCTTACAGTCGATCTATTATAATGACTTCGTCTGAGAAATGCGGACGACAACTTTTATCAAAAGGCACTGAAAGAGCTAAAAAATAAATTAGAAAATGTTAACACACAACAAGAGATGAGAAACGTCTGAGCGATGACGCACAGCGTCGTTAAGCTAAAACAAACGAACAACCAACGTCTGAGTGATCGCTAGGTACCTATACCTTCCCCCAACATTTAGCCATTTTTAATACGTGTGTATATTTTATGTGCTCATTTTTAATTTTTGTGGTTTTACTTTTCATAGGCTCGCTTTTTTTTACAAATGTCGGAATGGCTATGGCGACGAAAATAGATTTATGAGTTCTTCATGACTCTAACACGGCTCATATGGTTGCCTGTGTAACTAGCCTTCGAGTCGTGAGCAGCTTAGGCGGGGTTTGGCGCGAATCATTCTTGTAGAATGGAGTCGCAAATCAAAATTTATAAGAAGAAGAAGAAAGCAGCTTAGGCGGACACGTGGGTGGCCATGGATAACATCTACAGTAGTTTAAAACACGAGACAATAAATCACTCAAACTTACAACAGAAGTCATAAAATACTTTCTTTTATAAATAAAAAAAACTGTTTAAAAATTGATTGCGGTATTTTACCGGAAGAAACGTATGCTGGGTTTGAACATGCCGGAAATAAAAGAAAAATAATCAATTTAAAATATTTCGTCCTTCATGACTTCATACATCAAAAATGTCAAAAATATCATCTCGGACTGAGGCGAACTCGGATTAAGTGATTGTCATTGCCCGTGTACAGTTGGGGTTAATTAATTTTTGACACTTAACAGATTGTTCTAATTTTGAGGAAGCTATCACCATTAATCTTGTCGACGATAATGGTTTGGTTTATTTTTAACTAAGGCCCATGAACGTTTTTCTTCAAAACGTTTATTATATGATTAATAATACTAAGCGTAGACGTTGACTTAAAAAAATAAACCCGAACAAATTGACGCTCTCTGTTCATTATGGATGCTTCCGGGGGAACGGGCGGATTAAGTCGTAGGGTTATAAGGCTTTCGTTATTTCGGTTTAGAAGATGTTTTTCACGAATTGTATGGTATTGGCGTCTTTTCTCTTTGTAGGCGCTGTGACGCGCATCTATCTCAGATTGATACACAAACTCATGGTAGCGTCATTTTGTCTTTTACCATGGCTACAGCGCAGAGGTAAATTTTTAAGCCGAATTGGTCTATAGGGCCGACTCTGTTTTTGTACAACAAGATCGAACCTCAGTCGGAACAATCTTCGGCAGTCTTCGATCGCTACCGTTAGGCTTTGACATGCCTCGGCCAGTCTGCGCTTTTTAAACGGTAAATCACCGCTTTTTTGGGCTGAATACAAATGGCGACAGAAATTATTCACCAAAATGTTTTTATACAGACTTAAAAAGAAAGAAAGTAAAATTATAACTTATTATGAATTAATTAAATGCTAAATTTATTTCTTAAGATATTTGTTTATAGATGTTGTTTAGCCAGTTAAAACACATGTTGTGTGACACTAAGAAGCCAGACGCAGTTTCGGTACATATCAGGATTCCTCCAATGCTTCAATTATAACTGATCCAGGCTGAAAGTTAACAGAGTGATTCGGCCATTACATGGAGGCACTTTTGTTGGGACCTCAAAAGGCTATGGGAATTCTTCCACCCGCGGCTACGTTTTTCGTCGCCACAATCAAAATCACCTGCAGCCTATCAGATGGTATTTCACGCACGTAAATTCCCGAAGTTTCAGACGGGATGGAACATTACACTAAACTATCAGTGATTACTTGAGGGGTAACTGGTAACCGTTTCACGTTAGCCGATCAGGTTACAAACCATCCCAAATTTGTTCATCTTTTTTTGGGGAAAGTTACTTCGGTGTCGAGAAACAGCCCACTGGGGACAGCTTCTCAAAACATTTACGCCAGACGTAAGTCCAATGCAAAGCCTAACTGCTATGGCAACAGATACCTTCAACATTACGTTACGACCAGGTGTATTACGTCTGTGTTAAGAAACATCCCACTGGGGACAGTTTGTCCAATGCAAGGACTAACTGTTATGGCAAATTCTCCCATTTAAAGGCACACTTGCTGCGAAAATCAGGAATATTGTTTACATTAAAAAAGAAAGATCGTTTTCTGTATTTTTTCCAGACAATATAAGTTAGGAACTTTCTATTTTTACCAAAATTTAAAAGTTTGGACGTCACTTTGTATTTTTAATTTGAATTTGAAAATTTGAATTGTTAGGTACCCGGAACGTAAACAAACCAAGCTGCCCCCTATTGGCGATTTTATGTTTCAGTCGAGTGAGTGAACTAACGGCACAGTGTAATTTTAGGTAGGCCTATTTATCTGAGAAATACAGGCTGACGATCGGTTAACAGCGACTTGAAAAGCCTGCTGATAATTGTTTGAGTGTAAACCACAGATACAACGGCCTGAAATGAGGGTAATCCCACACGAAAGTTGTAATCAAGCTTCGATTCTTCGTTTGTTTTTCACCCCATTTTTACATTCTAAAGCTAACTAGACATGTTTTATGTGTGCTATGTTTAAGTTTAGTGGTATTAGTCGTAGTAAGCTCGTGTAAATTGGTTTTCTTAGCAAATTTAAACAGGCTACGGCGGCAAGTGTGCCTTTAACATTACGTTTCGACCAGGCGCAAAGTTACTTCGGTGTCGAGAAACAGTCCACTGGGGGCAGTTTCTCAAAACTTTCACGTAAGCCGATCAGGTTACAAACCATCCCAAATTTGTTCATCTTTTTTTGCTTTGGACTGACTGAGATTCGAACCCGCGACCTAACGATGGAAGGCCTATGGATTTACACATACGTCATGTGAACAGAGTCATAAAGGCTCTGAAAGGGGATAAGAAAACTAGAGTTTCAGTTTTGTATTAATATCATTAACAGTCTTAATGACCAAAAAAAAAAACATGGCGTCGTTTTGGAAATAATATTTTATGAGTACATATGGCAAACTTAAAGTTTATAACCTCAGGTTCTCTGCGTAAACTGGCCAGAGTTCGAGCTATCATTTCAAAGTTTAAACTGGCATGAGCTGCCAAAATTCACACTTTTTTCATAATATCTGATCGTCATGACAGCAAAAGGCTTGGAAGGTCATCGAAAAACTAAATGATTAGCGTTGGGATGAGGAAAATCTATACAGTGTATGGCCTATACTATACGGACCGAAATAGTGTTCGAAAAGTAAGCAAAATTAAAATAACCGGGACGACCATTCATTCATTCTAAGCCAAAGTTAGTTCAAAACAATACTTTATCGTACATTCTTGAGACGGGAAGAATTAAAAAACGTCTTGAGAAATTTCAACATTTTGTTTTAACGTCATAATATCAACATTTTGGCAGCTCATGCCACTAAGTACTGTAAATTAATTACAAAATACGAGGTGTGGTCTTACACGATATCTTGTCGATATTTCATCTCCGTAATTGCAAACCTAATTGATAAAACAAACCCAAAGAGTACAGTATTTTATAGGCATTTTAACAATGTCGACTATGTCTCACGGTTTGGGGTTCATTAAGTGCATTTAATTAAAAAAAGAAAACCCTCAACTCGTAAGTTTATTTTGAGAGAGCTTATTTGTCAATTTAAATTCTTTAAAATTAAGGTCGTTTTAATAACTTTTTTGTTTCGTGAGATGCAAAAAGGGATTTAATGTTACTCTAGCGTTATTTTATAGGTAAAGCTCGCTAATTGGTTTCTAATTGCTGAGTTAATGAATTTCTTCAACCCATTGGGAAGCACCCACTTACTTTTAAAAGTATCTGTGTACGCGTTGCACAACGTGTACCCAATTCTATGACACGTGCCAAAGATATTTAAAATGGAACAGCAAAAAAAAGAGAAAAAGTATAGACCCTTTCGGCTTAAGGATTGACGCTTGCACAGGTTGTCCGGTAAAGCCACTCGGAACATCCTTCGACTATCCTCGCTCGCTACCGGTCGGCTTTGACACGCGGTATTTCACGCACGTAAATCCCCGAAGTTTCAGAGTGCGCTAAAGCTTGGCGCTTTCCTTCCTGCACAGGGTCTCCGTGGCTCAGTAGGTAGAGCGTTGGACGCTCAATCCGAACAGCCTGCCACCAATGGGTCGCGGGTTCGAATCCCACTTAGTCCAAAAACATTGGAAAATTTTCTGACTGGGTATTCACTCGAACGACCTATGTGGGATGGTTGCCGGTTACCATCAGAAGGTCGTGGGTTTCCTCCGGGCTTAAAGCCCGGTTTCCTCCCACAATAAAATTGGCAACGCTGCCATATAAGTGAAATGATCTTGCGCGCGGCGTAAAACACCAATCAATCAATCCTGCAAAGGGCGTGTTATCCTTTATAGTATATTAAACGAAATAATCTTGAGTGCAGTGTAAAATATCATGCAATCAATCAAATTGAAAAAAGGAGATTCTCAGCATTTTGGTAAAATGAAACAAATATTAGGAACCCATTTTTAAAGTCATCTTCTCCATAATTCTAACCATGAGAATGAGAGAACAAAATCTAGGGGAAAAACTTTCTTGTTAGATAAGTAAGATAAACTAGTAAATAAATGTTGTGTAATGATGACGAACAGGACAAACATACCAAGTTAAATTCACACGACAAAACACACCAAGCCCTTTTGACTGGAGGCTGTTTCTGTGGGTCTAAATTAATAGCAAGTATTTTCTTTTGAAAGTTGTATGCGGTTTGAAATAACAAGGACGTTCCCCAGACATAGGATCAATCGTTTTGGTGTCTTTTTTGCATTGAAGATTATTTCACTTTAAGGATGATTTTCATGAGTCCCGGAGGAATCCAGTATTTCAGATACAAGTAGGGGGTGGGGATGGGTGGTGGGGGTGGGGGGGGGGGGGTGGGGGGTCATGTACCGGAACCTCTGTTATCTTAGATGGGGACTGGGTTGCATGGTTTAGTTTAGGGCCGAAACATTCGACCTTGAGAACCGCCCCCCTCCCCCCAAGAAACTGTGGTCCGATAGTTAAAATAAAATAATACCAAGCCCCTATAGAGGTTTAATTTCCGTACAAAAGGGGCAAACAATTTCTATACCATTGAACTATATACCTGGAATTTCAGTTACGTGACATTTCAGTTCCAGGTAGTGCCTCCATTATGATTAGGTGGTTTCAATCCAAGATGGCGGACGGGCAACCAGCATCGAGATCAATCCAGCTCGCGACCATCTCGTTGCAAAGGCGGCCATTTTAGAACGTCAGAAACAAACCAGCCAATGAGATGTGACCATTCCGCGTATACAGTTCAAAGCATGATCTATACTGAGAATGGGAGTGTTTGCTTGCAGATAATTTTTTTGTTGTATTTCCGACTTATTTGACATTCTGCAAAGATACCTTTATTTCAGAATCGATATAAGTCCAAATTACATCACAATTTTCACTACCAGTGATTTGCGTATCTTAATGGGTGAATATATGATTGCATCGTCAGCCATAGAGGGAAGTGGGGGCGGAAGAAGGGGTTGGGGGTCCATACCTTTCTTTTGAACCCATATAGGGAAAGGTTTGGGCGATGTACAGCCTAACACACCACCGAGTGGAACACGGGGCCCTAAATCCAAAGCAACGCACTTTATCCAGTGCTTAACGTCTGAAGAATGTAACCGGATTTACCGACTGAAATAAAGATAAATAAAAGACCTGGTGAGCCAGTTAAAGATTCAATGTCTTGCGGTTCATGGGAGTGTTGATTAGAATGTTTAAGAAAGAAAGGGGGGGGGGGGGATGATGCAATCCAGAAAAAAATGTATATACGTGCAAGTAAGCAGTAAGACCTGAGTCCAAAGATTTTTTGGGCCCTGAGAAGAATCGATTTCCTTTGTAGCGTGGATACTCCCACATTAAAAGTCATTGCCCCAACCCAAGTCAATTTTATTTAATAACTACCAAAGAAAACCCTTCAGGCAGAGGACTTTAAAAATCAGAGTTTTTATTATTTTAGAGAACTCTTTTCGTTTTACTGTGTTTAGTCATTTTTAATTAGTTCAATTAGTATAATTAGTACAATTTAGTAAAATACTCTACATTTAGTGTTATCTTTTAGGCCCTGGGGCACCGAATGAACGTTAGACAAATCGCCTTTTTCTCACTCCACGTGTGTAACTTAAGTGCCTGTTGAACGACTCAAGGCGGTAGACATTAAAGTTAAAGCTAATGTAACGAGAGAAAACATGTGGCATTTCCTATTTTGGGTAAAAAAAGAGACTATATTTAGAAAATGCGTGAAGATCAGTTGGTTTAGAGAATGTAGGGGGATTTCAGGGTAAGTGGGTGTCTGATATACTCATCTTTGGGGCTGTTTTTTTAAAAGAAAACGCTGTTACTTTTCTGAGAAACGGGCTGTATGGCGATAACAACTAGATATAGCCCCTGAGGCCGTAAACAGTTGTTTTATCTTTGTGTGGAGCTCACTTGCTTTTAAAGAAATTAGTATTTTGTCATGTAAATTAAAGTACATCACCAGAAAAAAAACAGGACACTTTTCGCCAAGAGTTTTCGCTACGAAAGAGTAAGAGTACAAACTACGAGTATTTGTTTTATTGGTTGGTTGGTTGTTTTAGCTTATTGGCGCGTCCATTCGTATGAATGATGTACGCGATTATTTGTTTTATTTAGTCATACGATATCCTCGCTCCTTCGGTTTTTGCAGAAGACACGAGTAGAATAAGTCTCCATCTTTGCACAAGAATTCTGTGCATCTAGATTATCGCTATTTCGGTTTTGAATCTACAAAATCCATTCCAGAACGAAATATGGCGATATTAATGTTAGAAAGGATCAGTACGGAAGCGTATTAGTGCCAGATAAAAAGAATCTTTATAATTCGGAGTTACTACCTCCTAATTTGGAGATACTAACTCCGATTTAGAGAGCTTAGGTCAGAGCTGCTAACTCTGAATTAGCCGCTAATTATTAAGTCCCAATTAGCTAACTTAAGGCTAATTTGGAGTTAGTAACTCCTAATTATAAACAATGTTTTTATCTGGTCCTAATACGCTTCCGTAGATCAGGGGCGATAAAATGCATGGAAGTTTGACGTATATTGAAAATTATCAATTGTTTGAAACAATCTAAACATTTTAAAACACAATGGCTGACATACTGTGAGGAAAATGGCGAGCGAGTCTTTTCGGGTCAAAATTGTTAGAACGAATGAATATAATTCAAGGTTTCACTGACCAAGGCTAAGCTCCTGTCAGTCGTCAACCTAATGAAATATCATAGGTTTACTTTATTACAACAATTGATGATGGGGTATAAAGGTCTAAATGATATACCTCTTTTTAACACAATTAGAAACTTGTCTCCATGGTTATTTTAGACAAGAAGATTTTCCCTGTGTCCGTGTGTTTTAGTGTTCATAAATATAACCCAAGGCAGGGATTCCATTTAAAACTGGCCTTTGAAATTTAGAAAGAAACCATGGTGATATACTAGACACGGCTACCAAGCTTTAATGTGTAATTCTGTATGAGGTACACCACACGCTTGAATCTGATTGTTGCCATGGTGATATACTAGACACGGCTACCAAGCTTTATTGTATAACTCTGTATGACGTACACCACACGCTTGAATCTGATTGTTACCATGGCGATATACTAAACGCGGCTACCAAGCTTTATTGTATAACTCTGTATGACGTACACCACACGCTTGAATCTGATTGTTACCATGGCGATATACTAAACGCGGCTACCAAGCTTTATTGTGTAACTTTGTATGACGTACACCACACGCTTGAATCTGATTGTTGCCATGGTGATATACTAGACACGGCTACCAAGCTTTAATGTGTAACTCTGTATGACGTACACCACACGCTTGAATCTGATTGTTGCCATGGCGATATACTAGACATGGCTACCAAGCTTTATTGTGTAACTTTGTATGACGTGCAATACATCAGTTCGTCACCCGCTTGAATCCGGTCTACTTTACTTTACCATATTCAAATAGCAAATACATAACACAGCCCGATTTCCTCCCTCACTAAATCTGGCAACGGCGCCATCTTGGGAAAAAAATCTTTGAGTGTCGCGTAAAACAACAAGCAACTAATTGTACTTTCGAATACTATCTGCTGGAGTTGGAACAATAACTTTTGGTAAATACTACAACAAATAAGACAATTAAACAAACCAAGTATTTGAAATATGAAAATCTATATTTTTATTTATTTTTCTATTTACAAAATTACTATATTTGTATATACATAGAAAGTGTAAAACGCTAAATAGCGTTCTTCACTGTTGCTATAGAAATATTTATTTACAATAACGGTTAATGTATAGAAAAATACAAACACGGAGGGAAAAATTAAGACAAGAACTATTCCCGATGCCAACAAACATATAGATGCAGTAAAAGAAAAAAAGAATGTTGCATGATAATATCTAAAGGAGGAAACCGGGCTCTATGCCCGGAGGAAACCCACCACCTTCCGGTGGTAACTAAACCATCCCACATGGGTCGTTCGAGTGAAACCCCAGTAGGAAAATTTTCCGACACAGCCTATTTGAGCACATTCGGTAAGCATAAGGGTTACTGTGAAGGATGGTTTATTTGTTAATCATAAACTTTTTGTGATCGCGAAATATCCTATCGATTACATAGAATCACAAAACAAAAATCGCTAAACCAAAACAAAATTGAGATTAGCTAAGACATTTGTATATAGTTCATGTTACAGTAATAGGCCTTTCGAACCAAGATGGCGGACATTGACGTAATCAATTCGCTTCTCTACTCAAGGGACATCCATATCTTAATGTTATTTAAAAAATCACGTCTCGCGATATCGCGAGATTTCACAGGAAAATTACAAGCCTCATTCAGCTCGGCCAATCCTCTCATTCTCCCACAATACCATGCAACGCGTCATTCCGGTCTGCCAAAATTCAATGGCTGCCATTATAAAAGACTTCCGGATGTGAATAGAATGAATGGAATGGTTAACAGCGATGTTTTAAGATCAATTCTCAGAATTAAAAAAAAATTGTTTCAACCGGAATGTTCATTTCATTTCTACATCTTGTGCTTTCTGCATTATTTTTAAGGCCTTCCAGCTCGATGCGCAACTTTCATCTTCTCAAAGTCCATAAATAGAGTTTTTTATCGATACAATCTGTAAAACAAATTACAAGAAAGGATAATTTAAAGTTGGAAATTGGATAATATTTTGTACCCAAACAAATCTCATACCCTATGGGATCGTTAAGAAAATACCAAAAGCCATAAAAACAATTTTTAAACGTGATATGCAATTTTGTCAATGTCGAATTGTATGCCATGAGACAAGTTAATTTTAGGTATCACCAATGCAAAAGTTTAATTAATTTAGATAAACTTGAAATTGAATTTTTCTAACCTAACAAATATGATTATTATTTTTTTTTCAATGTGAATACCAGAAAAGTATATTTTAATCCGCGGTTCACATCCCGTTATTAAATGTAATGTTACAAGTTAATTATAGGCATTATAAAAAACGACGCCTGGCAAGAGGCAAATAGTTGTTTGAAAGGGGAGATAATACTAGAAACGCTTTTGTAAACTTACCGTGTTGGGTCTTCTCCCTTTGATCGGTAAGAATCGTACGGCTTCGTGACTAGGCCTCGTGTGATGTAGTTATAAGTTGACGATGGCGATCGGTTGTCTCGTCGCATTCTAAAAGAAAATATTTCAAGTTGTTTGATAAGTAAAACTAATGAAGTAAATATGAAGAAAGCCTTTAAGGTCACAGGAAAAGGCTAAAGGGAAAAGTGGCATAAGCTGATAAAATAAAAAATAAAAATTTATAAATTTTGTTTGTCACAACATTACGAGAAGTTGAAGTTCATTGGAAAACTAAATGATTGACGTTGGAATGAGAAAACTCGATAAGGTCTGAGGCCTGTACGAGCGGAAATATCATCAGAAAAATTAACGAAATTTAAATAACTGGGAAGATTGCTCATTCATTTGAGGCTTAAATTATTTTAAAACACTATATTACATTTTAGGGACTAGTAGCACTAAAAGCTTATGAATAGTATTTCTTGAATGAAATAGTTAATGATTACAACATTTAATTTCATGCGAAATATCAACAATTTATGCCACAATTTATGCAAACGAAATAAATCATGTTAAAACAAAGAGGCAAGAGCTACTAAAATTCGGACAGTATCCATAAATTTTGATCGTAAAGAAAAGCTAAGCGCTTAAAGAACCTTAAGAAAAATATGGATTTTCAAATAAATAAAATATTCGTAAATCCAGTAGCCCATAGTCACCGATGATAGGTGTCATGTAACAGACAAAATTTAAATAGCCGGGATGTACGAGTACATTTTAGAGATTTTGTTGTTTATAAAACTAGAGTAACCTAATCTCTAAGTATATCGTTTTTGTACTTCTTGAAAAAAGTTACTAACAACCATTTAGCTGGTTCAATTCCACCCCACACCCCCTTCTATATTTGGCACCTCTTGTAGACCAACAAGAATGAGAAACAAGTATGAGAAAACAAAAATGCCCCCCCCCCTCCTCCAAAAAAAAAGACAAAAAAAAAAATTGAAAAAAGATGTATATAGCTTTCAGACATTTTATTAAATTAAACCTACTCGTAAGCTTCCTCCAGAACCTCCACCTTCTGGGGCCTGCCGTATTCTTCGAACATTCTTACGCTATTTGTGTAGGTTGGGTTTCCATTTTGAGAAGGAAATCGTCTTGGGGACCGAGGGTCACGAGGAGGGTCCCCGAAATATTCCCTGTCCAAACTTCTCGGAGTTACGTCCCTTGATTGTAGAGCGTATTTCCGGAAGCTCTGCTCAGCCCTTCTGCAAAATAAAAGCACGACAAAAAAAAAATCAGTGAATATTTGAAATTCTTTAGTTAACTAATTATTTAATTTTATGTTATGCCACAATTTCTTCTTCTAACCCTAATCTTAAGATTCTTTTTCATTCTTTGATTTATACACTATTTCAAATTAGGAATCAAATCCACCCTCACCTATCAATTTCGCCACCGTGTCTCCGTTCACTTTCGGAATAGTCCGGCTCTCTCTCGCGAGTAAATGCGGGATTATCGATATGGCTGTGCCGTACGGGAGGGACAATGAAACCTTTACGGTCTTGTTGATAAGGGTCCACGTCATATGGATAATCAAACCTAGAAATAAAAATGTTAAAGAATTATAAAACTACATTCTAAAATAAATTATTTTTGTCAAAAATTGGGCTCTCCATGACCACTTTATGGATTCCGCCATGCGGTTTTGTCGTATACATTTTTACAAGTGTTAAACGTTACAAAACATTCAAAACTTTCTAGCATATCTTGGGTGAGTAAAAAAGGGGACCTAGTTAGATTCTTCGCTGTTTTGCAATCGTTTAAATTTGAACACAGAACTATTTCTGGTTGGAAATTTTTGTTTTTTATATTCATTCTGAGGTTTTGGACGGACACCAAAACCGCCACAAGCTAATCTCGGTTCGACTGTAGTATTTTCCATTCAGTTTTATGATTTGGAGCTTCAACCAAAAGAACCAAAAAATACTCATGGTTCTAAATTGTGATGATTTGGCCCATTTGTTAGTGTTTTAAATTCATTTTGATCATTTGACTGATCACCAAAAAAGTTAAATGTTATTCCCAGTTTTAGGCGCTTTTGAATTCACTTTAATGATTTCAAAAATGCAAAAGGTGTCTTCTATAAAGATTGAAGATTTCGACTCGAGACAAAAGAGTCATAGCTATTTCTGAGTCGAATTGTTAGCGCTTTTCATTCGCTGTGGCAAGTTAGACACACGCTAAAAAAGAACACACCATTCATGGTTGTGGCGAGTTAGGCACACGCTAAAAAGGCCACACCATTCATGGTTGTGGGGAGTTAGGCACACGCTAAAATGAAGCCCACACCATTCATGGTTGAGGGGAGTTAGGTACACGCTAAAAATGCCACACCATTCATGGTTGTGGTGAGTTAGGCATATGCTAAAAAAGGCTACTCCATTTATGGCTGTGGTGAGTTAGGCACACGCTAAAAAGGCCACACCATTCATTGTTGCGGTGAGTTAGGCACACGCTAAAAAGGGCCACACCATTCATGATCGTGGTGAGTTAGGCACACGCTAAAAAAAGACACACAATTCATGGTTGTGGCGAGTTAGGCACACGCTAAAAAGGCAACACCATCCATGGTTGTGGCGAGTTTGGCACACGTTAAAATGAATCCCACGTCATTCATGGTTGTGGCGAGTTAGGCACACGCTAAAAAAGGCCACAGCATTCATGGTTGTGGCGAGTTTGGCACACGTTAAAAAGGCCACACCATTCATGGTTGTGTTGAGTTAGGCACACGCTAAATAGGCCACACCATTCATGGTTGTGGCGAGTTAGGCACACGCTAAAAAGGCCACACCATTCATGGTTGTGTTGAGTTAGGCACACGCTAAATAGGCCACACCATTCATGGTTGTGGCGAGTTAGGCACACGCTAAAAAAACCCACGCCATTCATGATGTTGGTGAGTTAGGTACATGTTAAAAAAAGGCCACACCATTCATGGTTGTGGTGAGTTAGGCACACGCTAAAAAGGCCAGACCATTCATGGTTGTGGGGAGTTAGGCACACGCTAAAAAGGCCACGCCATTCATGGTTGTGGGGAGTTAGGCACACGCTAAAAAGGCCACACCATTCATGGTTGCGGGGAGTTAGGCACACGCTAAAAAGGCCACACCATTCATGGTTGTGGGGAGTTAGGCACACGCTAAAAAAAGACACACCATTCATGGAAAATTCTTTACACTTACTGTGGATAGGCATCCATCGGAGGCCCCATGTAGTCATCCGGGAGATGTGGAGTACCCGAACTGTTGGTCCGAGGCAGCCCCCTACAAAATACCGTTAATAACAATGATGATACGCTATGTATGCAATATATAAAAGACAAGCATATAAGTTTAAAATTGAAACAAATATCTTATCTATCACGTATTGATTGCAGGCTTTGTGTTTATTATGTGTTTATGGAGTATATTATGTGTTTGTTGTGCCTGTTCTGTGTTTACTCAATATATTATTTGTTTCATGAGCTTATTGTGTCTATTATCTGTTTATCTTTACTTTGTGAATGAAGTGTGTATTTCCGGTTAAAAAAGAAATAGTTAGAATAGAACACAGACCTGCTTTATTTGGTAAATCTATTTATCCCACCCCCTCGTTTTACTTTATTCCAAAGCCGTTTGGTTACTATAATATCAATTCATATATAGCGAGATTACGTGAAGAATTACATGCGCAGTAATCTAGTTTAAGTAAGTAAATGTTGTGCTAATATAGTGCACACCACTTTGTATACATATTTGAGTACTTTATTGGATGCAGTTAATTATAAATAAATTAACACAGTAAAATCTAAGTTGTATGTATTTTACTACGCCAATCGCAAAATATTCCAGTTCACAATGCGCATGGTGTCAAGATTTGGAGAACAAAAATCATCGAGTCTGTGGGCTCGTTTCACAAAGCAGTCTTTTCGATGCCTCGTTGCCAGTGCATACCATAGTGAACAGATACGACGTCATGGCAACCCGATTGATCGCACTTTGCGAAGGCTTTATGAAACGGCCCCCTGTCTCTGAAAGAAGATGAATTAAAAAGAACACTTACTTCTTCTCGTTTTTCTTCTTCTTGGCTCTGCATATCAGGCAGATCATTATCGCCAGGAGAATGAGTACAAGTCCGGCTACACCACCCGCCACATACAAGATAATTTTCTGATCTTCGGAAAGTCCCGTTGACAAAGGAGGGGGTTCTGAAAAATCATTGATTGATTGGTTATATAATTTTAAAGTGACACCAACTGCTATAGATAAGCATAGTTTTGTTGAAACAAAATTAGCGAAGTGTTCGTCAATTTTATCAAGTGTAAAATAAGGGTTTTCATGGGATAGCAATCCTGGAGTTGTATGTTTAAGTAGATTTATAAGTAGCAGAAAATGTACATGTACATCACGGCAATTTAAATTTTGTCAGGTCAATTCAAACGGTGAACTTTAGAATATTGGCATTCTCTTCAAATACCCATAACGCATTGCGCCAGAAGATAATGACGTCATTAAGGATTCGGTATACACTGCACGTTTTCTCTGCGACGTGAAGCGACTTTCCAGTCGGGATGCACCAAAACTTTCAGTGTATACCAGCCTTTATATACCGGAATATTGGGTTCGGTATGACTCCAGTTGGCTTCAACATTTATGTAAGTACATATATTTCCGAATGCGCATAGACCGATTGCCTGATGACGTCATCAATACATTACCAGGGATACATATATGGCGGACACAAACAATTCTGCACTGACTTCTCCTTCAAGAGCTAGTAACAAAACGGGTCACTGCAAAGCCAAGTCCACCTCAAAGTGGCCTCGTGTGACGTTATTAATCTTTAGGTCTAAAGAAATATAATGAATGAATTAACCAAAGGATCCTCGTTAATGCAGTCATCATTCTTTCTTCATTGTCCCTTATTTTCCAGATCCTAAGTATTTTATCGAATAGTGTCTTTGGGGAACCTTTGGACAAATCATTTCACTAAGAAAAAAAAACAAAAACACGAAGGTAACCGAATTGTCCCGATGGTAACCGAATCTTTGTCGGCATTGATATTTCGGCATTGTTCGGAAACTTACCACATTTCGGAGATAAATAATTATAACAAAAATTGCAAATATATGGAGAAATCGTCCCCATACTCACCACATTTCGGAGACGTCGTAAAATTCCAGTTTCCGTTCGATAGACATTTCACCGTCGGGCTTTCTGCCACGAGAGTATAGTTGAACTTGCAGCTTAGCTTGACTTCTTTCCCCACCGAAGTTTGTGTTGTGGAAACTTGTAGTGTTGAATTTGACGTCAAGACATTGCTAATTACCACAAAGGGCGGAACGAGGTCCGGACAAGCTGAAAAATAAATATGAAAGGTTTCTAGCCTTGAAAGAATTCTTGCATACAGATAAAACAAGAAGAAATAATAGTATACAAACAATATTCTTTTGCCGATTCATGCTAAAGTGCCAGAGCTATCATGTATAGGGGAACATTTATGGAATAGCATTAGCCAATTCTTTTATTCCGTTTCTGTCTATACAAATTAAGCGATGAGCGTATTGGCATTGGCATTTGAAAATTAATAATTTTAGTCGATGCCATGTTACGGTTTCCGTCTGTTCAAAGTCTGCACGCCTGTTGCAGGAGCTGCCAAAATGTTGATATTTTCCTTGGAGAGATTATCGGTTAATTCTCTAAAGACGTGCTATAAGTCTCTGTCGAGTTTGTGAATTCAAGATAACAAACGAGAGACCACAGTTTAAGGGTATAACTTTTACTGACCAGCCGTTCATTTAACACTTATTTATAATGGAAGCTATCAGTTGAGATTTTGTCGGTGCCAATGACACCATTAGAATCAAGTACCTACGCTTGGCTGTTGCCAAAAACCAACGGAATAAACGCAGCCTGGAAGTCTATAAATAATATTATTTTTTGTCAATCTTATGGCTTTGCTTAGATCTTCGTATGTCTCACAAACAGACTTTGATTAAAAGTATTGATTGTAAGCTGAGACTCCCAGATAAAACAAAAGGGTAGGCCCTACCATCTGGTCGCCATAAGCACAAATGTTAATCGGACGAGTGATCTGTCACTTCCCGTAAACACTGATGTCGCGTGATCTCGCGAGACTTTGGCCAAACTCGAAAGGGGCTTATTTTTTTTTCTAAACATTTTATTTTCTATAACTGTACACCTTAAGCCAGAGGTTTATACTGTGTACATTTTACAAAGGGGCTTATTCAATGGCTTTTTAGTAGATACCAGCCTTGAGAAAGTACGTAAAAGCAGCGTTTTGAACTAACTTAGGCTTAGAATGAAGGAATGAATATTCGTCCGGTTTTTTTAATTTTGTTTACGTTTTGGACACTATTCGGGCCGTACAGCACAAAGGCTGTGTATGGGTTTTCCTCATTCCAACGTCAATGATTCAGTTTTTTGATCATTTTCGTATTGTCTTTTACTGTGTTTGAAAATCAGAGCTAATGAAAACGTCAGAATTTTGGCAGCTCATGCTGCTTTAACAGAATTGGGAAATTCTGTCGAGGATTGTTGTCAAAGTTTGAGGATAGGTCATTTGGGCTTGGTCACAAATAGGCCTATCTGTCACCTCCAAGTTGCATGGTGGCAAGAAAAAATGCGTTTTGTTCCCTCTGAACGTCCAAACCCCCGGGGGAAAGGGCGCGTTACTGGGGTAATGTGCCGGCTCGTACTCAGCAAGGGATTAGGGAAAAGGGCGACCAAACCGGTTTCTTGTGAAACAGTTAAAATTAAGTGTCGGCATGTACTCTCCCAAATGTAGCTCTGATGCCACCCCGTGTGTTTTTTTTGAGTGAATAAACTTGTTTTGAATTGAATATGGACAAGCAAATACCCAAAATTGAAGTGACATGAGTTGCCAATATTTGAGAGTGATTGAAGTTTGCCGAATGATTAAGTCATTTTGGTTGGAAAAGAAAATTTCAGACAGTTGGTATCTGCGCTCATATATAGCCGGAATAACATAGGGGCGTTTATTCGTTCGTGCGTTTTCGCTATACGGCGTTTTGACATATTCGCTTGTTTATTACAGCAAACGTATATTCTAATAATTCGATTCTAATTCAAATTGACATGGGCGTAAAACAGCAAAATTCTTTAAATGATCGACCCCGCCGAAATAGTGAGTTGAAACCAATAAATTTGAAATTTTCCATATTCTTCTGAAGAAGTGCAAATCAAAAGCTTTGTTATTGACCCCAGTTCGGACACGCTGCATAAAGTAGCGTTCAGAAATAACTGGTCTGAACGTAAGAAAAATTAGGCCAGAATCTTTTTTTATTGTGTTTACTTTTACAACAATTTCTTTTACTCATACACGTCAAAGGTCTAATAAATATTTGTGATTCCAACGCGAAGGGTTTTATGTTCGACGAGCTTCAGGCTAGCGTATTGTTTAGTATATTGACAGTCCGAATTTAGGAAACAGGGAAGGGTCTACCAAAACGGAAGAACTTTGACATTTAGTGCATACTTTACAGAGTAAAATTAAGACACCCTTTTAGACACGGGCTGCTTAAATTATTAATAACCTTAAAATAGGCTAGAAAACAAGCAAATCATGTTGATTTTTGCTTATATCATTGTTTGGAAACAATTGTACCAATTGAGTAGGCATACAATGGCGGTATAGACAAATGCTAATCAACCCAAATACGCATAGTGGAATTTTAAAAGGACGCGTAAAACGGAATATAAGTTTTAGCAAAGGTCAGCAAAAATCAAACAATAAAAATGATAAATATATATGATAAACTTACAGCTTGTCATTTCGTTTGTTGCGGTTAAATCCAATTCCGAAATCCAGTTGGAAGCAGGTTCGGTCTGAGACGGCTCATGCGATTCCCTTCTCTTTATAAGTATTAACACCAAGTGATTATTAACACGTATGTTGGTTCAGCGCTGACGTACTGGTCAGTGAAAGTAGACAAACAAGTATCGGTGAAACAGAACAAGTCTGCCCTCAAGGCTTTGGACCGAAAGGGTCTAAAGTGGGAGGAGGGGGGGGGGGGGGGGGGGGGGTGGTCTTTTCCAAAATCGATCTCCAAACACGCCTAGTGACACGCCCTCTGCCACATAACGGTTATGTATAACTCCCCGAGCTCGTTTATTCACTTCGCCCATACTAAGAAATATTACCTTCACTTAAAAAACTTTTTTTACACGCAAAAATGCCTTTGTTTTTACGTATACTTATTAAGCGTTTTATTTTAGGACAACAAAACGCCAGAACATATAAGGAGATTTTTTAAAATTAAACTATTATAAACTGACGAATGTATAACATTTATATATGTAGCATAAGGGGAGTTTTAAAAATAAACTATTTTAAACTTTAAAAAAATAAACCGATCAAGAGCCATTAAAAAAAAATATATATGTATTTCGAAATTGATACTGTATTCAGAATCAAGTCTATTACTGGACAAAGGATATTTGAAAAAATAACCTTGTTATTTAAATATCGTTTCAATTGATGACCAAATAAGTACACGTTTTTTGATGATTTCTTGTGTTTGCCGTGTTATAAGTCCGACCGCTTAGTGACGTAATTTGAATATTAAAAAAAACGGCCGAGGCAAAAAAAAAAAAAAAAATGGCGCTGATAAATACGTTATATGTGTGCACTATAAAGCCAGACCCTCAAATTTTCCATAATTTTTCGAGTGGCTTCATTAAAAAAAAACCAGGACCCTTCTTGTACCGCCTCTTACCGACAGAGGTTAGTTTTGTATGACATTATTATATTGCCGTAATTTCTCCGAAGGTCACATAGTGGAATGCATTGGCAAATGATTGGTTTACAAAAGGGACATTTTCCGCTCTGGTTGAATGATTTTTCGAGCAGTCGTAACCACTACCCGTGACTGTTCTAAAAGAAAGGTTACCTGGCCTCGTCTGTGTGTTTGTTTGTTACTCACCTGGGATGAGTTTTGAAAATAAATGCATTCAAGACCAAAACAAGATTGTCTTTTCCCCCGAAGAGCATTGCAGATAAAGCGGTTGACAAAAGGCCGTCCAAATACCAATATAACAACACGGTTCTCGGTATGGCCTCGGGGACTCCGTCAGTAGAGTGATAGTCCATTGGTCCAACACAGGCCTTCCATCGATGTGGCACGGGTTCGAATCCCACCCTGACCAAATCAAATTTCTGAGGGGAGTTTCTAATCGATCGCCTTGTGCGGAAGTGTAACCAGGTTCTCACCAAGGGTCCGTGATTTCCTCCAGACAAAGAGCCCGGTTTCCTTCCGCACATAATCTTGTAAAGCCGCCATATAAGTGAATTTTGAGTGCGCTTTAAAACATCAATCAATCAATCGTTATGGCATTTGGCGCCATTCAACCACAGGGCCTGGGGATATTGGTGTCTTGGATATAAACACATGTGCATAGAATAATTTATTCAAACAAAATTTTCTTTTCGAGTTCTGGCCCTTCAAATCAAGGAATTAAAATTCTTTGTTTCGAATTAAATGAATAGACCATTTCGGCTTAGAATGACGTTTTTATGACGTTGTTCGAGTTAATGATAAAAAATTAAGACATCACCACGTAGTTAGCTGTTTTTAACAACAGGAGCTTTCGACACCTTTACCGGTGTCTTCGTCAAGTGTAACTGTACAGTTGTTTGAGTTGTATGGCATTGACGTCATTTCTCTGTCGCCGTCGCTGTGACACGCCTCTTTGTATTGCGTCATAGACGAAATGAACACGATTCCGACGTCAGATTGATCCAAAAACTCAATTTAGCGTCATTTTGCCACACAGCGATGTTTCTGAACAAGCCTCAACCCTTAATCCGAAAGGGTCTATTGGGGAAAGGGTTTCCATTGGTTTGTGGATCTGTGGTTAGAAACCCATTGTTTGACGTTACCTTTTACAAATTGGTCGAGAGTTCGAAGGCCACTTGATCCAAGAATTGGATGGCGTACATCATTCATACGAATGGACGCGCCGATAAGCCAAAACAACCAACCAACCAAGAATTGCAAGAATACTCTAAGTTGGCCTGATGTAATCAACAACGAAGAGGAGACAATTCTTAACTTTTAGCCTGAAATTCACTGCGCGAAGTACAGGCTCATCGAAACGTGATATGATCGCGCAAAGCAACATGACTTGTCTTTATTTTTACACACCCGCTCCTAAACAGCTCTACGATCACCCACCCTCCGTGTTCCCTGCACTTTAAGTCTGTTATCTGTCCAAAATTCATTGCGTGAAGTTCATCGAAGCGTGATATGATCGCACAGATCAACGTGACTTGTATTTATTTTGATGCACCCGCTCCTAAACAGTCCTATCATCACCCCCGCTCGGCGTTCCTTGAATGGACGGAACGGTCACTGGGCACGACGCGTCATTCTCCAGATATTGACTGATAAAACCTATTCATTTGGTTGTTTTGATGGTCGATTTGATTACTCAATGAGGCATGACGGATCCAGTCAGGTTAAAGGTTGAATCAAGTCACCATTAGGAATGTGGATTTCGAAATTTGATTGATGGATTGATGTTTACGCCGCACTCAAGGTTATTTCCCTAATATGGTGGCATTGCAAGGTTTAGTGAGGGAAGATACCGGTTTTTTTTGCCCGGAGGTAACCCCCCGACCTTCGGCGAGTACCTGACAACTCTTCCACATATTCACTCGGCAACCGAGTGAAAAATCCACTCAGAATTAGTTCAATGGTTAGGGCTTGTTTGGTTGTGATTCGAGCCTACACCGCGTCGATGGACGGTCTGCGTGGGACTGAGGGACGATCACTAGCCCAATGGACCACCGAAGCCCCTCTAGCACATAGAGCCATTGTCTAATGACGTCATCACATGTTTGCCCTGAAGCTATGAATTCCAATTTTTCCAGATGGGGCTATAAACAGTTTAAACCATACCCTTCCATCTAGTCACAGCATAAGTTGATAAGTTTATACAGCTAATTGGTCAACAAAACACCGCAATTGTAACTTCGGCGATCAAAGCAGAATAAACAATTTATTTGTTTCGCTGCCCAACTCGTTTTGCTCCATGTCAGTGGATATATATTTATGGACACTAAAATGATATATAATGGAGATAGTTATTGCCCTAGCCTGGATTATCGGTCTTACGGCGACTGGTATTAAATGGCTGCTAATGTGAACACGGAGAGAAAAAAAATTCGGCAGACCTCAGATTTCTAGGCTAGTTATTGCCCCTTGTTATTCCTTTGGGTGATAACGTACGATGGAATTCCTAGAGGAGAGTCATCAAATATCGCACATACTTTTGACATCCCATGGTGACCCTTTGTATGTCCCAACTGTTTATGGGCATGGGATATCAGACATTGGTTAGAGATTTTCGCAATGTCAATTTCCTATTTTATGACACCTGCAGGTCAACCTGGCAATGCCTGTTCTCATAAAAAAACACTAACTAAGAAACCCTGTTCTTATTGGTTAAGTATCACGAGAGAAGAAAATATAATTTTGAGAACAATTTGTATTTTGGTCTGAGTGTGATTCGAACTCGCGCCGCATCGATGGAAGGTCTGTGTGGGCCTGAGGGACGACCACTCTAGCCCACTGGACCACCGAGGCCCCTATATTTTAAGGGGACAAGATATTATTTTGATGGAACAAGATATTATTTTGTCTAAAGAAGATATCACTTTGATGGAACAAGATATTATTTTGTCTAAAGAAGATATCACTTTGGGGGAAGAAGATATTATTTTGAGTGAAGAAAATAGAATTTTAAAAGAACAAGATATTGTTTTGAGGGAACAGGTATTATTTTGTGGAAAAGAAGATATTATGTTTAGGGAACAAAATATTATATTTAGATTGATTGTTTGGTGTTTTACACAGCGCTCAGATTATTTCACTTATATGGCGGCGTTGCCAGTTTTATTGTGGGAGGAAACCGGGCTCTATGCCCGGAGGAAACCCACGACCTTCTGGTGGTAACTGGCAAGCATACAACATAAGTCGTTCGAGTAAAAACCCAGTCAGAAAATTTTCCAATTTTTGGACTGAGTGGGATTCGAACCCGCGACCCATTGGTGCAAATCAGACTGAAGGATATTTACATAAATTACATCGCTGAATTTTTATGGGAATTTTTTAATTATGTCGTTAAAAAATGAAAACGCACATGCATAAATATGGATATATACAAAATATGTTCTTTATTTTACAATATGTTACATTGGTATATAAACTACAAATAAATGTATAAATTGACTTTCAATAAGTAAAATATGCCACTGCTTTAAACTTAATTGAAAATATAATGTCGAATTTCAAAACACACACAACAAAATCAATATACTTTCAATATACACCGGTGATTTTTAATATGCAGTCAATATAATCAATAAAAAACTGGGTACAGTTTTGTCTAAACGAAAATACAAAGTGGAATAAGTGAAAATTATAAAAAGAGAAACGAAATTGTATTGGTTGATTGACTGATGTATTAAGCGGCGCTCGAGACTATTTCAGATATATGGCGGCGTTACATGGTTTACTTTGAGGCGGGGTACATTGTCGGGACGAAACCCCCCCAACCTTCGGCGAGTACTTAGCAATCCTTCCACATTTTTTTCAATTGCTATTTGTTCTGAGATGTGATTCGATCCTGCGGTGCATTGATAGAAGGCTTGTTTCGGACTGAGGGAAAAGTAATTGAGCAAATCTGGTCACACATTTATTTGTTAAGGACAGCATGGCACAGATATTTCCTTAATTACTATGGCTTTACATACATTATATCAAGCTCTCTTTACAATTCTGATTGCCAAGACAAGTTCAGCCTTAGGAATACTTTAAAAAACATGCACAAATTTGTGTAGTTTTCAATTAGATATCGGCCCATATCGGTTTAACATTTTTCAGGTGAACTATATCGGAAACGGACAAATCTGAATACCTTTAATGTGTATTTGTACATGAGCCCCATTTGAAAAATAAAATTGGAAAACTTTTATTTTTCTTTGGGTTAGAAAGGCTACATTTTAAAGTCCAATTGTGAACCGTTCGTCTTTGGTTTTAAATGGATTTCTATCGGGTCCTTTTGCCGGTAAAATGGGTCTTAGTCCTGAAAAGCAAAATGAAAACAAAGTTTGATACGAAGTTCTTAATACAGGGGAAATAAAAGCAACAGTTATAAAGTGGCATGAGCTGCCAAAATTCACACTTTTTCACAATTTCTGATCGGCATGACAGTAAGAGGTTTTGAAGGCCATCGAAAAACTAAATGATTGGCGTTGAAATGAAGAAAATCCATACAGTATGTGGCCTGTACGACCGCAAACGTGTTCGAAAAGTAAACAAAATTAAAAAAACCGGGACAACCATTCATTCAACCTATGCCAAAGTTAGTTCAAAACAATACTTTATCGTACATGTACATTCTCAAGTCTAGAACCACTATAAAGCTTCTGAATTATACTTCTTGAGCCAAATAGCCAATAATTTCCACATTCTCTTTTAACGTCAAAATATCAACATGCATTTTGGCAGCTCATGTCACTTAAATAAAGGGGAAATAAAAGCAACAATTAACAAGCTTTATGCTTACTCGAAAACGTGGTGTACTTTGAGGATGTCTGGGGGCTGTTTCTCAAAACATTTACATAAACTTCGAATGTCCGATGCAGGGCCTAGCTGTCATGGTAACATATACCTTCAACATTATGTTACGATGAGGCGCAAAGTTACGACGGGCGTAAATGTGTTTAGAAACAGCCCCCTGGTTTTGTATTGCTTAGTTAAGCCCTTTGATTGATTGATTGATTGAAAGGCGGCACATTTCTATTGCCTTCAGATGCTGTTAAATTTTACTGGGCAGCCCTACAGTTTCAACGCTTTTTTACTGGTATAGAACTTAAGTGTTTTAACAGATATCGACGGTCAACTTTAATCATTTCGTGGACTTTCTTTCCTTGTAATGAATAAAAAGAAAGTAACTTACTTCGGTCGCCACAAAGGAGATGGGTCGGGATATCTATTAAAATATAAAACAAAACAAAAGGATGAATCAAAAAGTTGTTTTCCCCAAAGTCTATTATCATTCTTCCTTGAACTCCATATTATAAGGCAAATCTATTTTGATCGTTGGCAACATGTCCCTTTAAAAGGACACACCGGCTATGTTTGTTGTAATTTTCTTTTGACCTTCAGGTTAGTAGAAAAATAAAAACTGATCAGTCTCGGATGAAGTGTTTTAAGTCGACTTTCCGCCAAAATGTACGAGTTATATAGGGAATTCCATGCAGCTGTATTTTACAGTCAGACAACCAACAGCTGAGAATGTTCGTTGCGCAGCTAACCCAGGTCGATTTGTTTCCCACAACACAACAGACCGAGGAATCCCCCAAAAATTCGCTACCCAGCGGTCCATGATGACAGTAGTTCGCTGTATGTGAAAGAGTCGCAAGTTTCTCGCCTAAGGTCGGGGATTTCCCCCGGGCAATGGGTCCGGTTTCCTCCCATACTAAACCTGGCAATGCCGCCATATAAGTGAAATAATCTTGAGTGCGGCGTAAAACATCAAGCAATCAATCATTTTTAGGGCTTCTATAGGTCACACTGACCATGTCAATTTCCCCCATTTTTAGGTGACATTTAGTTTTCGATGAACTTGAAAATTTAGGCAGCTCGTGTCACTTGTAAACTGAGTTTTTTTCCTACGTACCCGTATGGATCTGGATGGCCCCCAGCACGTTGTCTCGGGTCATCATAGGCCACCGGCCCGCCGTAGGATTGATAATCTTGCGGAGGTTCTCGGTCGTAGATGTTTCGTTCCGACCTGGCTTGATAATGCGTTGATCTCTCAAATTCATTGGGTTTTCGGACTTGCGCATACAGGTCATCCGCACGACCTTGGCCGTAGGGGTCATTTGATCGACCTTGACCGTAGAGGTTAGATGCCCGGCCTTGGTCATATTGCTCGCTGGGACGTCCTTCTCTGTAATTTCTAGCTGACGTCCCAGGACTATAAATATCACGTTGGTTTGAGCGTCCTGACGTGTCTCGAACTTGAGTCTGACTCTCCATTCTGCGGGCATGTCCAAGAAGCGGTGTAGGAGATCGACTACTGTGTTCCTCCACGTATTGAAGGGTTCTTTCAGCTCTGGCTACCGCTTCGCTACTCCTAAACGTTAAATAAAATGCACGTTTTAAAAATCCCAAATAAATAATTTTCAAACTGTTTGACGGAGCTCCAGATCAAAACTACTAAAAACGTCAACTGGACCCTGTTTCACAAAGCGGCTTAGCGCAAGTTTTTTTTGTGCGTAACTTTCATACTAACGTATCTTTTCAGAATGGGTTGCTAGGGCATTTACGCGAAAACTTACGCTACGCCGCTTTGTGAAATAGGCCCCTTGGAACTTTAATTTACGCCTAGTCATTTTTGTAAACAACATCGTCAGTCAATGGCTGTGCATTGCTAATATTCATCAATTTTAGAATAATAGAATCTTGTTAACATGTGTCCTCTAGATAAAAATTAAAAAAATCGTCCTCTATAATACCTCTCTTTCATTGCGAATCAATTTTCAATTTATTTTAGGCCTACACTTATAAAATATAATTCGTGAAAGGACTTTTAAACTATGGTTAAGGCAAGCTTTTAGAAAAAGGCTGTTCATGTATAAAGGCGAACTCACTTAGGATTTCGTTTCGAGTATGCATCCAGTGTAGGAAATCTGAAATAAAAAAAACTATTTATTCAGTATTGGTATGTTTCCAAGCAGAATTCTAAATATTTATTCACACTTGTCTGAATGCTATTAATATCCGGGCTATAACGATAACGACTTTTCCTTTATGGGTTGAATTTCAACTTTATTTTCCCAGACAGATCATGTTTTCCAATCTTTCTTGTGACTAAGGATGGATTTGCGGCCGCAACCTATTGATTGATTGATTGATTGGGGCTTTACGTCGCACTCAACATCTAAGGTTATATGGCGAATAAAAAGTACCAATTAACCGACCAATAGATCACCCTCCTCACTCACACACTCAGCCACTCACTCACCCACCCACCATATAAATTTGACAGTAGTCTCCACAGACCACAGAACGTCAGGAAGCCTAATGTATGTGGCATACTTAATGTTCCTCCTTGCTGGGTCAGCAAACATTGCTAAAACAGAGCAACAATCCAGCAGTCTGAGGGTACAACCCATTGTAGAATGGCTTCAATGTTCAGCATACTGCCTGGTGGGGCACCCAAAGAGTTCATTTGCAAGAACTGTGAACAGTTTTTCTTCACAAAATATTCGTGTAGTTTCTTGTCGTTCACAAACAAGTCAGTTGACATTTTAGCCGTTGGGGTCCGAGGTATGTGAGATTCTCGTTATTCGAGACCGGAATTTTCCGAGGGCAAAAGTAGAATGCGTCTCCACGCCTGCCCTAGAATCAGTAGTTACGAGATTCTTCCTAACTCTCCGACCTCGATATTTGCTCTATGGACTGATTTTAGAACAATGGGGATATATAATTATGTTAGGATCAAACGGCAAAATATATTACAAGTTTTGACAAGTGTTGCATTTGAAACAAAATCAGACAACTTTAAACAACATGGTTGACTCCATTAGCATGACATGGCGACTAAGCCTATTAGAGTCAAAATCTTAGCAAAGAATGATGTATGCAGTTTTTCACTCCATTTTAAAATGGGTACAAGAGTGAGTCAGTGATTTGGGGTTTACGTCCTGTTTAACAGTATTTCAGTCATATGAAGACGTTATCTCTTTGTGGTAGGGCAGATTTCCACTGCTATTATTTGGTGCTGCCTCACCGAGACGACACCGGACAAACCAGTCGCTGCTCTAAATCCTATTGCTGAGCGCCAAGCAAAGCAGCAGCAGCAGCTCCCACTGTTAAAGTCTTTGGTCTGACGCGACCCAGGCTTGAACCTACATCTCCCAGCCCTGAAGCGGACGTTCTACCAACTGAGACTGGTAAAATAGGTACAAGAATACTGAAACTAACGCTGATCATAAATTACCTTTGTCGGTCATGGGCAAGTTGGTCCATCCTTTCCCTGGCGATGATGTCGAGGACATCTTCTCTATTTTGATATATTGGTCCCCCTTGGTGGACGTCTTGTAAACCCCTTGTTGCTATGATACCACGAGACCGATCAGATTCCCTGTACTCCGCTTCTCTGGCTGCTTGGTAACGGTAATCTGCATCCCTTCTGGACATGACGTCACCAGTAGCCTGTCGGGAAGACGGATATCCGTAATCTCCCGATCTTTCACGATTATAATCGACTTCGTCCATTTCCCTGGGTGATATAAAACCACGATCCCTGGGGTCGTCAAGGTAACTATAATTTTTGTAGACGTTATGTCCAGATGACATAGGGGGTAAAGCAATGTTCCGTTTTGGCTCTAACTGATTTGGGTCGTAAATATCCCGCGAGGCGTACGATGGTGGGTAGGGTGGCAACGTTCGATCATGTCTGAAAAAAAAACAGGTTGATAAGTTACTTTTACTATTGTGATTCCATTCGTTTTCTGGAATCTTCTAGCAGTTGACAATTTAACTAACCCTTAAAATGTCGGTGATAAGGAGAAGACCACGGACAAGAATTCTCGGGCACTTAATTGGTCAAACTAAAGGTAAAGTATAGACCATAAGTCGCTAGCTTGAAATGGTAAAATAGAACTACGGACTTGAGGTCCATGCGTTGAACTTTTCACTTAAACTGAGATTGTCAGTTGTGATAAATCGCAACGTTAGGGCGCCGGGCATCTCAGGGCCCTCGCGAACCGGGGTCCAATATTGCCGGATATGGATACTAAGATGCGTTCCGGGAAAATCTGAGCTTACTTAATGGAACATTATAATAACATACTGGAATTTAATGAGCAACCGTTAAAAAGGGAATAGTTAATCGTATAGTTTATCTGTGAGAGCGGGGAGGGCCCCGAACCCATATCCAGCATTTGAATCAGCTCGTGATTGAGGAGGGAACAGCAAACTTAGTTGGCCACGGAAAAAATCATATTGAAGAAGATTGGAGATCATAATTGAAAAGTCCCTTTTGGGGTAAAAAGGGCAGGGGGAGGGTGGAGATAATAACATTCCCATCAACTTCTTGACATTTTGTTTTCAGAGAGTAAGGAATATTACTATGAACAGATACAGGGAAGCTTTCCGCTTCATACAAGGTCTTTATGTATATTCTTAGTGATTAACGGCATATAATCAAAGAGAGTAGATTGACAAGAGTGATCACTTCGTCCAACCAGCATTGCCGGCATGTTCTTCTGACCCCCTAGCGGAAGGGTGTTCCGACTGTACACGATTCGACTGTAGGGCGCCCCCTATAGAAAAGATGTTCCTAATAATCGAATCATGCCAGTTCAAATTCAACATGGCGCGGACGAAGTGACCACTTCAATCTACTCTCTTTGATATAATCACACGGACATTTACTGTTTACATACTTAGGATAGTTTTTAAATTCGACCAGTGTAATCTGACACGATTTTTCTGAGAATGCTCGACTCAAACCAGTTTACTCCGTGATGATCGGTCTGCATTATGGTATTGTTGTCAGTATAAATGTTTAACGCGGCACTTAAGATTAGTTTACTTGTATAGCGGCGTTGCCGGGTTTATTGGGAAGGAGGCTATGCTCTTTGGCCGGAGGAAACTCTTCCACGTACGGCGATCAAGTGGAAATAAACTCAGGTTTTTTTATTTGGTCTGAGTGATATTCGAACCCGCGCCGCATCGATGGAAGGCCCTGTGTTGGACTGAGGCACTATCACTCTAGCTGACAGAGCCACTAAAACACACGGGCACAGGGCAAATATTCTTGTCTAAAACAACCATGAAAACAAATTTCTAATTGTTTTGAAAAGGGGATATATTCTTTAGGCCTTTATACCCCATCGTAAGTTGTTGTAATAAACTAAACCTATGATATTTCATAAGGTTGACGACTGAAAGGAGCTTGACCTGTCAGAAGCTTGGTTTTTATATTTATATACCAAAAATCAGTATCTTACACAAAGGCTTTGTTGTCTAGGGCATACATATTTCCAACTGAAGGACCACCGTCTTGTGAAGCCAAATTGCGTCTGAAATAATCCAAGCATCAAAACTCATAAAAGCTATTACAATAGAGTGTATTTGACCTGTTTAAAGTAAAGTACTGTATCAATACATATATAATTAAGTATTACTTAATGTGTTATGCAATGCTCAAGATTTTACTTGATTGGTAGTGGAGGAGGAAACCGAAACCATTGTCCAGAGGAAACCCTCGACACTAAGCCACTACCTTCAAAATAGGGCGATTTAATGAAAAACACACTCGGGCGTTTTCGTTTTCTTTTATCTTTGGACTGAAACGAATTAGAACTCGTGACGCATCAATACTGAGTTTTACATGGATTGAATTCTTTTGCAAGAGGGTGCAATTATGCTGAGCTTGAAAAAAAAGCTTCGACATTTGTGCTACGTAGTGATTTGCGAGTTTTACACCAGTTCAATGGATAACAGAGACTCATTTATGAGTTCAGCTCATGTTGTTTTGTTTTATCAGAGAAAGTACTACAAGCAGTTTCTGATTCTATTTTATTAACACTTACTTTTTCTTGGCTTTGGATTTCATTCGAAAAATTGCAATTAAAAGCACAGCTAATATAATTAACACAAGACCGCCCACACCTCCAGCTACACCGACAATAATTTTCTGTTCCTCCGATAAAAATCCCTGATCGGGTATATCACTTGGATCTGAAAAACATTGATTAATTGATTGAAAGGGTCGATTCCAATCCTCAAAACATATTTGTAGAAGTAGAATTTAGAAAAACTTACGCCTTTATTTAAGTTCTAGGTACTTTTATGAAACATCATAGGTACATAGAGATAACCGACTGAGTGATCTACTTATTTTTACGTCAAGCGTACAACATCGTATTGTTTGGAGAATCGGAATTTATGAAAAACGGACATTTCTGATTTTACTTCAAATATCAATAACAGACCGAAAGCGGACTCGAAATCGAGAATTCACTAATGAGCAACGGTTTATGCAGAGGAGTGTCCAAGCATCTTTATGGTCAAAATTGAAAGCCCAATAATCCAGCTATGAAACATGGCCAAAGTACAAAGTAGGTCTTTTTTGACACTCCGTTGTGTGGAGAATAGCTAGACTGGAAAACCTATTCTCAAAACCTGGATAAATTTATGCTAAATATATTTATGATAACAGATATCGGTTTATACCGTTTAGAACTAATACAACAAAGGGACAACTTTGCTCTACAGATCTTAACACATTGAGAATTCCAATTGAAAAATGATTATAATATATATCCTATTTTATACCCCCTAGAATAAGTTAACCCGCGACAACTTAGCTCTGCAGAAATTCAGTAAAATTCAGAATTCCGGGAGAAGTGATTTGATAAAAAATATATATATATTTAATATTATGTCGTCTATAGAGTTCGCAAGTGACAGCTTTGTTTTTCAGAAATTGACAAAACGTTTTAAACAAGAAGTAAGCTTCTCATCACACAGTTTCAATTTTGATAAAACTTACGAATACATGTTGGAATCGCCTTGTCCCACTGTCCACTATTTTGGCACATGAGGCGAGTATTGTTTGGTTGTAGCCCGAACGTTGGGCTTGGGCAGTACAGATCGACTGAAGTCCCTGCCGTCCTGTTATACGTTGATAGTCTGGGTTGCTTAACATCATCGATGGTGACAATTGGTGGATTTTGCAAAAAGCTGTTGAGCCTTGGACAGAGAACAGCGTTCGCTAAAAAAGATAAACGAAAACATTTTGGGTTGTTGCTAGATGAAAGCTAACGATTGATTGATTGATTGTTTGGTGTTTTACGCCGCGCTCAAGATTATTTCACTTACATGTCGGCGTTGCCAGTTTTATTGTGGGAGGGAACCGGGCTCTGTGCCCGGAGGAAACCCACGACCTTCCGCTGGTAACTGGCAACCATCCCACATAGGAAAGCTAACGAGAAAGGATTAAGGCATCACCACGAAGTAATTTTTCGCGAACAACACGACCTTTGGACCGATGTACCTCAGATGTCGAAGCTAGTATTATTTACAATTTTTCGTTCACACAGAGACTTCCTTCGTTGTGATGTTTTAACCATTTTTCATAAGTGTGGAACCCAGGTTTAAAGAAAGTTTCTAACGTTCCTCAGACTTAAGCTTTTATTGATAGCCAGAGGTTCAACTTCTCAGACCAAAGTTAATTATTCGATTGGTTGATGTCTTATGATCCCGTTTGCTCTTTTGAAGTGGGGAAAGCGAGGGTAAACAGCAGTTACGCCCGGAGATAAACGCTTGAATTTCCCTATTTATCCATGGGACACGCACTAGCTTAAGATAATTTCACGATTATGTTTTGTCAGAAACGAACATCGAAATCATAGGATTTGCAAATCCAGATTTTTTGTGCATCTATAGGTTTATAGCGTATATGAAACTTCGCTGCTTTCAACAGAGAAATCATACAAAGGTTCTGTTTCCAAGTGAATTTCAATCAGAATGTATTATAGTTTAAAACAGATTATAGTGTAAAATCGATTGTGGAAATCGCTTTAGTTAGTATGCTTCTGGATAAACGTGACGAACTATTAGCTAATTGGGTCTCAAACGAATTTTTTCTCTATTTCATGTCATACCAGTTTATCTCATTTTGCGGTAGCATATAAAGGCACAGTCAAGAAAATCAAGCCGTTTGATCAAGAATAGATTTGATTGATCGATGTTTTACGCCGTCCTTAAGATTATTTCACTTATATGGCGACATTTCCAGGTTTAGTGGGGAACGAAACTGGGCTCATTGTCCACGGGAAACAGTCGACCTTCGGCGAGTACCTGGGGGGTATTTCATAAACAGGTTTAGACGGCTGAACTGACCTAGCCGACTAGAATAGCACTGCTTTAACATTACTGCTTAGTCGACTATCTGACCGCAGTCGGCTATATGTGGTTTATGAAATACCCGCCCTGGCAACCATACGGCGACCGATTGAAAAATCCACTCAGAAATGTGCCAGAAATAGAGCATTTTAATGTGTGGCATGTTCACAAAGTTGGCCTATAAACACCACTGTACAAAACTTTATACCAAGATTTAGAATTGAAGGCATGAACTATAAATGAGTTTACCAGGAAGAGGGTTTGCTCTTTTGTGCTCTGCATTATTGAAATTCTCTTTTAGACTGACGGGTACAGACGAGCTATTTTGAGTTCACACAAGCATGTAATAACAGGTGCGCGTCCCGTAAGGGTGGAACTCAATTGCAGGTATATGTCATTTATTGGCTGTATGGCTATTGAACGCATGTTTCCGTGGCCCGTTAAGAAAAGCCATTACTAAAACATGCATCGTCAGTTGAATAATAGTTCGTCTGCGTCGCCAGTTGTATAAATAATTGGGCAAATATCTTAAAAGTGACATGAAAGGCCTAAATGTTGTATTTATGAGATAAAACCATATCTCACAATTTTGAATTTACAAATTTAAAGCTTTTTAGTGTAATTATTTCCAGAATGTACGTTAGAGTAGGCCTGTTATTTAGATTGATTGATTGATTGTTTTTTTACGCCGCGCTCAAGATTATTTCACTTATATGGCGGCGTTGCCAGTTTTATTGTTGAAAGAAAACAGACTCTATGCCCGGAGGAAACCCATGACCTTCCGTTGGTAACTGGCAACCATGCCACATAGGTCGTTCGAGTGAAAACCCAGTCAGAAAATTTTCCAATTTTTTGGACTGAGTGGGATTCGAACCCGCGACCCATTGTTATTTAGAAGGAGCATAAATGAGCGTACGTCCCGGTTATTCAAATTTTGCTTATTTTTAGAATATTATTTGTTTTGTACAGGTAATAAACTGTATTGATTTTCTTTATTCAAAGGTCAATTATTTCGTTTTACAAACTTCAAAACCCTTGCATTTGTTTGGTCAACAAAATTTATTCGGCTCATAACCCTTAAAAAAGGTAAGACATGATTAAATATTTTAAATGTTGTTTATAAAGCAAAATGCAATAAGCACCGTAACTTATAATAATACCGAAAAGTTGGCTACTATTTCAAACAAAAAACAAAACAAGCAATACATCAACGCAATACTTACCCATTTTAAAGGAAAGGATAAACTGTTTTCAAAATGAGGTAGTTAACAATTGAGACCCATTTGTAAATCTCTTAATCCAAGAGTGACGTCACCAATCTCTAAAATAACAAAAAATAAAGCACAATATTTCAATAATTTACATGCAAAACTGGTACGGTATCAATGTATTGTGTTTCAATTTTGTCCAACCATAGATCTCTTAGTCATTTTGCCCAGTAAACAGGAAGTGACATGACACGATTAGCCTCCATAGATTCTATCAATTATCAATAAAGGGCTGTTAGGTAAAAAACAAAACAAAAACAGGATAGACCTGAAATATGCCTTTGAGTCCATTTCGTAACGGACTAGAGTGGGAGAGGGCTTACAAATTTAAATTTGACGCGTACGTATTTGAAATTGGAAAAATTTGAAATGTCAACCATATTTGATTATCGCATCTTCGAGTTCGGGATTTGTTGACTGCACTAGAATGCGACATCACGTAAGCAGCAAGATTCTCGAGATATTTGCAATGTAGACTGTATGTTAGAATATTATGCGGGGATATATATATATATATGCTTGGTATGGTAGGGGCACATGGCAGCGTCTCTTTTGAGAAATGTCAGCATCTTATATTAAGCATGTCAGCATCATGTATTAAGCATGTCAGCATTATGTATTAGGCATGTCAGTATTATATATTAGGCTTGTCAGCACTATATATTAGACATGTCAGCATCATATATCAGGCATGTCAGTATCATATATTAGGCATGTCAGCATCATATATTAGGCATGTCAGTATTATATACTAGGCATGTTAGTATCATATATTAGGCATGTCAGCACCATATATTAGGCATGTCAGCATCATGTATTAGGCATCATATATTAGGCATGTCAGCATCATATATTAGGCATGTCAGCATTACATATTAGGCATGTCAGCATCATACATTAGGCATGTCAGTATCATATATTAGGCATGTCAGTATCATATATTAGGTATGTCAGTATCATATATTAGGCATGTCAGTAGCATATATTAGGCATGTCAGTATCATATATTAGGCATGTCAGTATCATATATTAGGCATGTCAGTATCATATATTAGGCAAGTCAGTATCATATATTAGGCATGTCAGCATCATGTATTAGGCATGTCAGCATCATATATTAGGCAAGTCAGTATCATATATTAGGCATGTCAGTATCATACATTAGCACATTATGCCAATTAAAATCTCATCTGAGGGATATTTATTATTTCTGCTGAAAAAGTAAAGTGTCTCTCGAATCTAATTTAAGTATCATCCTCTCTTGAAGTTTTAACATCTTAAGACAAACGACACTTTGGATTAAACTCTGGTCCTAACCAGCCAAAGTGGGGAGTTTTGTCCCCCAACTCATTTCATGAAATCGGCTTATAAACTAAACGGAATTAAAGGAAATCAAACTCACGCATTAATATCAGAACAGCACAAGATTGAACAAGCAGGATTACCAATAAAAAGTCAACTCTGAATACATGCTGTAGGTAGACGTACCGTTACTGTATAGGTCCAAAATGACGTGTGGTATAAAGGACTTCAAGTGCAGACCACACCCAAGTTCAACATGCCGTCAATAGAAAAGGGCTGGAGAATGGGCCCACTTAAATCTTAATTTTCCTACACACGACTGGTAGCTCTTTCCATGTTTCCCTGCTCCACTAGTTCCAACTGTCGTTTCAACGATCCCGATCTAAGGTAAAATCAACAGTTAGCTCTGCCTGGGGCGTTTGGTCTATTCCGCCACGGACAGCCGAAACCTGGCCCCATGCACTCTTGTCCAAGTCGATCTTTTTCACTGAAGTTTTGTGTGTGTTCGGCGAAAGAAAGTTGTTAAAAGACTTTTCGTGTGTGTTAAACAGAGTGACACTTTCTCAACACAATGGAATCCATGCAGTCACAACGTCGTCTGCTCTTTGAAATCTGAAATGAATGAAAGCAGACGGCATTCAAAACTGAACGGGTTTACCTGTTGAGGCTCACCTGGCGGGGTAATCGCATGTCGCCCAAGCTGCAATTAACCATTACCGGTTATTCCACCGCTTCTTTTACAAACACGCCGTTGGGGTCGAGGGGCTGGTGGCTAAATGTGAGTGGCGAGAAGAGGTGGGGGAGGGGAGTTTTTTTCGAACTAGACGCCGTTAATTGAGATACTTCACACCTGCAGGTCTACGAGTAAACCCTGTTATATCGAACTGGACTGAACTGTGAAGTCCAGAACCAAGAGATAACCGTGTTTTCTCTCTGGTGTAAAAATAAGTCTGAAATTGTTAAACACTTGTATTATGTGATGTCAATCAGATTTCTGAAGAAGAAAAAAAATATGAATTTCGGCAGCTCATGCCACTTTCCTTTTTTTGGGTTGTAATCCCAAATATCAAATTAATTAAACACCAGCAACAAAATACAAAAGTAGTCTTCTCGCTGTTTTTGGGATAACAAAAAATCTTTTGCCGATTTTTTTTTGTGCTGGGGATAGAACAGTATAATAAGACGAGGGTTTGACGCGGTCTGAGGGACATTCAGAATCGGTAGAAGAAGTTCTGCCATTTTTCAAGAAATCGTGATACCAAGCGTAAGGAGAATACTGTCATTATATATACTCGCTTTCTAATAGACACAAACAAATTAATTGATTTGTTAATTGATTGATTGGCGTTAATTATACCGCACAGAGATTATGTTATTTCACTAATATGGCGGCGTTGCCAGTTTTAGAGGCGGAAAGAAAATCAACTCCGTGCCAGGAGGAAACCGTCATATATTTTCCCACTTCCTTGATCCAAAGCGTCTACATATTGAGTCATCCCATTACCGTACATTTGCACCCCCCCCCCCCACACACACACACACGCACACATACTTCCCACCACATCAGTCCCTCTTCAACACCTTTGAAAATCAGATTTTATAGTGGCATGAGCTGCCAAAATTCACTCTTTTTAATAATGTTTGATCGTCACGACAGTAAGAGACTTTGAAAGCAATCGAAAAACTAAATGATTGGCGTTGGAATGAGGAATATCCATACAGTATGTGGCCTATACGAAAAGTAAACAAAATTTAAATAACCGGGACGACCATTCATTCAAGCCAAAGTTAGTTCAAAACAATACTTTATCGTACATTCTAGAAGCACTGAATTATACGTTTTGAGAAAAAAAGCCGATAGATTCAACATTCTGTTTTAACGTCAAAATATCAACATTTTGGCAGCTCATGCCACTTTAAAAATCCGGTTTATTTGGTTTACTTGTTCTCCTTGACCCCCGGCTATTTCAATTTCCGGTAAAAAAAATAATACTATCAAAACAAAAAAAGTAAATGAATATATTTTAGGGAGCATTTGTCTAAATGCCTTTGAGGGGCCTCCGTGGCGCAGTAGGTAGAGCGTTGGACGCTCAATCCGAACAGCCTTCCACCAATGGGCCGCGGGTTCGATTCCCACTCAGTCCAAAAAATTGGAAAATTTTCTGACTGGGTTTTCACTCGAACGACCTATGTGGGATGGTTGCCAGTTACCAACGAAAGGTCGTGGGTTTCCTCCAGGCATAGAGCCCGGTTTCCTCCCACAATAAAACTGGCAACGCCGCCATATAAGTGAAATAATCTTGAGCGCGGCGTAAAACACCAAACAATCAATCAATCAATCTAAATGCCTTTGAAAGATTTGATTTGTCGAGTCATTTTTTAATGTAAAAAGGTACACATGGCCAATATTTGTGTTACTTTGACCTCAATTGCTATATCATAACGATGACGAAGTGCTATTTGTTATCACAGGAAGATCTCCTCAGACGATACATTGAACATGTTTTATTTAGAACACAGCCCTTGTTTAAACACTTGATATACGCACGCCTATATATCTTTACCACTTATCCGGGAAGAAAGGGCAATGGATAGTCGAGAATGGAAGGCGTGGTCGCTGTGAAACGGATACGTGAAAATTCAGGAGTGGATATGGACTTTAGTCCAGTCAACTAATGATCCGTCTTATATGTAAATATTTTGTTTAGGTTTACAGTTATTCACCCTGAGAAATATCGGATAAACCAGAAAACGACTGTACATGTACCCTGTTTTAATCCTGACGTTGACCTTTTTTATACACTGGAGGCTTTGGTGGCTCAGTCAGTTAGACAATGTCATTTATTACATTATTTCCCGCACTTGCCTTAAAGTGGCATGAGCTGCCAAAATTAACACTTTTTTCATAATTTCTGATCCGCACGACAGTAAGAGTTTTTGAAGGCCATCGGAAAACTTAACGATTGGCGTTGGAATGAGGAAAATTCATACGGTATGTGGCCTGTACGAACAGAAATAGTGTCCGAAAAGTCAACAAAACTGGGACGACCATTCATTCATTCTAAGCCAAAGTTAGTTCAAAACAATACTTTATCGTTCATTCTCGAGACTAGAAGCTCTAAAAAGCTTCCGAATTATACAGTGGGCGGGTTTCTGTATTATTCGCAGGCAAGTCAGGCATCATTTAGTATTTTTGATTACAAATTGAAAATTAGATTTATCAAATACCCGCAATCTAAACAAACACCGAACCTGAACATAAGCGCCCTAATGTTTGAGTCGTGTGAGTGATCAAACGGTAATTTTACTTACTTTGAGAAATACAGACTGACGATCGGGTAACAGTGACTGGAAAAGCCTGCCGATAATTTTTTCAATGTAAACACATAAAAAAGGCCTGAAATGAGGGTTATTTAACCACTAAGTTTACCGACACTGATCGTTGTTGTGTAATCAGGCTTCGATTCTTCGTTGGTTTTTCACCCCCATTTCTAAATTCTAAACCTAACTGGACATGTTTTTGTATGTCCTATGTTTAATTTTAGTGGTTCTAGTCGTAGTAAGCTCATGTAAATTGGTTTTCTTAACTAATGCACGTTGTGATAAGACATACTAATTCAAGGCCGCGTGTATTGCCCAAAGTGTATGAACCATTTCGATGATCAATACATTTTCAAAAAAAAAGTTAGAGTGATAGTCTGACACAGTGAGTCTTCACATCGATGCAGCGTGGGTTAGAATCTAAGTCAGACCAAATAAAATTGAAATAAGTTTCGCTCTATTGCCGTGTGTTGCAGAGTTGTCAGGTACTCGC
Organism: Lepidochitona cinerea; assembly: GCA_963971465.1. Taxonomy (NCBI): domain Eukaryota; kingdom Metazoa; phylum Mollusca; class Polyplacophora; order Chitonida; family Tonicellidae; genus Lepidochitona; species Lepidochitona cinerea. The sequence goes on from OZ020559.1 coordinate 8,927,439, forward strand.
CGATGGTCGGGGATTTCCTCCGTGTAAAGAACCCCCCCCCCCCCCCCCCCATTCCACTAAAACTGGCAACGCCGCCATATCAGTAATTCTGAGTGCGGCTAAAAATATCAATAGGTACGAGTCTGATACCACTTTGACGTATCATTTCAACCCCCTAAAACCCCGGACCTTCGGCGAGAAGGCCTACCTGACAACTCTGCCACATACTGAAAGCTGCCAGAAGTTACACATTTCTCCATAAACGGATGAACGCGACGAAGGGGGAAAGGGGTAATCTAAGTTGTAAGAACTTGTCCCCCGATCCTTTTGCTTTGCTGCAATAAAATAAGTTTAAAACAACGCGACGAAGTTCAGCAAAAAATAAAAGTAAAAATCATTCACGTTGAACAAAAAAACACATTAAAAGATTTATGAACAGCTTTTGGAAATATTCTCTAATTTGCGTTAGGTGTGTTGTAGAACATGTACTTTAAAAGTCTGACCAAAAAGAAAATTAAATTTCGGTCGCAGCATTACAAAATTCAAGCTACGTTTACCGATCTACAATGCTTACGAAAGTTAATTATATCAGAGACTTATGACGTCAAACACGACCTCCGTTGTGTACCTACCCTCAAAGCGACGACGTAATAAACGATTTATGTTGTCTCAGTACGTCTTCGTGGCAGTTTGTACACATCGAAGGTCGTGTATGACGTCATTTTTCCGAGCAGTTACGAAAAATACGGAAAATATGCATATTTCCTCCCCGTTCGTTTTTTGACTACCATGGAACTAACGCGAAGGTTGTTTCGTTTCAACTGATAATTTTCAAATATATATTTAGTCAATAAACAAGCACAAACCAGCTTTAAATCTTGTTCATATATCCTTTAAGATTTGAAAGGAGATACTACCTAAGTTTGTTGTGGTTCACCGTTGAACTTCAGAATAGTAGAAAAATAAGAAGTGATCAATCTCGGATGAAAGACTGCAATTCGACTTTTCGCCAAAAATGTACATTTAAAGAGTTTAAAGTGGATTCCCCGCTGCTATAGGTTTCTGTTCAACTGTCTGTAAACAAACAGCCGAGAATAGACTACACACGCAGCCACAATGGGTCTATACCGCAACCCTCCACAAGAAAGCGGACAAAGGAATTTCGAAATAAAATTCCCTATCCAGTGGATACAGGAAAGTTACCAATAATGGTAGCTTTTAATTAGTCATTTCGAAACCTTATCTGTATATAAACAACAGTCGACAAAGTTTAACAATCTGGTCCCGGCCACGCCCCTTTAAACTGTTTACATCCGAAGTCAATGTATTTGCTTGATTGATTGATGCTTTACGCCACACTCAAGATTATTGCCAGATTTAGTGGGAGAGGAAAACGGTTCATAGCCCAAAGGAAACCCCCGACATTCGGAGAGTACCTGGACATTTTTCAACATACGGCGACCGAGTGAAAAATCCACTCAGGAATGTATTTACAAACTTTACAGCAAATTAAAATCATTTTGAATAGCTTCAATCCCTTAATTAGTTTTCGAAAAGCCCAAATTATATGTGTCGGAAAAATATAATAGGAAGAAAACATAAATTCATACTCCTTATTTTATTGCAATAGGTTATCACATAATATGTTCATTAATAACAGTAGAGGTACAAAAATAAGTATTTACAATGTACAAAATGAAATATGGAAAACAATTTAAACCACTGAATATATATTAAGTAATATCAAGAGATAATTTTTTTATCACAATCACAGAGAAGGTTATCGGTTACAGAATTATAAGCCTCTGTGCGTTTGACGACCATTCCATTTGGCATCTGCAAAGGGGCGTAACTCAATGTTTGTGATTCAACAACTAGAGTTATCTCCACTTTGAAAACCACAGGGATTTTTCCGTTGGACTGATTGATCAATGCCTCATTTCAGACTTTGACTTATTGATTTAACTATCATAACATTTGTATTATATTCCTATTGTCTGATTATTTGATTGATTGATTGATTGGTGTTTTTCGTCGCACTCAAGCTGGTTATTTGGGGAAATTTATTACCTGGGTGAAACGTTCCATCGGTTCTTGGCGACTCTACTGAGGAGTGTCCGGTTTTAATTCAACGAAGGTTCCTACAAGGGGAACTACCGCCTTGCCTATTATTTTGCAATTTCGGATACAAATGACATTACGTAAAAACACATTATTGTATTTTCCTTCCATTTATTAGGCCTTATAGTAATCACGTTTGATTACACTTGGCTTTCCATTATTGATCCACCAATGGGTCGCGGGTTCGATTCCCACTCAGTACAAAAAATTGGAAAATTTTCTGACTGGGCATTCACTCATACGACCTATGTGGGATGGTTGCCAGTTACCAACGGAAGGTCGTGGGTTTCCTCCGGGCATAGAGCCCGGTTTCCTCCCACAATAAAACTGGCAACGCCGCCATATAAGTGAAATAATCGTGAGCGCGGCGTAAAACAACAAACAATCAATTAATCAATCCATTATTGAACCAAAGGGGGGAAAACCAAAGTAGGCGTACATGTACACACAGTTATAAGGAAATACTATAGGTCGCAATTTAACTCTTGTTGGGTTATCCAGTTTGAAAATAAAGACCATCTATCTATCTAGCTGTTGTATCACTTTGCGTAGAATTCTTTAAGTAACCACCAGGTTAAATTAACCTATATTCAGAGTTTCCTCTCATTTTGTAGGCGTAAAAGTAACCAGTTTTTGTCCACTCTGCTTCCACAAGGTTTTCAGAATGTTGAAAGCTGTCAAATAATCCATTTATATAATAGTCCATTAAAGCAATCGGTCAACACAATCTGTTTATTACACAAAGTTATTCCACATTTTACGAGTGTATAAAGGCAATTTGATAATGTTTAGAAGAGGCACTTTTAACACAGTCGATAAGTTTAAGGCCAAGAATCCAAAGTATCAGATGGTTTAAGTGCCAAGTAAAGTTGAAATTAGTCCCATCGTTAGTCTATGCATCCGATGGTTTGAGCTTTAGAAAAAGTTGAAATTAATTCCAGCGTTGGCCTAGGCATCCGATGGTTTGAGCTCCAGAAAAAAACTTGAAGTTAATTCCAACGTTAGCCTATGCATCCGATGGTTTGAGTGCCAGAAAAAGTTGAAGTTAGTTCCAACATTAGCATATGCATCCGATCGTTTGAGTGCCAGAAAAAAGTTGAAATTAATTTCAACGTTGGCTTATGTATCCGCTGGTTTGAGCTTCAGAAAAAAATTGAAATTACTCCCAACGTTAATGCACCCAATGGTTTGAGTACCAGAAAAAGGTTGAAATTATTTCCAGCGTTGGTCTATGCATCCGATGGTTTGAGCTTTAGAAAAAGTTGAAATTAGTTCCAGCGTTGGTCTATGCATCCAATGGTTGGAGTGCCAGAAAAAGGTTGAAATTATTCCAGCGTTGGCCTATGCATCCGATGGTTTGAGTGTGAGAAAAAGTTGAAAAATTAGGTCCAACGCTTAATCCAGAATCCGATGGTTTGAGTGCCAAATAAAGTTGAAATCAGTTCCAACGTTAGCCTATGCATCCGATGGTTTGAGCTTCAGAAACAAAGTTTAAATTAGTTCCAACGTTAGTCTATGCATCCGATGGTTTGAGTGCCAGAAAAAAGTTGAAGTTAGTTCCAACGTTAGTCTATGCATCCGATGGTTTGAACTTCAGAAAAAGTTTAAATTAGGTCCTATGTTAGCCTTTGCAGCCGATGGTTTGAGTGCCAAGTAAAGTTGAAATTAGTTCCAGCGTTAGTCCAGAATCCGATGGCTTGAGTGCCAGAAAAAGTTGAAATTAATTCCAACGTTGGCCTTTCATCCGATGGTTTGAGTGCCAGAGAAAAAGATGAAATTAATTTCAACGTTGGCCTATGCATCCGAGGGTTTAAGTGCGTCAAAAAATGAAATTAGTTCCAGCGTTAGTCCAGAATCCGATGGTTTGAGTGCCAGAAAAAATTGAAATCAGTTCCAATGTTAGTTTATGCAACCGATGGTTTGAGCTTCAGGCAAAAAGTTGAAATTAGGTCCAGCGTTGGTCTATGCATCCGATGGTTTGAGTTCGTGAAAAAAATGAAGTTAGCTCCTGCTTTAGGTTGTTTTCCCTTTTCAAATATGATGTACGCTTCCATGCCAAAGAGGTCTAAAAGAAAAACAGAAAAAATACGAGGTTCAGACTTCAGAGAAAGGAACCTTACTTCTACTCCAAAAATTCGTTTAAATTCGAGACCATCGCAAAATTGCACGAGGATGTGTCATCACATGCTCAAGTAATAGGTTGACAAGGCTTGATTGATTGATTGATGTTTTACGCCGCATTCAAGATTATTTCACTTATATGGCGGCTTTGCCAGGTTTAGTGGGGGAGGAAACCGGGCTCATTGCCCATGAGGAAACCGGACTCATTGCCCGGAGGAAACCCCGACCTTAGACTGTGAGTACCTGGAAGCTCTTCCACATACGGCGACAGAGTGAAAATGGTCGAGAAAAAGGATAGCGGTTGAGGGGGGGGGGGAGGGGGGGGGGTAAATATGTTAACAAAATAGGGAAATGCTCTGTGTTTATTACGATTGGGATTACCATTGAATTCTCCGTTTTTCACATTTATCAAAACTAAACCTAATATAACGCTTTCTAGTAATACATTCTCAACAGGCAAACTGCCTTATGCTGTGCGCATATATTGGTTATCTTTCAAACGACTTTAAATGGAATTTTTAAAAAGTTTTGCCCAAATTAGGTGGGATTGGAAGCTTAATGAAAATCCGCAATGGCATACCACAGAGCCCATTATGTCACTAGCTTTATGGTAAACTGTTTGAAAGAAAAGTATTTTGATTGATTTTTTAAAACTTACTCAAACCTTCCCCCAAGTCTTGGCCTTGGGACGTGATACGTAGGGAGCCTGTAAAAATAGAAGAAAGAACCAATTAAAAGTATAAGCTGTCAAGTGCTCAGCACAAAATGCTTTGAAGTCAGATATACTGTAAAATTTTCGCCGCGCTCAAGATTATTTCATTAATATGACAGCGTTTTTAGGTTTAGTAGGGAAAGAAACCAAGCTCCTTGTCGCGAGGAAACTCTGACCTTCAGCGAGTACCTGGTAATTTTCTAACACTGATTGGAAACCCCAACTTTCCTTGAGTACCTGGCTTCTCTCTGACACTGAGAGAATTGATTCTGAGAGCTTCATTCATCCGAAAGCTAAACTATTGATTTAGATTGTTTCCAGTATATGGAGCGAAGATGTGGGCGAGTAAAGGGCAAATTATCCGAATTTTGGCAATTAATGCGGAGCCTGATGACGTCACATTGATGTACGCAAAGCTTTCTGGGTAAAATGTACCTCAGTTCGCCATTTTGTTAAGTGGTAAGATTTCACTTTTTTTGGAAAACATTGATGACATAACATGTTTTGATCCACACATTTTCTGGTAACTTTACGCCTTTTACGTCTTCTTCTCGATACAGTACTATTTCTTTCCCTTTATTTTAATATTATCCCTCAATCCCCCAAAATGCTTTGCGCGCAAATTCCAAGTGATCAAGCAATCGGTCAATTCATGCCACTTAAAAAACACCAAGCTATGCTTTTATCAGTCGAAGACTATTCATGATCAACTAAAACTCTAAACAAATGTTTAAGCGGTATAGCATTTCGTTGTACATCAAGGCATCGTCGCACCATTAGCAAGCATTCTTTTCACTTGTTCCAAACTTAATTTTCATGAATCAATAAATAACAGGGGCCTGTTTCACAAAGCGGCGTAGAAGTATTTTTTGTGTAACTTTCATACTAACGTATCTCTACAGTATGGGTTGCTAGGGCATTTACGTAAAAAAATACGCTACCCCGCTTTGTGAAACAGGCTCCAGGGTTCGAGACGAATATTTCTTTACCTCGTTCCAGCCGGAAGGGTCGTAGTTTCGTATTCTATGGGTGGCTCTTCTTTGGGCATACTACTGGCGTATCGATTGTCGTGTTGTCGCATTCGGTTATAGTCTAACGATGCCGTCCTCTGAAAGTAAGCGTTGTCAAACCCGCTAGCCGAGTGCGGTCCTTCTATCAAACCTCTTCTGTCATTGAATGACCTTGACCTCGTTGGACCGGGAGCGGAACGATCTCGAAATTCTAAAGCGTCGAAGTTATTATCATAGATATAGTCTCTGGATAGGAAGGAATTTTGTCCGTGCTGGTTGATTCTAAAATGAAGAAAAAGGTGAAATTGATTAAAAGTTCCTGTTGATTGATTGATTGAAGAAGGGAAATGGATTCAAACTTGTTGATTTACGCAGCACTCAATGTTATGGCCCTGCTCGGCGTCACAAAAGCTTAAAAAACGAACAAACTCTAATATTTCGTGCCATAGAGTAAATAAATTGATTGGTACCAAACTACTTGGGAAGGCCATCGGTTAACAGAATTTTTCAAATTATATGAGACCAAGATATAAACGAACGACTTATTAGTGGAAGGCTTCCTATAGTCTACCAATAGTGGGGTAGTATTCTCGTTATTTTGGGATTACACTTTCTTGAAAATATGGTAGAAATTCCTCTACCGATTTTTGGGTGACGCCCGAAAACGGGGATTGAACCCAGGTCCCAGAGTATAGCACCTATCGCCAGCACTAAATGCCGGCTGCCTTATCCATTCATTCATTATCCATGGATAAGGCAGCCGGCATTGATGGAATGGTCTCAAGGTACCTTCCGAATATCGTGGGTTTTACTCCCCTACTACACATGTCATGGTTGATTGATTGGTTGAGTCATGGTTTACGCAGCACACAAGATTATTTCACTTTTATGGTTGGTGGCCATGGCATGTTTTCCTCCGGGTAATGAGCCCAGTCCACCCCCCTACTAAACCTGGCAACGCCACCATATAAGTGGAATGATCTTGAGTGCGGCGTAAACCATGACTCAACCAATCAATCAACCATGAAATGTGTAGTAGGGGAGTAAAACCGACGACATTCGGAAGGTACCTTGAGACAAAGAGAGTAGATTGACAAGAGTGGTCACTTCGTCCGCGCCATGTTGAATTTGAATAGCAACGATTCGCTTATTAGGAACCTCCTTTCTATAGGTGGCGCTCTACAGTCGAATCGTGTACAGTCGGAACACCCTTCCACTAGGGGGCCAGTAGAGCATGCCGGCAATGCTGATTGGACGAAGTGACCACTCTTGTCAATCTACTCTCTTTGCTTGAGACCATTCCATGTAAGGCTTTGGAATGAAACTCACTCAGAAATTTTCTTTGGACTAAATGCGATTCGATTACGTGACCCATTGATAGAAGGCTTATATAGGCACGAGAACTGAATAAATGGAGCCAAGTAAAACACATTAAAGCCCCCAAAAATTTACGAATAAAACATAGGACAGTCGGAGACAAAAACTAAACGATCCGAATAAAATATAGCACAGACGAACCGACAAACCGGCAAACACTTACATTTTTTTTCTTTCGTCCGGGTCTGGATCTCGTCGACAGAATCTTTGACACACAAGGAGAATTAGAATGATTAAAAACACAATAGCGGCAACTCCTCCCACTGTGGACGCTATGATGATCACATCTTGGCGACTTAATCCCTCCGTCGTATTATTTGGAATAGGTCGTTCTGGAGGGTAAATAATAATAAAATAATATTACTATAAGGTGCAACAAGCTACAACATCGGCTTTTGTATACAAGTAATGATGCTAGTTTTTTGTTGTTCTAATTTTTGTAATGAACTTCATGCTCACTTCAGTAGTTCAGTACAGCAAAAATGCAATATTCATGCAATGTTTTTATTTTGTTGTTCTGATGTTTGCAATAATTGATTGATTGTTTGGCGTTTTACGCCGCGCTCAAGATTATTTCACTTATATGGCGGCGTTGCCAGTTTTATTGTAGGAGGAAACCGGGCTCTATGCCCGGAGGAAACCCACGACCTTCCGTTGGTAACTGGCAACCATCCCACATAGGTCGTTCGAGTGAAAACCCAGTCAGAAAATTTTCCAATTTTTTGGACTGATTGGGAATCGAACCCGCGACCCTGTTTGCAATGAAGACAGCATAGCGAAAATGCAATATTGATGCGTCAAAATATTTAGAATTAATAAATTAATTGATTGATGTTTTACGCCACACTCATTGTTATTTCACGTATATGGTAGCGTTATCAGGTTTTAGTGGGGGAGGAAACCGGGCTCATTCCCACGAGGACACCCGACCTTCGGCGAGTACCTGGCTACTCTTCAACATACCGTATTACGGCGAACAATTGAAAAATATATTGACTGAAACTATTTAGAAGGCAGTCGTAAAATATTTTGAGTAAAAATATTTAGAAAGCATTTGGAAAGTATATTGACTGAAAATATTTAGAAAGCAGATTAGTATGCAGTGTTAGATACATTAGTGTAAAAGCAAAAAAATTAATTACGTGTAATTTTTATATGCTTATAAGCTGGATAGGGATTAAAGCAATATATGTAATGAGAGGACATGTTACAAAATATGCCGTATATAATGAAATCTATAAAAGATTGTTAACTGAAGAAAAAGCAAGGAAAGCATGTTTCAAACAAGAGACAGGTCGTTGAAATCTTCAAAGCATGCTTTTAGAGCAGATAGTGTTTGAAAAACAGTTTTCAAAAGTTGAAAACCTGAATCGGTTTTCAGTGGCGTAATCTATATATTTTAAACATTATTAGCACGACAAGATAAACCACACCTCAGGTATTGATTGATTGATGTTTTACGCCGTACTCAAGATTATTTCACTTATATGGCGGAGTTGCGGGATTTGATTGGTTCGCACCTCGTCATACCCCTCTGCGCATTCTCGTGGTTTGACTCGGTACGAACCAACGTTCAGCGGTATCGGGTTACGCAACAAACACCGCTACGGCGGTATTAAACCCTTAAACTAACCCTTATTACCATGCAATAGGACGAAAAGGGGCACCCCATGCAAAATGAATGAAACCGTATATATTAATTAAATATCCCAGATGTAATTGCTTATTATCTTCACATGTAAAACAACAACAACAACAACAACAACACACGTTTGACATTCACAATTGGAACAAGTGTAGACTTCATTTCATGCTTATTTACCAACAAAATTTACCTTTACAAAAGGGAAAGGTACGAGTCCATGTTCCATCCGATCTACATTGTGTGATGTTATCTTGGTAGACTAGTTCACATCCTGCTTCGCAACTAAAAGTCACGTTGTCACCAAATGACCGACTGCTGGTCGAGGAAAGCCTAACGACATCTTCGCATGTGGAATTTGGCCGAACTATCAACTGTAATGGCGTGGCAAGGATAGGGCAACCTGAAGATGAAAACGGATAATTTTCTGAGTGATAGATTGATTGATTGATGTTTTAAGCCGCATTCAAAATTATTTCCCTTAAATGGCGGAGTTGCCAGGTTTAGTAGGGAAGGAAACTGGGCTCTTTGTCCGGAGGAAACCCTCTTCCACATACGTCGATCAAGAGAAAAGTCCACTCAGAGATTTTTCAATTTTCATTTGGTCTGAGGTGAGATTTGATCTCTTTACAGATTATGTCTCACTCATTCAACCACGTTGTGCATGAATATAAACTTTGAATTAAATAAAACATTTACCAAGTTACGAATTTGTGAGTTAATTTCACGAAATAGTCCCATTTTAACGAAATCAGGCAAGATGGCGACATTCCTGGTTGACTCGACTCACTTTGAATTAGCCACTGTTATAGGCTCGATGGGGCGTTTGCAATAGTTGCTGGTGTTTGAAATGTTTGATGTGACTAATGATATATCTAACCTAGGGCATGAGAGTAGATAGAAAAGCACGCAAATGCGACCAAAGGCCTGGCTGAATTTTATAATATTGTTGTTTTATCGTATGCTTAAACGTCACATGGTCAATTGACCTCCGATGTGAACTCTCCAACCCCAGTTCAATGGATGTTTCCGATTAAAAATGGCGACTTTAGACCTTAGAGGTTATATCTGGACTTCAGAACTAGGGTAACTTCTAATTTCAGATTGGTTTGTGTTGAGACTCGTGACCGAAAAACTTTATAAGGCATAATGAACAAGTGACTAAATAATACGGTTCGATTAAGTGCGAAATTCTCTTCGACATTTCTCAATTCGCCAGCACCCGCGGTCTGGTTAGTCCGTACAATAGCAACAATATAACGTTCTGTGGTTTGTAAACGTCTAGACCGTCTAATTGACATAATACATAGGCACATACAGACCAGATCGACAAGGCCTATACTTATAATAGAATAACAATCACACCCAGCTCGTGAGGTCTTCTTTTTATTTCAGATGCGGAACATAGCTCTATTGTTTGATATTTCCGTGTTGGAAATATAAACGACATTTGGCTTGGCTGTTAATGATACAACGTTTATCAGGTACAAATAGCTGTTAGATCCCATGCGATTTAGGTTATCAAAATGGTATGAGCTTCCAAAATTCGATCTTTTTTTCATAAATTCTGTATGTCACGCTAATAAGAGGATTTGTTTTAACGGAAAGATCTCAATGTTTTGACGGCTTTAAATAAACAGGCCTTTTATTCAAGCCCCAAATCAATGTCTCGAGGGGTCGAACCATTACTCGGCCGTAGATCTAAGTCTCGCGGTCGAAATATTACCAACTCAAGTCGCCCGCGGGTCCGGGGCAATGACAAATCATCAAACATGGTTTCTGATGGTTGGTTGGTTGTTTTAGCTTATTGGCGCGTCCATTCGTATGAATGATGTACGCCATACTAGTGAGTAATTATTACCTTGAGCGATTAAGAAAACTGCATGGTTTCTGATTTCACTTTCATTTTGTGTTTTTGCTCATACTCTTATCATAATAGTCGCGAGAATGAACTTTGACCCTGGTCGCACCTCTGCAGACAAGTGGATCAGGTCGAAAATGTCATAAATCAGTAAGTACTATAAATATAAACCGTGTGATATATTTCAGGTCACTAATTAACTCTACTGACTTTGATTAATAATTATGTAAATTCGAAACACTCCTAATGGATGGAGCTATTTTAGTTTAGAATGCTAGCCTATTAATAGTTTTGTGGGCTTCGGTGGTCCAGTGGGTTAGATTGATCGTCCCTCTGTCCACATACACCTTCCATCGATGCGGTGCGGGTTTGAATCCCACTCATTTAACAATTTCTGAGGGGCTTTTTCACGCGGTCTCCGTATGTGGAAGAGTTGTCAGGTACTCGACGAAGGTCAGGGGTTTTCTCCGGGTAATGAGCAGGGTTTCCTAAACCTGACAACGCCTCCATATAATCTAGAGAGCGGCGTAAAAAGTCAATCAATCAATCAACTAATAGCAGTTCTGTAGCTGAGTTTGTCTTATGATATCGTATTGATGTTTAAATTTTACGCTGCATTCAAACTAATAAATGAGGACCCAGAAAAAGGATTATTGGGGAAGACACCCTGACCTTCTCCCAATGGAAACAAACATCTTTCCATTAACCGTTATTGACACAGATTGGCATTTTACACAACATTCAAAGTAAAAATTGAGGACCCAGAAAAAGGGTTATTTTTATAAGGGGAAGACTTTAAGGCCTTTTCTTGATGGGAACCAAAAATCCCTCCATTAACTTGCTTCAAGAGTTGAGATTTTACACCTCATTCAAACTAATAAACTAGGACCCAGAAAAAGGGTTATTTATATCGGAGGGGACATCCTGACCTACTCTGTCTGAACTCACGACCTTCCGTTGATTGATTGATTAATTGACGTTTTACGTCACAATCAAGATCATTCCAATTATACGGCCGTTGTCAGGTTTAGTGGGGGGGGGTATGGTTGACAGCACAACTAAGCCCAATACTCTCGATAAGAAATTAAGGAACTATCAATCTAAAGATCAATTAATGTTAAAATCATCAGGGCTAAAGATCAATTAATATTAAAATCGTTAAGGCTAAAGATCAATTGATATCAAGATCGCCAGGGCTAAAGATCAATTAATATTAAAATCGTTAAGGCTAAAGATCAATTGATATCAAAATCGTCAGGGCTAAAGATTAATTAAAGGCACACTTGCCGCGAAAATCAGGAATATTGTTTACATTAAAAAAGAAAGACCGTTTTCTGTATTTTTCCCAGACAATATAAGTTAGGAACTTTCTATTTTTACCAAAATTTAAAAGTTTGGACGTCACTTTGTATTTTTAATTTGAATTTAAAAACGTAAACAAACCAAACTGCTCGCAGGGGCGATTTTATGTTTCAGTCGAGTGAGTGAACTAACGGCACAGTGTAATTTTACGTAGGCCTACATGTATTTATCTGAGAAATACAGACTGACGATCGGTTAACAGCGACTGGAAAAGCCTGCTCATAATTGTTTGAGTGTAAACCACAGATAAAAAAAAGGCCTGAAATGAGGGTAGCCTAATCCAACACGAAAGTTGACCGACACTGATCGTTGTTGTTGTAATCAGGCTTCAATTCTTCGTTTGTTTTTCACCCCATTTCTACATTCTCAAGCTAACTAGACATGTTTTATGTGTTCTATGTTTAAGTTTAGTGGTATTAGTCGTAGTAAGCTCATGTAAATTGGTATTCTTAGCAAATTTAAACAGGCTACGGCGGAAAGTGGGCCTTTAATATTAAAATCTCCAGGGCTAAACTACCTTTTCTGTCCTTAACCTATGTATTTCTGGGGAGCAGGATTTTCAACATTTTTGCTCATGATCTTATGGGGTTCAATCTCAGTTTATCGATATTCATGCCATAAATGAACATACGTAAACATTGTCAATATATTACAAAGTGTTCCAGAAAACTCCTGTCTGTCGTAAACCTAATAAAATAGTTTATTACAGCAACCTATGATTGGGTATAGAGGTCTAAATGATATACCCATTTTTAACACAATTCGAAACTTGTCTCAATGGTTATTTTAGACGAGAAGATTTCTCCTCTGTCTGTGTGTTTTGTGTTCATAAATATTAAAATAGTGATTTACATTTTCTAATGTCGTATGGTTATATATTCGGCGAAGACATTGTTGGAACTCGCATGATAGTCTCTCTATTAAAAAGTCCTTAGTTATAGGCCTATTCATAGCTTAATGCTTATAAGGAGCGTTTAGCACCGAATGACCTTGCATATTATAATATCTTTTTCAGATGCTATACAGAACACATGGTTAGCTGAAGATAGTTTCGGGTGAAAGAAAAAGTTAGAATGGGGAAGAAGGTTAACGCCCATCAAAGAATATATGGGACGCGTGAATGTAAAAGAGGATAGAGTATACAATAAAAAACAAGATCGGGTTTCGTTTATCCAAACCTATTCAAAACTTTCCATATTTTATATTGACAGTTCCCAGCATAGTATTAATGTAGAAATGTATAGCTTTAATAGTGGGAGCAATAGTATGGAAGCCGGTTATCGTCATATTTGGACGCTAAATGTAGGTCCATCTTTGGACGTTCAACGCAGACATTAGTATGGAAGCCGACTATCGCCGTTTTTCTACTTTCAACGCGGATAATGGTATGAAAGCTGACTGCCCCCATCTTCCAAAGAGATAGTTTTGTAACTAAAAGGACAATGGGAAATATCGCACCCAACGCAAAAAAATAAGGTAAAATGATCCTTGTTAGTCTGTCCTATACAATGTTTTATGGGGGCCTCCGTGGCTCAGTAGGTAGAGTGTTGGACGCTCAATCCGAATAGCCTTCCACCAATGGGTCGCGGGTTCGAATCTCACTCAGTCCCCAAAAATTGGAAAATTTTCTGACTGGGCTGTCACTCGAACAACCTATGTGGCATAGTTGCCAGTTACGAACGGAAGGTCGTGGGTTTCCTCCGGACATAGAGCCCGGTTTCCTCCCACAATAAAACTGGCAACGCCACCATATAAGTGAAATAATCTTGAGCGAGGCGTAAAACACCAAACAATTAATCAATCAACAATGTTTTATTTAAATCTTTCAATGGCATTTAGAAGTTAAAAGGTTAACAATAAGGTGAAGAATTTCTTATGGATAACAACAATAGTTGGTTGATTGATTGATTGTTTGGTGTGTTATGCCGCGCTCAAGATTATTTCTCTTTTATGGCGGCGTTGCCAGTTTTATTGTGGGAGGAAACCGGGCTCTATGAAACCCACAACTTTTCGTTGGTAACTGGCAACCATCCCACATAGGTCGCTCAATAGTTGGGGCTCGAAGCTAAATTGGGACAGGTTAGTTGACCAGACTGATGATTTGTTACTCATAGCGTATGCTTTACTTGGCAGATTAGCATAATAAGTCAAAAGCAAATTTTGTCGATGTTGTACGAATACGCGTTTATAGCACAACCCAAACTAACAAAACTATTTTAATCATACAATTATGTGAACTAATTAGCGTTTCTATTCACAGGGTAAATACATTGTTTGAATAAATAATCAGGTATCGATAAATGATCAGGTTATTTTTGCTACAACGCATTTTGTTTGCAAAGGTCATTAATCACCTGACGAGTTAAGCTTGTCATTTACCGCATATTTTCACACACCTCGCCGGTTGATGGATGTTTAACATAGCACTCAAGATTAATATACTTATATGGCGACGTCGCCAGGTTTAGTAAGACAGAAAATGGGCTCTTTGCCCAGGAGGAAACCTCTACTCTTCGGCATACGGCAATCAGGCGAGAACACACAGAGAAATTTGATTTTCTCTTTGGTCTGAGTAGGCCTACGATTTGAACCCGTGACCCATCTAATGATTGATTGTTTGGAGTTTTACGCCACGCTCAATATTATTTCACTTACATGGCGGCGTTGCATGTCACGACCTTCCGGTGGTAACTGGCAACCCGCCCACATAGGTCGTTCGAGTGAAAACCCAGTCAAAAAAATTTCCAATTTAAGTAAGATTCGGATTGAGCGTCCTATCCCCCCCCCCTCCCCCCAGCGCCCACTATCTAACGAAGATCCGATTCGAAACCGAGTTGAAAAAAGATTGCTTATTTCACTTGGCATTGGCACCACTAGGCCTATTGGAATTTAAACTTCATATTATTTAGCATCGCACATTTAAATTACTTTCTATAAAAATAGTTTTTGTGATCAGATCAGATCTATACATTATGGGATATTTGAAAAGCATTTTTTGAAGTGACTGCTTTGTTAGAAGCCCTTGTACCGATACGCCTGACTGTACGCCTATAAACATTTCTGTGGAAATACTTTCTGTTGGCCATGTTAATCTCTCAAGATACTCTGATGACGTCATCAGGCAATCAGTCTATTGGAATCATTTCTTGGTCTGAGAATACTTTTTGTCGGCCATGTTGATCTTTCAAAATAACCCCATGACGTCAGCAGGCAATCCGTCTATTGGAATCATTTCTTGGTCTGAGAATACTTTCTGTCGGCCATGTTGATCTCTCAAGATACTCTGATGACGTCATTTGGCAATTGTCAATGGGTCTATTGCACGCAGAAAAGCATTCACTTAAATTTCTAATCTCGACGTTGAATAGCAAGAATTCGTAATTTCGTTACCTGACAACGCAAATGACAAGCTGTTAGCTAAATAGATATGTGAACTACATACTCTCTTGTGTTTATCTACAAAGACGGCTCTGTTAAGAATAGATCAAAAGAGTTGCTATTAATCGCTTAATTAATCGCATAATTAATAATATGTGCATATTTGGAGAGCTGAACATATATTGTCTATAATATGAAGACACAAGTGTATGCTATAAATATTAGTTAAGTTCTAATTGTTTTGTTTTTTAATATTAAAATTGACTTAAATGGAATGTGAAGCAATAGAAAGACTCTGCATATATTGGATTACTGTTTACACCACACTCAAGATTATTTTACTTAGATAGCGGCGTTGCCAGGTTTAGTGGGGAAGAAACCGGGATCATTCCCCGGAGGAAAGCCCCAACCTGAGGGGAGTACCTGGCAACTCTATAATATGAAGGCACAAGTGTGTGCTATAAATTTTAGTAAAGTTATGATTGATTTGTTTGTTAATATTAAAATTGATTGAAGTGGAATTTGAAGCAATAATGAGACTACATGTATTTGATTGACCCATTGATGTTTACACCACACTCAAGAATATTTCACTTATATGGTTTAGTGGGAAGGGAACCGGGATCTTTGTTGGGAGAAAACTCTCGACCTTCGGCGATGGGGTGAAAGTCTACTCAGGATTTTTGAATGTCTGAATGGTATGGAAATAAACGACCCATCTTTGTTAGGCTTGTGTAGGACTGAAAGACTAATCGCTTCAATGCCGACTGAGCAGCTGAGTCCTCATCCTTCGAGTATATTTGTACTTTGCTGTGATGTTGTTAACATACAGTTACATGGTACGGCGTATACGGAGGAACTTTATAGCGGGTTAACAATACCAAATACCCAACTGATACACAAAAATTAAAGTCAGTTATTCTCTTTTCCAATTGGCAGCGTTCATCATTCATACGAATGAACGCGACATTGAGCTAAAAGAACCAACAATGTTTAAAGTTATTAGTTTATATATGTGGTTTAGCCCGCTAACCCAAATGTTGTGTAACACAAACCAAGACATTACATGGCGTACATCATTCATACGAATGGACACGTCATTGAGCTAAAACAACCAACCGTCTTTTCCAATTCTTTTCATATAATACACTTATATCTTATTAACAAATAAACGGTCACGGGTTGTTTGTAGTCGTCGCATAGCCATATTAAACGCAACTAATTAAGGCATGAAGGATTTCTGTTTTACACCTATACTCAATAGCACTTTATTTATCCGGTGGCGTTGCCAAGAGGTGAGACAGGGGCGTAAAAGGATCCAGTCGGGCTTTGTTCTTCCTACCGGGCCTTGGTGACCCCTACTTTCTACTATCTATGATATAAAGCAATTCTAGTAAATCTCACTTCTAATTTTACTATGTTGTTAAGACGTAAGCAAGGATTCCAGAAAATTCTACTGACTAAGGCTAAGCACCTGTCAGTCGTCAACCTAATGAAATATCATAGGTTTGATTTGTTACAACAATTTATGTGGTATAAAGGTCTAAATGTTATACCTCTTTTTAACACAATAAGAAACTTCTCTCCATGGTTATTTTAGACAAGAAGATTTCCCTTGTGCCCGTGTGTTTTAGCGATCATAACTATATATAAATACATTCATATTTGACTTACCTGTCGACATTATGGCCAGGTGTTGTTAGTCCTGTCTGTCAGCTTCGGGTTATTTTTTCCAGGTGTGGAAAACTCATTAGTCAGCTCAGGTAAAATCACAGGTAAGAATACAAGGGTCTGTCTTCAGAAAACTCGTACTGCGAGTAATGAGAGAAAAGACAACTTATGAATATCTATTTTCCGGACTGAATTTCCCGTTCCTATACAGGCTAAAAATAAAGACAACTATGACGTTCACTGGGGCCGTTTTAATTAATGGGTTTCGACAGCTAAACTTATCTATATGACATATATTGCCTTGCTTCGACGTCACCACTTAGTCGGTTATTTGTTGTTAGTCGGCTAAATAGGTTTATGCAACCGCATACAATTGGCTGCTCTAACATTACTGCTTAGTCAGCTTTCTGCTGTTAGTCGGCTAAATGGGTTTTATGCAATCGCCAGCCGTCTAGGCTAAATGGGTTTTATGCAATCGCCAGCCTTCTAGGTTAAATGGGTTTTATTCTCTCACCAGCCGCCTAGACTAAATGGGTTTATGCCATCGCCAGCCGCCTAGGCTAAATGGGTTTATGCCATCGCCAACAGTCTAGGCTAAATGGGTTTTATGCAATCGCCAGTCGCCTAGGCCAAATGGGTTTTATGCCATCGCCAGCCGCCTAGGCTAAATGGGTTTTATGCCATCGCCAGCCGTCTAGGCTAAATGGGTTTTATGCAATCGCCAACCGTCTAGGCTAAATGGGTTTTATGCAATCACCAGCCGCCTAAGCTGAATGGTTTTTATGCAATCGCCAGCCGCCTAGGCTAAATGGGTTTTATGCCATCGCCAGCCGCCTAGGCTAAATGGGTTTTATGCCATTGCCAGCCGTCTAGGCTAAATGGGTTTTATGCCATTGCCAGCCGTCTAGGCTAAATGTGTTTTATGCAATCGCCAACCACATAGGCTAAATGGGTTTTATGCCATTGCCAGCCATCTAGGCTAAATGGGCTTTATGCAATCGCCAGCCGTCTAGGCTAAATGGGTTTTATGCAATCGCCAACCACCTTGGCTAACTGGGTTTTATGCCATCGCTTAGTCGGCTGTCTGCTGTTAGTCGGCTAAATGGGTTTTATGCAATCGCCAACCACCTAGGCTAAATGGGTTTTGTGCAATCGCAAGCCTCCTAGGGCAAATGAAGATGGATTCGCACTATAAGATTATTTACTTATATGGCGGTGTTGCCAGGTTTAGTGGGTGAGGAAACCAGACTCTTTGCCTGGAGGAACTCCCGACATTCGGCAAGTACCTGGCAACTTCTTCACATAGGGCGATCAAGGGAAATATTAACTCAGAACGCTGAATTTCTCCATGTTACTTATCGGTGATTGACGCCACACTCAAGATTATTTCACTTATATGGCGGCGTTGTCAGGTTTTATAATAGTGGGTGAGGAAACCAAAGTCTTTGCTTGGGGGAACCAAATATATGGGACGCGTGAGTGTTGAAGGGGATAGTGTATACAATGAAAACCAAGATCAGGTTTCGTTTATCCAAGCCTATTCAAAACTTTCAATATTTTATATTGACAGTTCCCAGCATAGTATTAATATAGAAATTAATAGCGGGAGCAAAAGTATGGAAGCCGGCTATCGTCATATTTGGACACTAAATGTAGGCAATAGTATGAACGCGGACTGTTCCCATCTTTGGACGTTCAACGCAAACATTAGTATGGAAGCCAAAAAGCACCGTTTTTGTACTGTCATCGCGGATAATCGTATGAAACCTGATTGCCCCCATCTTCCAAAGATTGATTGATTGATTGTTTGGTGTTTTACGCCGCGCTCAAGATTATTTCACTTATATGGCGGCGTTGCCAGTTTTATTGTGGGAGGAAACCGGACTCAATGCCCGGAGGAAACCATCCCACATAGGTCGTTCGAGAGAAAACCCAGTCGGAAAATTTTCCATTTTTTTTGGACTGAGTGGGATTCGAACCCGCGACCCATTGGTGGAAGGCTGTTTGGATTGAGCGTCCAACGTTTTACTTACTGAGCCACGGAGGCCCCCCATCTTCCAAAGAGATCGTTTTGTAACTAATAGGACAATAGGAACTAATCGCACCCAACGCAAAAAAAATCAGACTTTTTTCATAATTTCTGATCAACACGACAGTAAGGGGCTTTGGAGGTCATCGAGAAACTAAATGATTAGCGTTAGAATGAGGAAAATCCATACAGTATGTGGCATATAAAGATTATTTCACAAATATTATTAATATAGTCAGATGTATCATGGGAGGAATTAAGGCGCCTAGACCGGAAGTACCTGGCAACAATTTGAAAAAAAAACATCCACCGAATGAAAAGTTCCAAATTTTGCAAAAAAAATCTTAAGACTGGGTGACATTTAAACCCTTGACACATTAATCGAAGGCTTGAGTCGATAGGAGAGTTTATCACTGTATCGACGGCTGAGTAACTAAGGCTGCAAACTACAAGACAGGGTCACATTTGAACCCTTGATACATCGATGGAAGGCTGGAATCGATAGGATTGATTGATTGGGGCTTAACGTCGCACTCAACAGCTAAGGTTATACCCCCACCCAGATCTAAATTTTGACATTAGGCTCCACAGACCATAGAACGTCAGGAAGTCTAATGTATGTGGCATATTTAATGTTCCTCCTTGCTTGGGAGTCGATAGGAGAGTATATCATTGTAACGACGGCTGAATAGTTGGGGCTCGAAGCTAAATTAGGAGAGGTTAGTGTACCAGACTGAGGAGATTGACGATTTGTTATTCATAGCGTATGCTTTACTTGGCAGATTAGCATAATAAGCCAAAAACAAATTTTGTCGATGTTGTACGAATACGCGTTTATAGCACAACCCAAACTAACAAAACTATTTTAATCATACAATTATGTGAACTAATTAGCGTTTCTATTCACAGGGTAAATACATTGTTTGAATAAATAATCAGGTATCGATAAATGATCAGGTTATTTTTGCTACAACGCATTTTGTTTGCAAAGGTCATTAATCACCTGACGAGTTAAGCTTGTCATTTACCGCATATTTTCACACACCTCGCCGGTTGATGGATGTTGAACACAGCACTCAAGATTAATATACTTATATGGCGACGTCGCCAGGTTAAGTAAGACAGAAAACGGGTTCTTTGCCGAGGAGGAAACCTCTACTCGTCGGCATAGGGCCATCGACTGAAAAGCCACTGAGAAATTTGGTTTTCTCTTTGGTCTGAGTACGATTCGAACCCATGAACCATCGAATGAAGAACCGATTTGCAAAAAGATTGTGCATTTCACTTGACAACGACATCATTAGGCCTATTGAAATAAAAAATTCATATTATTTAGCATCGCAAATTTAAGTTGCTTTCTATATAAGAAGTATTTACGACCAGCCCAGATCAATACATTATGTGATATTTGAGAGCCTTTGTTTGAAGTGACTGCTTCGTTAGAAACCCTGGTACCGATACGCCTGACTGTACGTCTATATACTTTTATGTGGAAATACTTTCTGTCGGCCATGTTGATCTCTCAAAATACTCTGATGACGTCATCAGGCAATCAGTCTATTTGAATCATTTCTTGGTTTGAGAATACTTTCTGTCGACCATGTTGATCTCCCAAAATACTCTGATGACGCCATTAAGCAATTGTTAATAGGTCTATTGCACACAGAAAAACATTCACGTAAATTTCTAATCTCGACGTTAAATAGCAAGAATTCGTAATTTCGCTACCTGACAACGCAAATGACAAGCTGTTAGCTAAATAGCTATATGAACTACAGACTCTCTAGTGTTTATCTACAAAGACGGCTTTGTTAAGAATAGATCAAAAGAGTTGCTATTAATCGCTTAATTAATCGCATAATTAATAATATGTGCATATTTGGAGAGCTGAACATATATTGTCTATACTATCAAGACACAAGTGTATGCGATAAATATTAGTTAAGCTATGGTTGTTTTGTTTTTAATATTAAAATTGATTTTGGTGGAATGTGAAGCAGCAATAAGACTCTACATATATTGGATTAATGTTTACAACACACTCAAGATTATTTTACTTAGATAGCGGCGTTGCCAGGTTTAGTGTTAGAGGAATTCGGGTTCAATGCCCGGAGGAAAGCTCCGACCTGCGGAGAGTACCTGGAAACTCTTCCACTCGGTAATATAAACACACAAGTGTATGTTAAAAATCTTAGTAAAATTATGATTGATTTGTTTGTTAATATTAATATTGATTTAAGTGAAATTTGAAGCAATAATGAGACTACATATATTTGATTGACCCATTGATGTTTACACCACACTCAAGAATATTTCACTTATATGGTTTAGTGGGAAGGGAACCGGGATCTTTGTTGGGAGAAAACTCTCGACCTTCGGCGATGGGGTGAAAGTCTACTCAGGATTTTTGAATGTCTGAATGGTATGGAAATAAACGACCCATCTTTGTTAGGCTTGTGTAGGACTGAAAGACTAATCGCTTCAATGCCGACTGAGCAACTGAGTCCTCATCCTTCGAGTATATTTGTACTTTGCTGTGATGTTGTTAACATACAGTTACATGGTACGGCGTATACGGAGGAACTTTATAGCGGGTTAACAATACCAAATACCCAACTGATACACAAAAATTAAAGTCAGTTATTCTCTTTTCCAATTCGCAGCGTACATCATTCATACGAATGAACGCGACATTGAGCTAAAAGAACCAACAATGTTTAAAGTTATTAGTTTATATATGTGGTTTAGCCCGCTAACCCAAATGTTGTGTAACACAAACCAAGACATTACATGGCGTACATCATTCATACGAATGGACACGTCATTGAGCTAAAACAACCAACCGTCTTTTCCAATTCTTTTCATATAATACACTTATATCTTATTAACAAATAAACGGTCACGGGTTGTTTGTAGTCGTCGCATAGCCATATTAAACGCAACTAATTAAGGCATGAAGGATTTCTGTTTTACACCTATACTCAATAGCACTTAATTTATTCGGTGGCGTTGCCAAGATGTGAGGCAGGGGCGTTAAAAGATCCAGTCGGACTTTGCTCTTCCTACCGGGTTTTGGTGACCCCTACTTTTCTACTATCTATGGCAAAAAGCAATTCGAGTAAATCTCGCTTCTAATTTTACTATGTTGTAAAGACAAGGATTCCAGAAAATTCTACTGACTAAGGCTAAGCTCCTGTCAGTCGTCAACCCAATGAAATATCATAGGTTTGATTTGTTACAACACTTTATGTGGTATAAAGGTCTAAATGATATACCTCTTTTTAACACAATAAGAAACTTCTCTCCATGGTTATTTTAGACAAGAAGATTTTCCCTGTGCCCGTGTGTTTTAGTGTTCATAGATATATAAATACATTCAGATTTGACTTACCTGTCGACATTATGGCCAGGTGTTGTTAGTCCTGTCTGTCAGCTTCGGGTTATTTTTTCCAGGTGTGGAAAACTCATTAGTCAGCTCAGGTAAAATCACAGGTAAGAATACAAGTGTCTGTCCTCAGAAAACTCGTACTGCTAGTAATGAAAGAAAAGACAACTTATGAATATCTGTTTTCCAGACTGAATTTCCCGTTCCTAGAGGCTAAAAATAAAGACAACTGTGACGTTCACTGGGGCCGTTTTAATTAACGAGTTGCGACAGATAGACTTATGTAGTAGATGACATATACTGCCTTGCTTCGACGTCACCACTTAGTCGGCTATTTGTTGTTAGTCGGCTAAATAGGTTTATGCAACCGCATACAATTGGCTGCTCTAACATTACTGCTTAGTCGGCTTTCTGCTGTTAGTCGGCTAAATGGGTTTATGCAATCACCAGCCGCCTAGGCTAAATGCGTTTTATGCCATCGTCAACCGTCTAGGCTAAATGGTTTTCATGCAATCGCCAGCCGCCTAGGCTAAATGCGTTTTACGCAATGGCCAGTCGCCTAGGCTAAATGGGTTATATACCATCGCCAACCGCCCAGGCTAAATGCATTTTATGCAATCGCCAGCCGTCTAGGCTAAATGGGTTTTATGCAATCGCCAGCCGCCTAGGCTAAATGGGTTTTATGCAATCGCCAACCGTCTAGGCTAAATGCGTTTTACGCAATCGTTAACCGTCTAGGCTAAATGCGTTTTACGCAATCGCCAACCGCCTAGGCTAAATGGGTTTTATGCCATCGCCAGCCGTCTAGGCTAAATGGGTTTAATGTCATCGCCAGCCGTCTAGGCTAAATGGGTTTATGCAATCGCCAGTCGTCTAGGCTAAATGAGTTTTACGCAATCGCCAGTCGTCTAGGCTAAATGGGTCTATACAATGGCCTGCCGTCTAGGCTAAATGGGTTTATACAATGGCCAGCCGCCAAGGCTATATTTTTTTTTGCAATCGCCAGCCGCCAAAGCTATATTGGTTTTGTGCAATTGAAAGCCGCTAAGGCTAAATGGGTTTATGCAATCGTCAGTCACCTAGGCTAAACTTACCAGCTAAACTTACTGAACAGACTTAATCGCTGCTCTAGCATTACAGCTTAGTCAACTATCTGTTGTTAGTTGGCTAAATGAGTGTCGACAGCAAAACAATTAGCTAATTATTTTTAATAAAATTACCCCTAAATTTGGCAGTTTATTCTAAATTAACACACTAGATATAATTATTTTAATATAACGCATATGTTTTGCCCATGTTGATTTTAGACAGGAATATTTTCTCTGGGCCTGTGTGTTTTAGTGTTTTAGTGCCTGGTGAGATTCGATTGATTGCTTGATTGGTGTTTTACGCGGCACTTGTTTCACTTATATGACGGCGTTGCGAGGTTTAGTTGGTGGGAAAACAGGGCTCTTTGAGAGGAGGAACCCCCGACATTCTACGAGTACCTGACAGCTTCTTCACGTAGGGCGATCGAGGGAGTATCAACCAAGAATTTTATTTTCGACTGAATGCTTGATATTCGAACCCGCGAACCATTGATGGGTTTTAAGAGGAAGATATACTAAACGCGAAAAACTCGTTAAAAAGGCACAACCCAGTCGTTGAATTTTATGCTGCCAACAAATACAGTAGGGTGGGGTCAACGTCGGGTATGTTTATACAAGTCAGAGTTCACTTGGTTGTAAGGTGACCATGCAGGGCGTTGGTCAAGCGATTGACATTCCTTTCCAGTGGTCACCTCTAGCCAGGTTTTAAATATATTTTGTAAAGATATTATTTGAGGTGGGGTTAAAGTATCGAGTTTCAGATCTCTTTATTATCACTTTCAGGCGGACTACGTCCAATTCAGAAACGCCTCGGTAATGTTTTGAATAGGCTAAAATACGTTGGTCGAACATTGGGATACTTAAGAGTTACAGCAACCATTGTGTTCAGATACAGTTCTGATAGTTTGGGTATACAATGTAGCATGGTTACGACATGCCTTCAAATATAACACAAACTGCCTTACCTAAATGCCTCTTAAACAACTTCCTTCAAATATACTTATATGCATGTTTTGAGTAAAGTACGTTGGCCGAACATTGGGATACGGCCACAGCTGCAGCGACCATTGTGTTCAGATACAGTTCTGATAGTTTGGATATACAATGTAGCATGTTTCTGACATGCCGGGAGTCTCGGTGGCTCAGCCTTTTAGAGTGATAGACACTGAGACCGACACAGGCCTTCCATAGACGAGGCGCGGGTTCGAATCTCACCTAGGCTAAACTAAAGCAATTGAACATTTTGAGTGGACTTTGCACTCGGTCGTCGAATGTAGAAGAATTGCCAGGTATTCGCCGAAGGTTTTCTCCCCCACGAAAACTGACAACGCCACCATATAATTGAAATAATCTTGAGTACGGGTAAAACATAAATCAATCAATCTAACATGCCTTCAAGTATAGTTATATGCAGCCACACACCATTGTCACAACACGTCCAGCGCTTGAGGTACCTTGACCTGATTAGTGTTCAAAATAAAATAAAAATGTTTAAGTATTTAATAATTCTCAAAGTCATTTTTTTTACTGAATATACAGTTCATAGCTCGTTCTGACATCCGTCAAACCCCTCGTGATAATGATACAGTTGGCTGTACGTGTCTAAGTGCATGAAGTTTCATGAAAAATGTTCTATCACCACATGGTTATTACAGTCAAATCTGGTTTAAGCGAACGACTAAGGGAAAGCCGCAGTGCTTGTTTTTCTAAGACCACGCGGACCGTTTTACCGATTATAGAACCAAGTTCGGATTCTTAATACAGGTTTATACTTTATAGGCTTCGCAGCTGATCGCGGTGGCGGGGGTGGCCGCTTAAGACGATTTGCCCAGGCTTGACTGTGGTTTGAATTTCATTTTTATGGCATACCAATCATTACGACAAATATGATATCTTTGGTGCAGGTTTAACTGTCCGGATAGTACGAGTATGCTCGACGTAGATTTGGTGGAAGAACAAGCTCGGCAATACTTGTACATCTTCAATCTTACGGTTCCAACAGCGCCCTGTCTTACAACGCTGGCGTCAGTTACGTCGACGTAAATCTGTTTTAAAACAATAATAACGTACGTCCTAGTTGCACCTGATCTATGTTTTAGGCCTATGGTCATCTTTACTCAAACTTGGCAGATAACACCCAGGCGCAAAAGCTGTGAAAAAAACAGCCATCAGAAATATGGCGAACGTTACACAGAATGTTTTAAGAACTTGTTGTAACAGAACAGCAAGCTTCAACAAAAAACGGAAGGTCATTGTGGTTCGTGCTGTGGGGCTACAAGGCTTCCCTTTGCAAACAAATGGACCGTGACCGGAATTCCTCCCGCGATTAGAAAACGTTCCGGTTGAATGATTCAATTTTACTGAAGAAAATGTTTGAGATTAAAATCTTACTCCGAATGAGCGATAGTTGGCTTTCGATCACACCTGTGATTTAAGTTAACCCTTTCGGTGTCAAAACTATTTTTTTTATTTTTATCGCCATGTATTTGTACTTTAGTTGCTAAAATAACAATAGCTTGATAGGCTTGATTAATGACTGTTTTATACCGTACTCAAGATTGTTTCACTCATATATCGTTGCAAGGGGTTTAGAGAGTGTATAGCGGGAAGGGGGCGAAGTACTCAAGTAGGGTCGTTGCCCGGAGGAAACTATCGACCTTCGGCGAGTAGGCCTACCTGTCGCCTCTTCCACTTAAATCCGATCGAGCAAAAATCACCTCCGATTGGATTGCAGGTTGAAGTATATGTTTAAGTATAATATTAAAAAAAAATTACAAACAAAACATTCAGATAAGCTGATTTGCAAGTAAATATTGGGTACGTTATTTTTCTTTAAAATCCATTCGTTCCACTGACTAGTTTTACGTAATACACAGGTAGTGATAACCCGAAAAACGACAGTTTCATGATGACTCAATATTCCGGCATTTATTATACCATCTTCAGGAGAGTAATGAATGAGCAACAACATATCATATATATAGCAAAAGTACAGACATTAAAATAACATAATACAGCAGTGAAACCCAACTGGTATCTAAGTTCACACCTGTTTTTCTTATTATTCTATTGTATTCTGTTATTTTAATGTATGTACTTGTGTATTATTTTTCTTTCTTGTATGTATTTTGCAATTTCTTCAGTTACCAGGTCCGCGTGACTGCGTTGGTGTTGGATAGAGGAATTATAGGTAACCTTACCTTAAGGCGGCCTAATAATCACAGGTGACAATGCGACCTGCAGTCAAAGCTTCCGACAGCTCAGGTAAATCCCATGTGCCGGGCAGGTTAATACAGGTGTCGCTCACAGGAAAATATCAACGTCAATTGCCTTGATCGGTTGAGATAGTGCCTCGGAGCTCACAGAAACCACTACGCAAATTGCAAAAGTATTGCTAACTTCACAACTGACAGGTATATGATTTACAAAGGTGAGGATATCGTTTACAGCGAACAGACTCGGAACTTGTCCGTATTTAGCCGACCTTAACTAACCGCCTGAGGCTCTAGGTATTACATGCTTGTTATTAAACTGGACTGAAGCGATTTCTTTCACTGCTTGTCAAAGGGCTGGGTCACACTCGTAGATTGATTAATATAAGAGCGACAATGTACGAGGCTAGCTTTGTACCTCAAGTCAGTATGTGAATTGGGGTGTCGGTGACTTACAATCGAGATCTTGTGCCATTCTACGAGATTTTCAACTCGAGACATGGTTGATATCTCAACGAATGGCAGTAAAATCAATCCTTAATTTAGTTTGGGTGACATAGTCGGTTAGAATGATTATCCCGCAGACCTTCCACCAATGGGCCGCGGTTCGAATCCCACTCAGACCAAATACAAATTTTAAGTAAAATTGTTCATTCAAAGTGGAATAGTTGCCAGCTTTTCGCCAATGGTCGCGAGTTTTCTCCGGACAAACAGCTTTCCGATGATTCGTATCTATGATGTATGTTTTAGATAGTTTTATAAATAACAAATCCCCCCACAAATGAACTTACACGTCCCGGCTATGTTTTTCGTTATTTGCATGCTTCTACGGTTCGTATGGGTTAGTGACTTAAATATTTTTTATCTCAATTTTAATCCATTAATTTCTCTCGACAAACGGAATTTATGGGAAAAAAATATGAATTTTGACAGCTCAAGCCATTTCAATACACAAACATTTATTTTAACTATCCCAATCTGAAAAGGATACAAATTACTTTTTTTATTGAACTAAATTCTAAAGGCCTAATTTCGAAAAAAAAAAAACATAATAAGCTATGGGCAGAAATTCAAAACCGGTTTTTAGGGACGCTAACAAAGATAGAAAGAGAGGATTTCTTTCTCACTTCATTATTCAATGCATTCCGTACGCGTTTTTAAGCCATATGAATAGAAACGTCCCCAAAAGCATTACAATGGAATACAATCTACAGCAATAGAATTAACCCGGTAGCTATATCCCGAATTGCTGTTTGAATATCCACTTTTTGTTGAATTCTTTACTCAACTTGAGTATATAAAATGTTTTCATTCTTTTCAATGTAACCAATAACATAGACATTATTTAACGAAAGGGGGCCTCGGTGGTCCAGTGGGTTAGAGTGATCGTCCCTCAGCCCCACACAGACCTTCCATCGATGAGACGCGGATTCGAATCACACCTAGACCAAATAAAAATTGACAAATTTCTGAGTGGATTTTTCATTCGGTCGCCGTATGTTGAAGAGTTGCCAGGTACTCGCAGAGGGTTGGGGATTTCCTTCGGGCAATGCGTCCGGTTTCCACCCCACCCCCCCACCCCCCACTAAACCTGGCAAAGCCCCCATATAAGTGAAATAATCTCGAGAGCGGCGTAAAACAATCAATCAATCTTACGAGAGCCAATGTTTCACGATAAATGTATTCATTTCCAAATTCGGAAGCATTTCGCAAGTGACTAAAAATTAATAAAACTCTGTTTTTTTCTCGCGCTACACACTATACATAAATATATATTGCTTATTTTGAGCCTCCGAAAGCTCCCGTGACATTATCAGACCTGTTAACAGTTTTGGTTGCATTCGTTTTTTCCATCTTATAGAAAAATTATAAAAAAATGCCTTTGTTCTGTACAACTTTTAAGATCATTTTTGACCTAAGATTTACAGTGGAGCGAAAGCGTACGCATGTGCAGTTTGCCAGATTGAATACGAAGCTGCAGTTTGTCATACAGAGCTAGCAGTCGTGATTTTGTATTTCTCAAAATGGTTAGATGTAATAGCAAGTCAAAATGGACCTTAGAAAGAGTATTTTGGCCTTTTTCTGTATTTTTATCGATGAACATACACAAGCGGAATCCAAACTATTAACGAAGTTTGTTATTCAATGCTGAAAAGGCTTGATAAATTCATGCTACAATTCCCGAAGTTTGAAGTCTCCGACAGAGACAAATTGAACTGCAGGGGGTCGTTTCACGAAGCCGTCACAAAGTGCGATCAATCGCCATGACGTCGTATCTCTTCACTATGGTATTCATTGACAACTATGAGTCATTTGCGATGCGACTGCTTTATGAAACGAACCACAGATCTGTAGACTGAACAACAGACATGGCATGATAGTTATTATAGATTATTAAAGTGAAAAATTTAGGTAAAATACATGATATTTCATTTCAGAGAAAATTTCACGCAGCTTCAAATGATGTTTCTGATTAATTCCCTGTAGTTTTTCAGAAAAGAGTTATGATTAAACATGTATTTATGACGTCGACTTGCTGCAAATAGCTTACACCGGTATGCGGATAATCAATTTTATTCTTTTGAACAAAATATTTTGGCTTTAAATATAACGTTTCTTTAGGAAACTATAAGTTTGCGTATGTTCACTATCGACGCATAGTGAAGTGTTGGTGACAACAGACTTTTGCAAATATAGCGATATAGAATCAAATCCCTTATTCTTCTGTGCGTTATCGAAGAGCAGCCCGACGTCATACTTTCGCCTAACCGTAAACACTAAATAATGTAAAGCTAGTAGTAGAAAACTGATAAACATATCTAAAAACCTGTTTGTTTAACAGGTAAACATCGTTTCTTTAATTTATTTATAAAGCGTTCAATTTTACGCTAGTCAATGTTTCAAGGGAGGTAATCATAGTTGTTGTTTTTTATGAAGCAGGAATCATCTCCCTTGGATATAGCTCTTCATTCCAAATATTCCATAGGGACCCAGGGATTCAATGGATAGATCTACGATCACAATGACAAAAGCCATCTATTGCTAGGTCGCGGGTTCGAAATAGTTCACTCGATCGGCCTATATGGAAAGTACATGTAGGTCTATGCAAGACACATGTCAAAAGTTTCCCAGGATATGGGGCACGCCTTTCTCTGTAATTAAACTAATATCACCATTATTTTGTACTCAAGATTGATGTTTTTGCCAGGTTTAGTGGGGGAGGAAACCGGGCTAATTGCCAGGTGGAAACCCTCGACGTTCGGCGAGTACCTGAAAACTCTTCCACATAGGGCGACCGAGTCGAAAAAACACTCAATTTTTATTTGATCTGAGTGTGATTCGAACCCTCGCCGCATCGATGGAGGCCTGTGTAGGACTGAGAGTCGATCACTCTAACTCACTGGATCACTGAGGCTCGTTTAATCAAGAAGATTTCCCCTGTGTTCGTATGTTTAGATGTTTGTAAGTCAGATATTCTTGGTCGCGGGGTGCACAACAGCAATCAGTCAGTCAAATTATATTTCCTGGGCGCTACATGCCTTCTCTCGATAAATCTTGAGTTCTCGGTCTAGCATGAAAAAAAAAAATGATAGATTTTCTGAATATATATTCACTCAATCGCACGATGTGGAACGGTTGTAGAAGTATATGTTTAAGTTTAATATCGAAAAAAAATTACAAACAAAACATTCAGGTAAGCCGATTTGCAATTAAACATTGGGCATAGAGTCCGATGTCCTCTATATTAACGCTGACAACGCCGCCATAAAGCTTAAATGAAATAATCTTGCGGCGTAAAACATCAATCAATAAATAAAAATGGATAAAGAGTTGAGCGGCTGACTCTTGGGTCTACTTTTTCACAAGGATATCTCCGACATACCAGTAAAGCAAAATCACGTGGAATAAAATTACAATAAGTTATATCAGAAGTCTATAAATGGTGAAACGTTCCATTACACCATATTCAGGGCATCGGCCCCTTTTGACCCAGAGGTCACCATAAACAGCGCCTCTCTTGGTTAGTCAGAAACCAAAGCTTTTCTTTATTTCCTCGTATGAACTATTATGGGATGCATAAGAAAAAAACATGGCGAACGTTTAAGATCTGACAACAGTACTTAATGGAGTAAAAGTAAAAGTATCCGAAGAACTTCATATATTTATGATCACTAAAACACACGGGCACAGGGAAAATCTTCTCGCCTAAAATAACCATGGAGACAAGTTTCTAATTGTGTTAACAAGAGATAAATCATTTAGACCTTTATACCCCGTAAATTGTTGTAACAAACCAAACCTGTGATATATACATGTTATCACTGCAGCGTGTTGTTCTGGGCGCTTGTATCAGCTCGAGTGATTGGAGGTGGAGTGGAGTAGCAACCGAGACCGAAGGTCGAGGTTGCTGCGAAATTCCACCTCCAATCACGAGAGCTGATACAAGCGCCCAGAACAACACGCTGAAGTGATGACATATTTATCATATACCACTTTTAAAATCAAACTTAGATCGCTCTGTTTTATGTCAAGAAAAGCGTCCGGCTCTGAAAGATTCACTTGTTCGAAGGATCGTTTGTCTACATATTCCTACGCCCTTATTAGAATGTGAGTGACAGATCACTGCACGATAAGCCACGCCCCTGACCTACATCATAATATTTAAAAAAATATAAGGTACGACCGTAAGTCTTTATCGTTTTAAATAACAGAAGCAATTGATAAATGAAAAATGATCCCTTTTAACTGTTTGTGTTTCTTGCATACTGTTTGTAACGTTGTATAAAACATGCAAGATGGACTATATTAACAGTCCGCCAAGGGTTAACTTTTAGTTTCTAGCGGGTTTATTCAAGAAGAGCGGAAAGTAAATTGTAACATGTACCAATACTACAATAGTGTGATTATAAATGATGTATGTCATTTTCGATCAACCGGCTGCAGACAGTGAACAGACGAACGCTTTGCATGTGTGATAAAAGATGTGACTTTCTGGTATCCTGACGAAGAGCACTTTTAAAATGTATATATACCAAAAGACAAAGAGGAAATGACAAATGGATTAGTACATGTACAAGTCAACATTTAACAAAGACTGAACCAGAGAAAAATGACATTGGAATACATTTAATTTCATGGAGATGGATTCTACTAGTAGGCTATTATGGGTAAATGCTTACATCACAGATGTGTGTCGAGAGTGGCAAAGTTAATTTTCAAAGTGCAGTTATTGAATGTAGCACCCTGGAAAATACCGGCAGTTGTGTTAGTAGCCATAGTGCTATTGACTATTGTGTATAAAGTTTCTTCCATGATTACGGCTTTGTGTGCCCGAAGATTGTGATAAAGCAGAAATGTCCACATTCACTGGATTTTCATGGATGGGATTATTATCATTAGTCCGCAATATGTTGAGTGGATTGAAGGATAAATTCTGATACGCCCGCACGGGCTTCTATTGAAGAAGCCCGTGCGGGCGTATCAGAATTTATCCTTCAATCCACTCAACATATTGCGGACTAATTATCATGTGTTACCAATGTTGTCCGACTCGATGTGACGACTTGCTACAGGCCGACACACTTGGAGTGACTGACGGTTGTCCGGGCTCAGGATATTGCTCATCTCTCGCTGCTGGTCGAACGAAGCGACGGCATATTATTCAGACTGGCAACGTTTTGTGTCCTGTCGGCGCTACCCAGCATTTAAGAGGCGAATGGCAGCTGTTGACCGAGCGCTGTGATTTTTTTCTACCACTTAGTTCACCCAGTTCGGCCATTGTTTTCATGATACTGTTTAACTTTATGGTATTTTTCCCCATTGCTTTGGTTTTATACCATTTTCGGGATCCTGGTTTTCGACTATGATTTATAATAATTATTTTAGACAAATAAAACATATTTTGATGATGTTTTTATCCCTTGTCCAATTGTTTAATATTTTTAAGATTTATCGGACGCATTATAAAATAGTCTTCAGATTACATAATTTATCTAATCTTGGGAGAGATTGTTAGCTTAAATTCTATAAATAGATTCGACAGCTGTTTGTATCCAAGAGAGTGTGTTGACATTGACGTCATTATAGAACAGAAAAAGTAGTTCCGGCTCTAATGTTATAGTGTCCTATGCAAGTAGGGTGATACAGACTGCCAGGTTAAACGGTCCTATGCTAGTGTGGTGATACGGATTTGGAAAATCACTGTCCGTATTACCATTATGACGTAGGGAGGTATATGATAATTCATTAGGTTGACGATTGACAGGAGCTTAGCCTTGGACAGTAGAATATACTGGAATCCTTTTGTAACACATTGACAATGGTTACGCATCTTAACTATGGCAACAACATCGGTAGACTGAGATTCAACCCCATACATTTTGCCCCCCCCCCCCCCCCCCCCCATAGATGAAAACGTGACAAGAAGTCTTGTTTGGAGCCATTTGAGTCGTACTATAAATATCAGAGTTAAAGCTCGGTAAAGCTTTTGTAAGAACCAATGCATTGCCGATATATATGATAGTCCATTAAGTGATTTGAAATTACGCAACCGTATAAAAAGCACCCCCCTCGCCCTGACTCCCCTGCTCAATCTCCATCCTGCTCACCCCCCCCCCCCCCCTAACCCCCAAACAAAACAAAACATACTGATACCGCCATATGAGTAGACAATATGCTATATCTGAGAGCTCGAATACAGGAAAGTAAAACGGACGCAAACATTGTTTTGTAATAAGGTCAAGTGTGTTAAGTTATTTGTCGCATAAAAAATACAAAAAGTTTACGTCAATAGAACATTAAACAACATATAAATTGAATTCCATCGCACCCGTACAAATACCTTGAGACAAGTCATACCTAAAAATAATATTAAAACAACCTTACTATTAAAAAAACCAAGTTGACTTATTAGGATTAGATCGTTCTGGTTGAATGGCCATGGCCTAATTAATGGGCATGGTTATCCTTTAATGAAATACGATAAAGGTTTATAAACTATTAAAGAAATGACACAGCATTTAAAAGAAAAACTGGATCAATAGACGCAATGATTGATGACGTCATCGGTGTATGTTGAGGGATAAACGTGGCTGACGCAAATTATACTACACAGAACAGTTTATAAACGCTGAGTCACCATGGTTATTTCAGACAAGAAGATTTTCCCTGTGCCCGTGTGTTTTAGTGATCATAAATATAAGGGTTTGTAACAAAGCGGTCCCTCCTAATAATACCCCTAAAATACATAATTTGTCTTGTGACGTCATTTAACTATAGGTCTATTTTAAACAAACTGACAATAGACGCAATGATTAATGACGTCATCGGTGTATGTTGAGGGATCAACATGGCCGACTGAAATTATACTACCCCTCAAATTCATAAACTGTCCTGTGACGTCATTAAGCTTTAGGCCTACTCTTCACAGACTGACTTCATTAAAGTTCCGTCTTACTGTTTCCTGCTTTAGGTTACTTTGAAGATTATGCTATTTGTATGACAATGTTAACGGGTTTATTAGGAAATGAAACTCGACCCGAAGAACATCCCAGAGATTTTCATACGAATGGACGCGCCAATAAGCTGAAACGACCAACCAGCATCCCAGACTTTTGTTTTATCCCGGGCCTCGGTAGTCCAGTGGGTTAGAGGGATCGTCCCTCAGTCTCACACAGACCTTCCATCGATGCGGCGCGGGTTCGAATCACACTCAGACTAAATACAAATTGAAAAATTTCTCAGTGGATTTTTTACTCGGTCGCCGTATTTGGAGTTACCAAAGGTCGGCTTAATGTTGCTGGATAAGTGGCCAATCCTGCTTGTTGCGCCCTTTATTAAGGGATAAGGAGTGAAAAAACAATCGTTTATTAAAATTCTGATCACGTTGATGTTATTAAGATATCAAGCGAGTTAAAACTGTGAGTAATCACTCCAGGATGTTTTGATTATTTATATACACTCACTACCTTATTTGCAAAATGGAATGCTCCGAGTAAAGCGTACAAACATATTTTCTGGACTGTTACATTTGATTGAATAGGTATGTAGACTTTCCATTGAAGCTTATTGTAAGATTCGTTTTCTGGAGTTATGAGGGCGTGTCAGCAAAACATGTTTTTGCATGTTTAATACTTCTATCAGTGGAAGAGATAACGACTGATCGATGGTCAACCGTCACATTGGAATGTTTAATATGCTCGACTGATTTAGATATAACGTATTTTATGACATTACAGAAAATTATCAATGTGAACCGCTACAAAGCCGTTACAGTGCGTTTCAACGGAATACAATGGAGACACGGGAATGCCACAATATTAAAGGCACACTTGCCGCGAAAATCAGGAATATTGTTTACATTAAAAAAGAAAGACCGTATTCTGTATTTTTCCCAGACAATATAAGTTAGGAACTTTCTATTTTTACCAAAATTCAAAAGTTTGGACGTCACTTTGTATTTTTAATTTATATTTGAAAATTTGAATTGTTACGTACCCGGAACGTAAACAAACCGATCTGTCCCCTATTGGCGATTTTATGTTTCAGTCGAGTGAGTGAACTAACGGCACAGTGTAATTTTACGTAGGCCTATTTATCTGAGAAATACAGACTGACGATCGGTTAACAGCGACTGGAAAAGCCTGCTGGTAATTGTTTGAGTGTAAACCACAGATACAAAGGCCTGAAAGGAGTGTAATCCAACACGAAAGTTGACCGACACGGATCGTTGTTGTTGTAATCAGGCTTCGATTCTTCGTTTGTTTTTCACCCCATTTTTACGGTCTAAACCTAACTAAACATGTTTTATGTGTCCTATGTTTAAGTTTAGTGGTATTAGTCGTAGTAAGCTCATGTAAATTGGTTTTCTAACCAAAATTTAAACAGGCTACGGCGGCAAGTGTGCCTTTAACAAAAGTATTAAAAAAAATGATTTTGTTATCGATAAGGGCTCTATAGTATACAGTTTTCCGGCAAAGCAGTTTTATAATTCAATAAAATTCTAGTGTGAAAGATATTTTGCAAAGCATAAGAAAATGATTGTGTATACTTTTAAATGACTATAATTGCTTAATGATTAATGAAAACAAATGTCAATAATGAACGCCGGCACTTTTCTTCATTTTATTGAAATCTTGGTGGTTAACCCTAAGTCGTGAGTTCGATTCCCACTCTGGCCCGGGTTTTTTCAGGGTCAATCAGTGTAGGTTAGTTTAATCATCCTTGAAATCTTTGTTAGCCAAGTTTTTCGTAAGGAAATAAAATCTGATGTGCGAGATACCAGCAAGAAGTACAGGCATTTTAATGTGACGTCATAAGACTTCAGTTCTATGGACAGATCTTGAGCCTCAAATTGATGCAAACATCATTAGATCTTTCTTGAGATATGACTCTCAAAGACTTGGCCGCCATGTTTTTGGGGGTGCTCAAGAGGTTTTGGGAATTGTTCGATTTGCGGGTACCTTTTCTTTCTAAATTGGGACTTGAAACTGTACACATCATTCTTTGGTAAAATTTGACTATACACGAGACCATGCTGTTAACAATCGTCAGATTTGTTATTGTGAGTTTTTCTTAATAGCAACGGTCGTAAAATGTTTAAGCATTTTATGGCATTAGCCATTTCGGATACATACATCTTCAAAGATTATTCTAAAATACAGTCCACGATGCTAATATCGTGGTGTCGAGAATCTCGTTTCCTAGTTTAAGCGCTAACGTAAAGTATTTAAGGTAGGCCTATTTGATCACTGCTAATACATATATCCTCTGACATTATTCTAATAAACAGTTCACAACGCCAATTTCGAGGTCTCGAATCTCATTGTACTCGTACTTTGTGAAATCCCGATCTCATACATTTCTATAAGTCCTTACATAGTGTTAAAAAATATAAGTCCTTACATCTGACGTGTACAGATCTCCATCTACACAATACCAATCATGAGACATAGCTAGAATGTTTCGTCATACAGTTACGCGTATAACACAGTAATATCTTAACCCAAAGACTATAACCTATATTCTAGCTTTATTTGGTTGCTGTGTAAAATGATTGATTGATTGGTTTATGTTTACACGCCACCCTCAAGATTATTTCATATATATGGCAGCGTTGCTAGGTTAAGTGGGAGAGAAAACCTAACGATTGCCCCGAGGAAAGCCCGACCTTCGGCTAGTACCTGGCAACTCTTCCACATACGGTAATCGAGTGAAAAATCCATTCATACATTTTTCATTTTTTGTTTTGTCTGACTGGGATTCGACCCCGCGCCGCATCGATAGTAGGCTTATCACTGTAACAGACTGAGCCACCAAGGACCCCTGCATAAAAAAGTGAATTCTTCTGTCTGTTTTATTTTGTGATGCGATGTAACTGTTTTTTAACTTTAACAAATTCATATATATACAAAGCTTAACAGCATTAAAGGTACACTGCTACGTATAGTTCGTGACAAGCTATTTTAATTGCGTAGGCTTATGTGGTGTGTAGCTCTATATCTTGTCACACAACGAAACAATTCTATTATCATACCGCGAGAAAACTCAGTTAATCCAAATACGCCCAAGGCGGACAGTTCTGTATCTTTTTAAACGTTGACCAAGTGCGTGACCTTGCCGTAGACGTCAGGGATTTATGCTACAGGGGTCGAAGGTCAGAGGTCACGCTGTGATGACCACGTCTGTGTTTTAACGGAGTGTCTTGTATTTTACCTGTAGGCTCCGAGTCTGTACACAGGATAGGACGTACGTGCAACATTCCTGTCACTTAAGCGGAGAAGAGTTTACCTGTGTTTTATGTGAAACCGCATAGATTTTCTGATACGTACGAAACTGTGTCTATGCTGTGATTGTGAATTTTTCACTTAACGGAATATACCTTTAGTGCGAGGAGAGAATGTCGTCACCAGTGATTCCACGTAAGTTACCTTTAAAAAGTATAACATCCTAGACCCATTCATGTTAATTTACTATGGTCAATGTCAATCCGGGCCTAGAAAACTAACAGATTGAAGCCTAAGCGAGTCAACCTTTGTCTATGTCAAATAACGTTAAACGAAACCAAGCTGTTGACATAACTATCGAACTTTTGCAGTTAGGGGCCGTTTAATTTTGAGAAACAATATCATTAATTAATGATTAGTGAATTATAGACTTAATCAGATATATAATTTTAACAAAATTAATTTAGTATGTCTTTTTAAGGAAAAGTTTATTTTGTTTTTTTAACGTAATTTCAAAATGTTGCATACAACGTAGGCCTACATAAACTTTCAACGACTGGTATTTTCGTCTTTTTTATTTAAAGATTTTTTTTTTACTTTTAATTATACGCCTTTTCTCGCTGTCGCTTTAATTGGATTGTTCAGCAATGCATATAAACCAGAACATACCTTTCATGAAATTTTGTATCTTTTATCTAAAAACCCGTTTTTACATTGAATGAACTGAATTTAAACATTTGGAAATCTTTACATTGTAATTTAAAGGCTTGTTTGGCGACTGAGTTCACTTCGATTTGAAATTTAAACGTTTTAGTTACACTATAAATAAAGTCCGCACAGTTTGAGGAAGTGAAATTGTTTTGCTTAAATGTTTTATTCAGCTCTTTAATCTCTGTGTAAAAACCGTTCTGGTTAAACATGTTTTATTTTTGACCACTGGGGCTTGTTTCTATAAGCAGTCTCATCGAAAACAAAGTCTAGTTGCCACTGGGTACCATAGAGAAGAGATACGACGTCATGGCAATAGACCCTTTCGGCTTAGAATGACGTTTTTATGACGCTGTTCGAATTGTATGGCATTGACGTCATTCCTCTGTTGCAGTCGTTGTGACACGCCTCTTTTGCATTGCGTCATAGACGAAATGAACACGATTTCGACGTCAGATTGATCCAAAAAGTCAATTTAGCGTCAATTTGCCATACAACGAGGCTTCTGCGCAAGCGTCAATCATTAAGTCGAAAGGGTCTATTGCGATTGGTCAGACTTTTCGACGGCATCGTGAAACGGCCCCCCAGGCTCGGACTTAAAACTCATTGGGTTACGATATGGAGTTACCCCTCTTATTTTGTCACAA
This sequence comes from Lepidochitona cinerea, assembly GCA_963971465.1. Taxonomy (NCBI): domain Eukaryota; kingdom Metazoa; phylum Mollusca; class Polyplacophora; order Chitonida; family Tonicellidae; genus Lepidochitona; species Lepidochitona cinerea. The sequence continues at coordinate 8,966,466 of OZ020559.1, forward strand.
TGCATTAACTGCTATACTTTGAGTCAAGTAAAAAAAGGCTTGAAGCATAATGACGTCACTCAAAACGTTATGGGATGTTTGAGGTATCCTATTTGAAGTAACCGCTTCGTTAAAGCCGTTGTAGCGACACGTATCATTGCATGTCTATATACTTATCTATGCAGAACACTTCCGTCGGCCATGCTGGTCCCTCAGTACAACCCGATGACGTCATTACGCTATAGACCCATTTCGGCTTAGAATGACGCTTTTATGACGTTGTTCGAATTGTATGGCATTGACGTCATTTCTCTGTTGCAGTCGCTGTGACACGACTCTTTTGCCTTGACGAAACACGTAACACGATTCCACCGTCAGATTGATCCAAAAACTCAATTTAGCGCCATTTTGCCACACACCGAAGCTACTGCACAAGCGTCAATCCGTAAGCCGAAATTATTGATATATTTGTGGCAGTGTAATAGAAAAATGACAGGGGGTTTTGAAACAAAGGGGTATGTATCATCTGTTACTGTGGTATATACAATAGTCGGTTAACATAATATATAATGCCCATATTACTGAACACCATGAAGTGGCATGAGCGGCTAAATATAGAGAAAAATAGTTGAAACAGATATAGTTAATTATTCGTCATTTTTATCAAAAAGTGCAGAATAAAAGCTTCCTGTTGATGGCGATTCTGATGTACGTGTAGGTAGTTTTGTAAACTAAATATAAAATATTCTTGAGTGATTATAAAGCAACAATCAACAAATTAAACTGATTTATCCCCTACAATCATATTAACTGCTTTTTGACTTATTTTGCGCAGAAAGGACATTTATCACTAAATTCATTGACTCATGTTTTACGCCGCACTTAACATTATTTCATTTATACGGATTTTTGCCAGGTTTAGTTGGGGAGGCAATCAGGCTCATTGCGCGGAGGATATCCCCGATCTTCTGGGAGTACCTGGCTACCCTTCCACATACGGCGTCCGAGTGAAAAAAACACTCCGAAATTTTTCAATTTTTATTTGGTCTGAGTGTGATTCGAACCCGCGCCGCATCGATGAAATTTATCACTAAAACCCTATCATGCGTTGAACTGAACACAAATGAGTATTCTTCTTTATTTTAGAAACAATTTTCGCCTTTGTTTCCAAACCGGTTTTCCTTTTTTCTTCTGATATTCTAAAAAGGAATCCCATTGATTCGTTTCAGAAGGCAAGTGAGTTGATGTCACAGAAATGTGTGAACATTGTATTTCTAATCATGAACACTACAACACACGGGCACAGTGAAAATCTTCTTGTTTAAAGGCACACTTGCCGCCGTAGCCTGTTTAAATTTGCTAAGAAAACCAATTTACATGAGCTTACTACGACTAATACCACTAAACTTAAACATAGGACACATAAAAAATGGGGTGGAAAACAAACGAAGAATCGAAGCCTGATTACAACAACAACGATCAGTGTCGGTCAACTTTCGTGTTGGATTACCCTCCTTTCAGGCCTTTGTATCTGTGGTTTACACTCAAACAATTATCAGCAGGCTTTTCCAGACGCATCTGTTGTAGATTACGCAATAGCAAGTTCTAAAGCACTAGAAAATGTTATTGATTTCCAAGTGAAGGATTTAGACCCTCTTTCTCAGACATCCACTGCCCAGTATCATTGCATAATAAATTCAAAATCACAGATGCTTATAAAACCTTAGATAAAAATTATGTAAATAACAGAGGAAATACCAATAAATCCCATACCCGCCCATTTTGGCCAAATGCAATCGAGGAAGAATTTCAGTCCTATATCGACATAGATGATGTAAATCACTTACTTGAATTTTTAAATTTGAATCCTAGCAAACAAACAACTTTAGACTCTGCATGCAATCAGCTATCTAAATTGTTTCAAAACTCGCTAAACCAATGCATAGACGGCAAACCTAGCAAAGCTGTCAATAACGACAAAACAATTAAAAAGAAACCGAAATCCACTTTTTACTTTGGCCCGAATTGTCGTACAGCAAGACGTAAATATCACCTTGCACGTAAAGCGTATCATGCAAATAAAACTACTTCCAATAGAAATGAACTGTTGAATAAAAGTAAAAACTATAAACGTACCATACGAGAGGGAAAGAAAAAATTTCAGGACAAGCTAAGACATTTAAACCAAAACGATCCAAAATCTTTCTGGAAAGTGTTAAATAGACCCACAAGTAAACCATCCAACACTCCTATATCAACTGAAACGTTTTTCGATCATTTCCGAAATATTAATGCCATTGCTGTTGAAGCTGAGGATTCAGACTTTACTGAGTTTATTGCAACCACAAATAGTGATATTTCTAATAATGAAGTAGTGAATGGGGAGATAACCGAATCAGAAATCAAGTTGGCGATAAATGAATTCTTAAAAAATAGCCAACTAGTACTACTACCTGTCTATAAGTCTCTCTTTAATATCATATTAAACACGGGAATTTTACCAACAAGCTGGTTAACTGGTATAATAAAGCCTATTTACAAAGGAAAGGGAGACAACAAAGACCCTAATAATTATAGACCTATAACCCTACTGAGCTGCCTTGGTAAACTATTTACCTCCGTCTTGAATAATAGATTGTCTAAATTCGTGGAGTCCACCGGAATTCTCAAGCGGAACCAATCAGGATTCCGCAAAGGTTTTTCGACAATAGACAATATTTTTACGTTACATTCTCTTATTGAGATTTTGAAGGCCCGTAAACAGAAGTTGTATTGTGTTTTCATTGATTTTGCCAAAGCCTTCGACACTGTCTGGAGAAGTGGTCTTTGGATTAAATTGTTATCTTACAATATAGATGGTAAGATTTTTCGCGTTATTTTCAACTTGTATGCCAGTATTAAATCTTGTGTTCTTAATAACGATGAAAAATCCAATTACTTTAATTGTAACACCGGCCTACGCCAGGGGGAAAATTTATCACCTCTCTTATTTGCTCTATTCATAAATGATTTGGAAGATTTTTTAATATCAAATAATTGCAATGGTTGTAATATTGAACATGTAGAGAACGATATTACCCAATATATTCATTTGCTTGTCTTGCTGTATGCAGATGATACTATTCTAGTGGGTAGAAATGCACAAGAGCTGCAGCACAATCTTGACATATTTGCCATATATTGCCGAAATTGGAAGCTAACAGTCAATGTCAGTAAAACGAAGGTCGTTGTCTTTGGGTCCCGGGGCACAGGGAATTATATATTTCGGCTCAATGACAACCAGTTGGAAACAGTAAACCTTTACAAATATCTTGGTATTCCATTCTCCAGAACACGCAAGTTTGGTCTTGCCGTCAATAACTCTGTTGATAGTGCACGTCGTGCCCTTTTTGTTCTTAAACAAAAGATCCGACAACATGACCTACCCATCGACCTCCAGTTAACCTTATTTGATAAACTGATTGTTCCAATCTTGAGCTATGGCTGTGAAGTCTGGGGGTTTGACAACCTCCAACCTCTAGAGAAATTTCATTTAGACTTCCTTCGGTATGTTCTCGGGGTTAGAAAAAGCACTCCTATTTATATGTTATATGGCGAAACTGGTAGATACCCATTAAGCGTAGACATAAAGAAAAGGATTATTTCTTATTGGGGGCGATTAGTTAATCCATTGTCAGATAACAAGTTGTCTCACATATTTTATAAAGCACTCCTTTCGGATATGCGAAATGGAATTTATGAACATAAATGGATATCTTGTGTCAAATCCATTTTGGAAGAAACTGGCAGGAACTTAATTTGGATAAACCAAAATCCCCCATCCACCCTTATACTGAAAGCAAAAACTGAGCTTACTCTTAAAGATCAATTTAAACAAAATTGGAAAGACTCTGTCTCATCATCTTCCAAAGGTCAGTTGTATAATTCTATTAAGCTGTCCCACCAGTATGAAAAATATCTGTCTGTCATCCCAAAAAGGTATCTGCAAATACTTGTTAAATTTCGAACATCAAATCACAAATTACCTATTGAAACTGGTAGATGGTCCAACATACCAAGACCTGAACGAAGGTGTCCCCTTTGTAACAAAGGCGAGGTGGGAGACGAACTGCATTACATATTAATCTGTGATTATTTTCTTAATGCAAGACAACAGTATCTGCCGCAATATTACCTCAACTACCCATGTCCCAGTAAACTCCCTGCCTTGTTTTGTGTTACATACGTACCTCTTCTGATTAAAATAGCCAAATTTCTCTTATTCATTGGTAGCCACTTCCAATAATGTAAAGATAAATCTGTGCTCAGAAAAAATATACGCTAAAATTATTGTTTCTTTTTACATAATGTACATGACTCCTTGCATGGACGTCCATCCTTGATCTTATTATGTACCTTATATACCACTGTTGTGGTCTAAGTGAAATAAAGAAGTTGAAGTTAACCGATCGTCAGTCTGTATTTCTCAGATAAATAGGCCTACGTAAAATTACACTGTGCCGTTAGTTCACTCACTCGACTGAAACATAAAATCGCCAATAGGGGGCAGATCGGTGTGTTTACGTTCCGGGTACGTAACAATTCAAATTTTCAAATTCAAAGTTAAAATACAAAGTGACGTCCAAACTTTTAAATTTTGGTAAAAATAGAAAGTTCCTAACTTATATTGTCTGGGACAAATACAGAATACGGTCTTTCTTTTTTAATGTAAACAATATTCCTGATTTTCGCGGCAAGTGTGGAGACAAGTTTCTAATTTTGTTAAAAAGAGGTATATCATTTAGACCGTTATACCGAATCATAAGTTGTTGTAATAAGGAAAAACCCATGATATTTCATTAGATTGACGACAGACAGATGCATTTCTATTGGTACATTTAGGTAATTCTAAAATTAGAAGTCATTTTTGTCTTTCAGTCCAGATGTGACCTCTAGGGCCTAAAGTCGCCATTTTTATCGGAAGACCTTTAATGAGTTTAATTAATTAGTGTCTTTTAGAAAGGGAGTAATACAGTATTCTCGTTATTTTGGGATTACACATTCTTGAAAATATGACAGAAATTCCTCTCCGATGTTTTGGGCGGCGCCCGAAACGGGAATCGGACCCGGGTCCCAGAGTATGGCACCTATCGCCAGCACTAGCTGCCTTATCCATTCAGCTGAGGAGGCCGGTTGGCTGAATGGATAAGGCAGCCGGTAGATGAATTTCTGCCATATTTTCAAGAAATGTATTTTTCTGCAAAGAAATATTAAAGTTTTATAAGTAGTACCAGGTTCCAAAATTCGCATTTTTTCTCATAAAGTGATTGTCAAAATAGTAGAAGAGGATGAAGTTCATCAAAAATTAAACGATTGGCTATGGAAAAAGGAAAAATCATACATCATGCGTCACAAGTGACCTATATGAACAACAGTAGTGTTTTAAAATAAACACATTTTGATAACCGCCACGAACAGTCATTCATTTTAGGTCTAAGTTAGTTGAAAGCCGCTTAATCTTAAAGTGGCATGAGCTGTCAAAATTCACACTTTTTTCATAATTTCTGATCGTCACGACAGTTAGAGGCTTTGGAGCCCATCGAAAAACTAAATGATTGGCGTTGGAAAGAAGAAAATCCATACAGTATGTGGCATGTACGAACCGAAGACTTAAACAAAATTAAAATAACCGGGACGACCATTCACTCATTCTAACCCAAAGTTAATTCAAAACAATACTTTATCGTACGTTTTCGAGACAAGAAGCACCAAAAAGCTTGTGAATTATACGTCTTGAGAAAAATAGTCAATAATTTTAACATTCTGTTTTAACGTCAAAATATCAACATTTTGGCAGCTCATGTCCCTTTAAGTGTTTGTGACCTAAGAAAACCTTAATTTTTGTATACGTTCGAGAAAATAGCTTATAATTCGCACAATTTCAACGTTTTTTTAAACGACACTTGACGTATATGCCTGAAATTAACATATGAAGAGAACAGACATTTCTTCCTTGTTTTAAATGTAAAGCAGTTGAGAAAATGTTTATTTATTCTCATGCTAATTATGTGCTCGAGTAGGGATGATGACTGGAATGAAAATTTAAAATTGCCTCTGGCTTTTTTAAAGTATATAAGCATACAAAAACAATTTTGTCTGCTCGTCCTTAATGGTGTATGTTATCTCCGTATTATTTTAAAAGGACATGTCCGGAACCAGCGACACGTAGAACATTAAAATGTGTGCTATTCGACTGTCATTTATATAAAGATGAGGTTTCTAGACTTTTCTAGCCCCCCACCCCACACTGACCGCTGGATAGGCAGTTATATTTGGAAATTCCTTTGTCAGTTTTGTTCTGGTTAGATACGCGGTATGGACCCATTCTGGCTGCGTGTGTGGTGCATTTTAGGCCTTTTGCTTACTGACTGTCAGAAGGAAAAAAATAGCAGCAGGGAATTCCTTAATTAACTCTTTACATGAACATTTTTGGTGGTCTTGCAGTTATCCAGTCCCTAAAGTAATGGAAATGTGAGACAAAGACAGAATGTTTTCGTATACACTAAGTAAATACCAGTGAATCATTGGAAGAAACGAAATACTTCCTCGCTCAGAACAACAAACAGACAGACAAACGAACGAACGGATAAAATAACACAAGCTTCTACCAATCAGTCAAAAGACAGATTAATTAACAAACCCCCCTTAAAGTCAAAATGTTGATAGTTTGTCGCTAAAACTATATGAAGATATTTTCGGCTGCCCCCCCACCCCACCCCGCCCCAAGCAAAGAAATTTTTTACAAAACACAAATAATTGTCGTTCCCTTAAAGAAGTACACATAACAAGATTTTCAGTAATACCAGCCCTTACAATTAAAGAAAAAGAAGAAAAATGGCAGCCTATGCCACTTTAAAAAATAATCATTTACAAACTTAAAAAATAAAGAAACATGGGCTCTTATTACTATACTGCAATACGGATCTCGCGTCATTCTAGGCGTTTTTCTGTCCTAGAAGGATAAACCTCTATTTTAGGACCCCCCATCCTTCTCCCACTTCACAAGAACTGTCAACGACTGGATATAGTTAAATAATCTAGAGTACGACGTAAAGCGCCTTTCAATCAACATTGGCATACGTAAAAGATTGTAAATTAAGATTGAGCTCTGTTCCACTGGCAGTTGTTTTTTCTGGAAATTTGTTATTAAGGGACACCGTCCATTTTTCACGTGTACGAGATTTGGTTGTTTTTAGTGCAATTTATTATTACACTAAAACTATATTTCCCACACAATTATGTATTAATATATATGCAGACATCTGGTAGATATCGTCTATTAGATTCATGAATTCATTATTTCAAACGGGGTAATTTTTGTGAGAAAGTTTTTTTCCAATTATGCTATCCTGTTAACATCTTGCAAACTCAAGATTTAATATTTCATAGCGAAAGACAGCTGTAGAGGGGAAAGTATTAGATATGTTTATCAATTCAGCATTTTTGAAAAAAATTTTAGTTTCTTCTTAGAATTGCACTTAAGCCCAGTCCCATTTCTAGACTCGGACCAAACACAAATTAAAAAACTGCTGAGAGGATTTTTCACTCGGTCGCCGTATATGGGAGAGTTTCCACTACTCGCCGAAGGTTGGGGTTTCTTCCAGGCAATGAGCTCGGTCCCCCCCACAAAACCTGACAACGCCGCCATATAAGAGAAATACTCATTTTGAGGGACTGACAAAACAAAATATGTCAACCTCGGATTATAATTCAAGCAACCAGAAATATATACTAAAATGAATAAAAAGTAACGAAAGGGGAGAGTCGATTTCCCGAGACAGTCCAATTTCGACAAAAAAACAGGAGCGATTGTGATCCTCCCTGCCTCCAATTTATCCCCGTCAGCTCAACATTTTTGGACATATGATTTCGATAGACCTGGAGGCATATGACGTCACTGGAAAACGTCGAATTGCGTCATGGCCAAAAAAGAAGGGTGTTTGACGTAAGCGCCATTGGCATCAATGAACAAAATGCGTGGAATGGACACGTCTCATTGGCTGGTTTGGATCGGACTTTGTAAAGTGTGCCGCCATTGACAGTTGATAAGCGCGTGCAGAACAGATCTGGATAGACGCTCCACTATCTCCTGGTAATGGCGGCATTCGAAGCATATCAAGCACAACGTGACCTCCGTCCCACGCATATAGTTCATTGATTGGCATAATCTATGGTGGCAGCACACATGACTGCACGCCTATAATGTTTTTTGTAAAACACTTTCTGTCTGACGTCATTACGTAATCAGGCTATTGGCGTACAATCTTCAACCAGCAAACAAACAGATAAGAAAGCGTTTCTCTAATCGCTTCCGCCCGACTTGAATTTAGTGCAAGGTAAGATATACCTTCAACATCACGTTACGACTAGTCACTAAGCTACGTTGGGCTCACCTTTGTTGTGGAATAACCCCCTGCTTCTCAAAACGCTTACACTCGGTTAAGTCTAGTGTAAGATGTAATTCTCATGGTTAAATATACCTTCAATGTTACGTTACGACCACTCGCAAAGTTACGATGAGCGTAAGTGTGCTGAGGAACAGTCCCTGTTTCTCAAAACACTTACGCCAGTCCAGTGCAAGACGTAACTCTCATGGTTAAATATACATGTACCTTCAACATTACGCTACGACCAGTCACTATGTTACATCGGGCGTAAGTGTGTTGAGGAACAGCCTTCTGTTTCTCAAAACGCTTACGCCCATGGTAAAAAATAACTTCAACAGTTGATTACCCCCAGTTGCGACCTTACGTCGGGTGTAAATTTCTTGAGAAACAGCCCATAAAGAGTTCAGTTCTTTTTGTGATTTTTGGCCTGGACAACTCAACGTAGGCCTATTATGCAATAAGTTGTATGCACTATCTAGATTAAAGCAAATCCAGTTAAGGCATAGCTGTTATTAGAGAGATTACATCGATAAATTCCAGTCAAGTGTAAAATCCAGTCACGACGTCTACATTATGCTATGATTTAGTATGGATATTTAACCCGTAATGAATATTTCGTGTTATTTAGTTAATAAACGGGGAAGTTTAGACCAATACATATAGTCTCCATTCCGAAGTCCTTAAAGTACAATTAGTCTTCAAAGTACTTTGAAGTTTCAAAGTTTTGGACTTAAGTTTAGATTTTGGACCGTGCTTTAGTTATGTGCCGTACTTTTGGAACGTTTCTTAGTTTGGACCGCGCTTTAGTTTTAGAACGTGTTTTAGTTTTGGGCCGTGCTTTAGTTTTGGACCGTGTTTTAGTTTTGGACCGTGTTTTAGTTTTGGGCCGTGTTTTAGTTTGAACCGCACTTTAGTTTTCGACCGTTTTTTTAGTTTTGGACCGTGGTTTGGTTTTGAATCGCGCTTTAGTTTTAGAACGTGTTTTAGTTTAAGACCGTACTTTAGTTTTGGACCGTGTTTCAGTTTAGGACGGTTCTTTAGGTTTGGACCGTGCTTTAGTTTTGGACCGTGCCATAGTTTTAAATCGCGCTTTAGTTTTGGTCCTTGCTTTAGTTTTGGACCGTGCTATAGTTTTAAATCGCGCTTTAGTTTTGAACCGTGCTTTAGTTTTGGACCGTGCTTTAGTTTTGGACCGTGCTTTGGTTTTGAATCGCGCTTTAGTTTTTGACAGTGCTTTAGTTTTGGGCCGTGCTTTAATTTTTGACCCGTGCTTTGATTTTGAACAGTGCGTTAGTTTCTGCCCTGGGTGCAAGATATATTAAACAAAGGAATTGTTTATTGAACTGAATTTATGATGTAATGCTCACGAAATTACAACTGGAAATTCCAGGACGGATTCCAGGATTTTATTCCCTTTGTTTTATACCAGTGATTTTCAGCAATGTGCGCAATCCAATATGGCCGCTATCCGTCATATTGGATTATCACCATGATTTTCCTGTCCGGGCAATAACTTGTGCATGATTGAACCGATCAACTTCAAACTTCAGCCATGTGCCCAATACAATATGGCTGCCATGAAGCATATTAGATTATGAGCAATATTTTATCGGGAGTAAACTTGTGATAAGGCATTATTTGTTATAAGTATTCAGCCATCTTGATTTTTAAAGATGGCAGCCATCTTTTAAAATAACTAATGCCAAAAATATCATACATCATCTTTATTGTTTCATTTCGTTTTTATGTCACCTCTCAAACCACACTGCCGGTTCTAATACCCTTGTCAATCAGTTCCCATCCTTCGCGGAGCCATCTCCAGTGATTGCGTGCAATCACTAAATCTCTAGTTTTGATGTATGTTTTCTTTCCACTGTTTGTAAAATATTTCCTTACAAGTCGTCAATCTAATGAAATATCATGGGTTGTGGTTTTTATAACAACTTATGATTGGGTATAAACGTCTAAATGAAATGCCCCTTTTTAACACAATAAGAAACTTGTCTCCGTGGTTGTTTTAGACAAGAATTTTCCCCCGTGCCCGTGTGTTTAAGTGTTCAAAAATATTAATATAAATCAAAATTTGTACATAAAGTCTGCCGATGTTTTTGTTACTTCTTTTATTGTTTAGTCTCGTAACATATCCCAGTGTGTTTCTACATTCTACAGAAATGAAATTATAAGATAGTATTTTAGTATTTTCATATTGTTATTTAATATTTATTCGGATTCGTGTCTAAGCTCTATGATGGGTTACAAAAGAAAAGGGGCAGGGATTTTGTTGTAATGTATGCATTGTTATAAACGTATATTATATCCCAGTATGTTTCTAAATTTTCTAGATAATGAAATTAAAAGATTACAGTTAAATATTTTCTTATTGTTATTTAATATTCGTTCAGACTCGTGTCTAAGCCGTATGATGAATCACGAAAGAATTTTGTTGTAATAGGGCCTATACTTATTTTTATATACTTCTAACGTAGGATCATTTTAAGATTGCATGTCCTTTTAACCTCCAAAGTAATAAGTTTATAACTTTATTTCCTATCGAAAATTAATTGAAATAGACAATGCCTCAAGCAGAGTTGTATCTGTGCAAATAATAATTACAAATTATTTTTAGGTAGGGTATTTTGTTTATGCATATATACACAAAAAAGCAATACGTTTTAAAGGCATAATTTTTAGACGTTATTTCTTAATTTAGTTTTAAATATACTTTACAGTTTTATAATCCGAATATATTTAGCCAACTGGGTCAAGTTATTGACAACATTGCTGTATAAGTTAAGAGGAAATATAAAAACTAAACGATTTACATATTTGAACGTACATGACTTCAAGGCGAGCTAGTGTATGCTTAATCGTTTAAGTTTATATTTAACGTTTACCGTGACCGTGTTAATGTGGGCTGTGTATTAGCGAGTTCTTAACGTTTGTTTTACAGCCTACGGCAAATTCGGACTGATGCATTCAAAACACGATACTCTCAGGTTTAAACTTAAACAAAACCGCACGCTTGGGTGCGTAACATAAATTCAGATATAACTGTTAAATTAAAAGCAGAAGCTGGTATGTAAAAAGTAAATAGAAAGAGATATGTATGTCATTGAATAGAAATTATTTTTTATTCTGATATAAAGAGACATGTACACTAATCCCGTATCTGGTGACAAGATACAAGTGTTTTTGAACATTGTGTTGGTGTTCGCCAAGGCAGGCTTATAGACCCGTATCTTTTACATCACATGCCGTTAAATTACATATTTATGGACACTAAAACACACGGGTACAGAGCAATCTTTCCGACTAAAAACAAACGTGGAGACAAGTCTGTAATTCTGCTAGAAGGGAGGGGGGGGGGGTATATCATTTATATTTATACCCAATCATAGGCTGTTGTAATAACCAAAACCCATGACATTTTATTAGATTGTTGACAGACAGGAGTTTGGCTTGCAATTAAATTATACGTATAAGGCGGATGTGTGTGGTTAAATTAATTTTGTTTTCGTTAAGGACATTTATATGGATCCGCACAGTGTACCTTAAATGTAGATCTAGGTTTTTTATTTAGTGTTATGATATCAAAATCTTAAGCCAAAAATAAACTCACTGAATACAATCTACAAGGACGTCTATATTCTAACCGTCTATATTATAATCTAACATTCAGCCTTATATATGAGGAAAACTTATCACAAAGTCTGACATATCGTATGTATTAGACGTATGCAAAAAAAGGTATTTCATTCTTAATATAAACTACGTTAAGTGTGTTAATGCGCATGTTTTTTTTGCGTTATACACTTTATAAAATATACGTGAAGTTTGTTATGGCGCATATTTTGGCTTTAAATACTCAATATAAATTACGTAAATGTTGTTAGGGCGCATGTTTTTTTTTTACGTTATGCACCTAATATAAATTACGTAAGTTTTTTTATGGCGCATGTTTTTGCGTTGTATACCCCGGTACTCAATGTAAATTACGTTAAGTTTTTTTATGGAGCATAGTTTCACAAAGCGATCTTAGCTAAGTGTGATCTTAACTACCATGGCAACCAATGCTAAAGGTATACGCTGTCATTGGTAATTAAGATCAATTTAAACTAAGATCGCTTAGTGAAACTGGGCCCTGGTGTCGGTTGTTCAAAACAAAATTAGCTTAACGGCAGGTTAAATGGCGCATCGTAACAAGTAAATTCCTTTGTGGCGTCGGGCCACAAAGCAATTTCATTGTTCTGCGACGTCATTTAACCTGCCGTTAAGCCAATTTTCTTTTGAACAACCGACACCAGGGCCCAGTTTCACTAAGCGATCTTAGTTTAAATTGATCTTAATTACCAATGACAGCGTATACCTTTAGCATTGGTTGCCATGGTAGTTAAGATCACACTTAGCTAAGATCGTTTTGTGAAACTAGGCCCTGCTCAATGTACCATTAACGACAAACGACAAGTACACAACGAGAAATTATTGTCTTTATCTCTTAATTTCTAACCTTTATAACTAAGATTCTAATTCTATCATAAGATGATATGGATGTCTGTTGTTAAAAATTACTGGGGCCGGTTGCACAAAGGTGTATTAAGCTTAAGTCAGGCTTAAATACGCCGTGTCACAAAAGAATTTGATTGTGACGTCGCAAAGTTAAGTCAGACTTAAGCTTAATACACCTTTGTACAACCGGGCCCTGGGCCCAGTTTCACAAAGCGATCTTAGCTAAGTGTGATCTTAACTACCATGGCAACCAATGCTAAAGGTATACGTTGCCATTGGTAATTAAGATCACCTTAAGCTAAGATGGCTTTGTGAAACTGGGCCCTGTTTCGTACCATCCATCTTATCATAACATTTTGATTGATTTAGGCTGAGAACAAAGATATGGGAACAAAGATGAATCAGTTTATAACGGAAATGATATGTGAATAGATGTACTGTAAAATAAATCAAACGATATAATCTAACAAGCTGCATTGTATTCCATTAAAAAAACCCCACAAAAGCGGCTAGTTCGTCCAATCAAATAACAAGGATGCATTTTTTGCGGGACAGTATACGTACGTTGTTATGGTAGCACGTGCACCTGTTGTTATCAGCCATTTATCTTATCCGCCCGGATGCTCGCTCCATTTCCAGCCGAAATATAGCATAATTTTTTACTCACAATATTTCCCATGACAAAAGATCGTGCATAAATTTTCGATTTCTACTATATAATGACGAATAAGGTATACTTTTTTATCCAATCAAATATACTTGTATCCTTACTTTCCCAACCATCCAAACCTCTCACAAAACTCCATATCGAAATTTAACCTATTAAATATTTGATGAGTGATTATTGTCAGATTATTTTCACTTCTTTAAAGTGGCATGAGCTGCCAAAATGTTGATATTTTGACGTTAAAACAGAATGCTGCAACTCTTCCGCATACGGCGACCAATTGAAAAATCCCAATTTTCAATTTTTTTTCATTTGGTCTGAGAGTGATTTAAACCTGCGCCGCATAGATGGAAGGTCTGTTTGAGACTGAGGGACAATCACTCTAACCCTCTGGGCCACTGAGCTCTCCCCCCCCACGCCCCCACATCGATGCGGCGCGGGTTCGAATCACACCGAAGACGAAATTTACCTGGTCGCCTTGTGTTGAAGAGTTGCTAGCTGAAGGTCGGTGGTTTCCTCCAGGCAATGCGCCCGGTTTCCTCCCCACTAAACCTGGCATCGCCACCTTTTCATTGAAATGATCTTGCGTGCTTACAAAAACAAATATAGTCCTGAATATTGAAGTCATTTTATGGATGTCCTCTATGACTTATTATTTTAAAAAAAAAGATAAACAGCTCAACGGAATGAATCCTTCGCTATATTGTAAACTAGTTGTTATTAATACATGGCAAATCCATATTATTTAAAGAAAGGGGGTCCGTTACACTAGGCCTTCGTAGAGTGCGATCAGCCGCAGTTGCAATGACGTCGTATCTCTTCACTATGGTATCCATTGGCAAGGCTTCGTTTTCGATGCGACTGCCTTGCGAAACGAGCTCCAGAAACTCATATAACTGTTTGTTGCGTAAAAATATTCCTTTCCTTGATTTTCACTTTATTTAAAGCCATGTAGGCCTACACATTTAAATATTTCAACCCAGTTCGCAAGTCCAAACACAAGACCGCACTTACCATGATATCAACGATTAGTTGGGTGAAAAGTCTTGTCTAGTATGGCGTGTATCATTAATACGAATGCACGCGCCAATAAGCTAACACAGCCAACCAAAACGTCTTGCGTCACGTGACTAAAACAAATATTTTTTAAGAACAACGTGAGATATATTGCCAAGTCTCATTGCCAATTGCCTATGTCGCTCAGTCGTTAGAGTGATCGTCCCTCAGTCGGAAGAGTGATCGTCCCCCAGTCCAACACAGGTCTTTTCATCTCTGTGTTCCGTGTTCGAATCCCACTCAGAACAAATACAATGGAAATATTTAGGAATGGGGTTCCCCTCTATTGCGTATGTGGAAGTGTTACCAGGTACTTGCCGAGGATCGTGGTTTTCTCCACACAAAGATCCTCGTTTCCTCTCCCATTAAACCGGGCAACGCAGCCATTTAGGGGAAATAATCTTGAGTGCGGTATAAAACATCAATCAGTCGATCAAATTACAAAATCCTTTGTTTGTGCTTAGTATTTTCGCAATACAATACAGAAAATTGCCCATGATTATATATCAACCAATCAATATTTTTCGCTTTATTTTCTTCCAGCTTGCCCGGATGTTCAGACAAATGCAAACATCTTGAGTCGCAATCAGACAACCTTGACCTTCAACTGTCCAAAAGACGGACAACTTATCGAGGGAAATCAGATTCTGACTTGCATCAGTGGCACGTGGGATCGGCCAGCCCCTTACTGCAAAGGTAATAATACCAAAGAGAGTAGATTGACAAGAGTGGTCACTTCATCCAATCAGCATTGCTGGCCTGTTCTTCTGGCCCCCTAGCGGAAGGGTGTTCCGACTGTACACGATTCGACTGTAGGGCGCCCCATACAGAAAGGAGGTTCCTGATAACCGAATCGTGTCAGTTCAAATTCAACAGGGCGCGGACGAAGTGACCACTCTTGTCAATCTACTCTCTTTGATAATACGTGATTTTTCAATTACTTTCAAATGATGTAATTTAGGACGTCACACTTGCGACCCTCAGTGGTCTGTTTTTAAACTCAATCTTTTCAGCCTTTTTGCAACATATTTTAGAAAAGAAACCCGACATTGTTACAGTTTATATCTGAAATAATCAAGTAATGTGAAAAATCTTTCCTGAAATTGGAGATCGACTGAATATAGCCGAAGTTAAATTGGAAGCTTGGCTTGTCCGGTCTAAAATAGGTGCCGCGACGTCATGTCACTGTTGCGCAAAAAATCGGCAAATGGTGTATTGACATAGTTTGTTTTTAGGCTATAGTCCATTTGTCAGTTATTCCCAACAGCGTTACGGAATCCTTAGAATGTGGAATCCTTAGTTTGTTAAATCATTAATCGAATTTTGTGAGAAAAAATCATGAAATTTCTCTCCAGGAGATACCTTCCATCGACGCGGTGGGGGTTCGAATCACACTCAGACCAAATAAATTGAAAATTTCTGAGTGAGTTTTTCACTCGATCGCTGTATGTGGAAGAGTTGCCAGGTACTCATCGAAGGTCGTGGGTTTCCTCCTGGCAATGAGCCCGTTTTCATCCCACACTAAACCTGGTCACGCTGCCATACACGTGAAATAATCTTGAGAGCGGCGTAAAACATCAATCAGTCAATCAACCAATCAATCCTCACTATGGTTGCCATATTTTATAAAAATGATCTATAGTTAATAAAAATGGTGTCTTGCTCAACTGGTAACTATGAATGCAATATTTAGTTTAAAGCATGTAGAAGCTTATCAGTTTGTCACCACTTTTGGCAGCCTCACGTAATTTTTAAAATAACAAAAATTATATCATCTGTAGATAAGGCTATTCTCATGATAAGAAGAAACAAGAGTCAATTTGAAAATAGACACTACATTTTGTTTTCGAGCATGTTAATAATTTGTGCGTCTGCGTGTCAAGGTGACCACTAACAATGAACAGCTTTTGGGATTGCAGAATATGACGTTTTTGTAAAAAAAAAAATTGTGATGTGTAAATAAAATGCAAGATTTTAGTTCCACCTTAGACTTGCTATCAACACAAATGTTTTGAGAGAAACTCTTACTATGATCTGAGAGGCCCCTCATTTTCTGTCTGGGTTTTCACTTGAACGACCTATGTGGACTGGTTGACAGTTACCACCGGAAGGTCGTGGGTTTCCTCCGGACATACAGCCCGGTTGCCTCCCACAATAAAACTAGCAACGCCGCCATATAATTGAAATAATCTTGAGCGCGGTGTAAAACACCAAACAATCAACCAACCTTACTAAGATATGACCAGAGTTATCTCCCTTGTATTTCAGATATTGGCGGTTTAACACAATGGGATTTAGCAGTGGTGTTCGGAATTGTAGGTGGCGCTGCAGCACTTGTTTCAATCGTCATATTTATTGGACTCATTTACATGGCATGTTATAAAAAAGACAGACGAAATTCATATAAAAATGATATCATGGCGATGGAAGTAAGAAATGGGTAAGTACAAAAGAATCGTTAGGGATCTCTCCCATTTTAAGTGTTTTTTTATTTCTATGTAGCAAGGAGGAACAAATTATACCCCCAAATATCCTAAACTTTCTGACCACCAGCTGGTGAATTCTTTTATCATCTGTCCTTTGGTTGACTGGTCCTATGGTCGGCTGGTCCTATGGTCGGCTGGTCTTTTAACCAACTGTCCTTTGGTCGGCTGGCCTTTTGAACAACTGTCATTTGGTCGGCTGGTCTTCCGATCAACTGTTCTTTGGTCGGCTAGTCCTATGGTCGGATCGTCTTATGGTCGGCTGGTCTTTTGATCAACTGTTCTTTGAACGGCTGGTCTTTCGATCAACTGTCTTTGGTCGGCTGATCTTTTGAACAACTGTTCTTTGGTCGGCTGATCTTTTGATGAACCTTCCTATGGTCGGCTGGTCTTTTGATGAACCGTCCTATGGTC
Source organism: Lepidochitona cinerea (assembly GCA_963971465.1). Taxonomy (NCBI): domain Eukaryota; kingdom Metazoa; phylum Mollusca; class Polyplacophora; order Chitonida; family Tonicellidae; genus Lepidochitona; species Lepidochitona cinerea. The sequence goes on from OZ020559.1 coordinate 8,983,997, forward strand.
GGCTGGTCTTTTGATCAACTGTCCTTTGGTCTGCTGGTCTTTTGATCAATTGTCCTTTGGTCGACTGGTCTTTTGAACAACTATCCTTTGGTCGGCTAGTCTTTTGAACAACTGTCCTTTGGTCGGCTGGTTTTTGGAACAACTGTCCTATGGTCGGCTGGTCCTATGGTCGGCTGTTTTTTTTATTTCATTTCATTTCATTTATTAACTACTCAATAATTACATAAGGAAATTTATGTACAATCAATAGAGAATGTGGCGGGAATAAAGCTCTAATGGCTTGTTCTATCCCGTTAACAAAAGTTACAATATATCAATTAATATGGTCGGCTGGTCTTTTGGTAAACCTTCCTATGGTCGGCTGTTCTTTTGATGAACCTTCCTATGGTCGGCTGGTCCTTTGACCAGATGTCATTTGGTCGGCTGGTCTTTTCACCAAATGTCCTTTGGTCGGCTTGTCCTTTGACCAAATGTCCTTTGGTTTGCTGGTCTTTTGGTCAACTGCATTTGTCGACTGACGATTCGATCATCTGCCCTCTGGTCGGCTGGTCATTTGGACAGCTGTCCAGTGGCCGGTTTGTCCTTTACTTTATTGTTCGGCTGGTCATTTGGGCAGCTATCCTGTGGTCGGTTGGTTATTTGATTTGGTGGTCCATTGGTCGGCTAGCCCTTCAGCTGGTTGGCTCTATTTGGGTCAGCTGGTCCTTTTGATCGGTTGTTATTTGGTTAATAGATCTTTTGGGCCGCTGGATTTTCAGCTGGTCTGTCCTTTGGTAACTGATACTTAAATCAGCTGCCCTTGGGTAGATCGGTTCTTTGATCGCCTTTTCGTAAATCAGCTGTCCTTTGATATATCGGTTCTTTGGTCTCCTGTTCATAAATAGCTGTCTTGGTTGATCGGTTCTTTGGTCGCCTGGTCATAAATCATTTTGTCAACGAATCAATTGATCAGTCAATGAATTACATGTCAATCATATCCAATCTAGCAATAACTCAATAAATCGATTATCGATCAATCAAAAAAATCAAAGAACCAA